>JAIVFH010000025.1:0-352178 GCA_025765595.1 Obelidium mucronatum
AACTCTAGAACAGCGTCAGCTGGGGCCCAGACTCCCCAGACTGTCTCCCAAGGCTTCACCAAGGTGGTCCACTTCAAGGTAGACGTTTCTTTGAAAACGACTCCTGCGGCGCTGTTGGCAATTACAAAGGCTTTTGAGAAACCTTCCAAAAAGACTTTTTGGGATTGTTGTGCAGGTATCGTCACCATAGAAGCACAATCTGAATATTCAGCGGCAATACTGAGTGGAATTATCGCCGAGTTGATGATTGTGATGCTGCTTGCGTGTGATCCAGTCCACACAGGTGGACTCGGAGGAGCTTCAGTGACTGAACCCTCTGAGCTGGAAGATGCGGAGGCAGGAACAAAGATTGCGGAGGGAGCAGGTCGGCTTTGTTGTTCTCGTCGATGCGTCTGTTTTGTTCTGGCCATATAAGTTAGACTTCAACAGTTTTCTGACATAGTTTTTTTATGGTTGACTCCAACGCAGGTAAATTGGGTGTATTCTCTCATATCGAATTCATCTCTATCATTTCCTCTATCACGAGAATCCATACCAGCCCTTGAAATTCGACCATCGTATTCTTCGTCGTGATCGTAAACACCAAGCCATTGAACTGGCCTGCCAATTCCAACAATTTCATCCAATTCACCCTAGGCTCAGTGTCAGCCTTGCTCTCGGAACTCTCAAAAAGAAAAAATAAAAAAAATTTCCATTTTCGAGCCCCAGCGAGAAGGCTGATCGACAATCTTCAAAACCCGCCAACTCCATTTTTTGTAGCGGAAGAACCAGCGGATGGATCTTCCTCAAATTCGGCACAGGTGTAGTTCAACTTATTTTATTAGTTTTGGCGGCCTTTTGGCCACGTGTTTCTGACAGTTTCCGTTTGAATAGTGGGGCCGCGTTTCAGACGTCTCCAGTGGACTCAAAACACGCTATATGCTCCTATGTCTTGTTTTTTTTTCAGTATATCCAATATATCAACATATTCTATTACCGTTCGACACGTTGATTTGACCTGGAAATCATTTTTTGTTCTGTCCGGAAACACATCAACTCAACTGAAATCAACAGTTGCATTTATGATACGCGACAGCCGCGGGATGTTTCGGGGCAAGGCCGACCCACTGACTCAAGATCCAAGCGACGTCGGTACTGAGTCCGAAACTTCACCTGAACGTAGCCACAGCCGCAAAAAGGCATCAGTTGGACTGGAAACTCCTCTTTCCAATCAACGCCCAACAAGAAACACATCAAATCCATTTTCGACCCATCAAATGGGTTGCCCAATCCCGTCCATGAGTTTGGAAGAGAGATTGAACGATTCTCGGGATGCCAATTTAGGATCATCCTTCACAACTCATTTACGTGCAACTGGACAATCAGAGCATTCTGCAAAATTCCGTGCAGCAATGGCAGCGGTAAAATCGGCGGCTGCACAAAAAGCAAGCTTCAAATTTCCGGAAATTGAGGCTCGAGTGGCCATGTTGTCCATTGATGACCAGCTGCAACTGTTGCAGAATCTCTTCAACGCTTTGCCTCTTCCAAAGCAACGCGATTTTCTTTTGAATAATGCATCTGCTCTCTCGAAAATCGAAATCAAAGAATGCCTGAAGGTTGATATTGCTGCTCCAACCGTTGTTAACCGCTTGAATGTCAGTGTGCTTCTCGAATCTTGGGAGGCCAGTGCGCCCTTTATCTCGTCTCTCATCGGAATGCTTGTTGGACATGAAAAACCAAAGCTTATTCTCATCCTTGGAATCATTCTTTTTTCTGCATCTCAGAAGTACAATCTTCTGCAGTCGGAGATTGGTTTGATCTTGTACTCTAATGGCGCTTCGCAGAATCTCGTAAAACTAATGAATAGTATGGGTGTATCAGTTGGAAATGATACAATTCTTGACCGGCTTGTTGACATGAAACAGCAAGCTCTCGATCTGATTCCAAAAACATTCCGTTCAAATAGTATTCTCTTGATCCACGACAATGTGGAGCGATACAACAAGACATACCAAAAGACTCAAGGAAACCAAAACCAGCTTGTGTCCCAAACGCTGCGTGGATTCATTCTTATCACACATGATCCAGCAATGCTACAACCCGCTGTGCCAATTAAGCCGCCATCACCATCCAATATTGTTGCCGACGCTTGCGAGTTGGCCTGGTATCATTCTCAGACTTTTAATGAATTGTACAATCTCATCATCAAAGAATGCGCGGAGTTCAAAGACCTATCTTCAAGGCACAACCATCCTAACCGCCCCCATAGACCAACTGGTATCCTGCCTTTGCCCATTATGGACGAACAAGAAATGACTACCAATGGATCCATTCGGATTGGGGAGCAATACACTAAAGACTTCAATATTCCGCACAACAAATGTATAAAAGTCCCTTTATTTGGAGATTTGGGGACAGTCACATCTGTTCGCTCTGCAATCAATGAGCGCAAACATGAGTGGGGTAGCTCTGATGTTGAGAAGCTGCAACACCTGATGCCCATCTATGGAGATTTTCATCTTGGAATGGCCGTTGATAAAGCCCAAGTCTCCGCCATGGGCTGGGAGCCATCCTTTCCAGGAACTATTGCTTGGTTTGCTCGAATTCAAAACAAGAATATCAATGCCAAGAAAGCGACATTCTACGAGATGCAAGATGTGCTAAACGGCTCCCTTAGCGCCTATGTTGTTGCACTTGCGGACTCTATTACAGTGGATTACGCCAATGACCTGTCGGAACTGCAGTCAGGTAGTCAAGAAAAGCTGGACTACATTGTGAATACTCTCCTGCTTCATGTTAACAGAGCAGTCTATCAATTGAAGCCGATTGTAAACAAAGGAAAGCGTGCTACGGAGTATTCTCCTTTGGAAACCCACCCTTTCCGCAACTACATGCTGCAATTTATACGCTTGCGACTTCAATCATTGGTCTTCTACGATTGCATTCGCTATGGTGACGGAGAAGGCGTGAATATTATGCATAAGCTGTTCTTGCCATTGCTCAAGAGACACTCCAAAAAATACGCACAGGGAACTGTGCGTCAGTTGTGGGATTTATCAATGATGACTCCTCGGGAACGAGGAATATGCGTACAAAACGCGTTTTTAAACTCAAAAGGACTTGTGAACTCCTTTTTTCCCAATGACTTGGGAATGGAGCATGAAGTCCTTGCCATGAAGTCAGTTCAATCCAAAGCAGGAAGTAACCGCAACTGGAATCATACCCAAACAATTTCTATGACTGCATCTCATGTCTGTAGCTTGACTAGCTCTCTTTTTGACCACTTGGACATTCCAAGAAGACGAGCATATCATCACGACGTGGATACAAAAAAAGACAAGGAGACCATGATGTTTGATGTCAAATCTCAGATGAATCGAGTACAAGGCTACTTCAAAGTGGGTGAATATGCCTTTAAACCTGTGCTGGAAGTGGGTTACAAGGAGTTAGTCAAGGATGGATATATTGCTCGGCAACTGAAGAACTTTTTTTGTGGATCTGGGGATGAGGATGATATTGAGGAGTTAGATGAACGGGTGTTTGACGAGGATGGTGTTGAAATTTTTGATTTAACGAAATAATAATTGCGTTACTTTTTATTTGGTCAATTCGGCATTTTCTTTAACTCCTTCAAATATGCAACAACAAGTGTTTTTGCTTCAATTTTCCATTTGTCTTCGAAACTATCAATCCAATCAACAAATGAGTCGAGAACCACACCCTTCAGATCTCTGCAAATATCATCGATGACTTCCTGTGGGAATCTGCAAAGTCCCAACTCCCATGGTACTCCAATCAAACAGCTTTCCCGCCATTCTGACAGCTCCGAAAACAGTTTGATAGATTCTTCAACTGTCAATCCACATTGCGAGCGAATGTGCCTTTTTTGTTTGAGCAATGGAGTGTTGGAAACATATGGAATCAAGCCAGACTGTGCTATAGTTGGTTTACGAGACTCACAAGCATCACAGCACCGGTCATTTGGTACCGGATCAAGCCCCTTAAAGTACCCCAAAAGAACCTTCCTTCGGCAAACTGGATTTGAAGTTGAAGGTGTTGATGCAAAGAGAGAGTACACCTCTCTGTTGGTGGCCTTACTCTCCTTCAACGCCACAGAATCGCTTTTCTTGTCTGATAAATCCTGGAGGGAGTGGAAGAAGAGACAACGACTGGGCAATCCATCCCTTCCAGCCCTCCCAAATTCCTGGGCAGCATTGCAAAATGATACTGGAGTCTTGTAATGAACAACAGTTCTAATTGAAGGATGGTCCAAGCCCTGGCCCAGCATTTGAGTGGTGCAAATAACCTTCAATTGATTAGGGTTTTCTCGAATCAGGCCTAGTACTGCGTTTTTGTGGGATTCCGAAGACAAGGCAGTTAAGTGAGTGAGCACGGGGGGGTAATTGGAGATGCCAGCTGAAAGGTACGTGTAAATCTTGTTCAGTGTGGTCTTTGAATCGCAGAAGAGGACCAGAACAAATACACTCGGATCAAAAGTTTTTGTTTCGAGAGCTATTTTGATGAATCCAAGATCCTTTTGCATCTCCTTCCGCTCCTGGACATCGTAAAACAAGTTTGGCCGATCCACACACCCAATAATTTCGACAAATCCTGGTCTCAATCTCAGTCGATTGCACATCTTGTTGTACATTGACTTTGGAACCGTTGCTGAAGCTGCAATGAAAGGAATATCCTTGAAATGAACACGAATGTTCTCCAGATTCAAATAGTCTTGTCTCCAAACATCTCCAGCGTTGGTCATTTCGTGCCATTCGTCTACTGCAATCGCGAACGCAAATTTTTGAATGACTTTGAGTATCTTCATGTCCTTTCCTCCAAGAATACTTGTTAAAAATTCCGGAGTCATCCACACAACATCAACATTTCCACTCTCAAGCAATTCCAGTGTTGAAGAATTCCCAATCTTGTTCATATCCAATGATCCAAAGGCTGCCGGTCGAAGGGGTATGTCTGATTTCTCCAAATTTGCCATTTGGTCAATCATGATTGCCAAGAGTGGAGATATAATGAACAAAACCGATTTTCGATCACCAGAATCCACCATTCTTTGCATGTGAGCCAGCAGAGACAGGTAAAAAGTGTACGTCTTGCCTCCGCCGGTCCTTTGAATCAATACGCAGTCTTTCCCATTCAACACAGCCTTGACGCAAGCAATTTGATAGTCACGAGGAGCACTCTCGTAGTACTTGGCGGTTAGCAGGATGCAGACTTCCAAGATGGGATCATGTTCTAGTGACATTGATGTGTTTCCGGACAGAACAAAAAATGATTTCCAGGTCAAATCAACGTGTCGAACGGTAATAGAATATGTTGATATATTGGATATACTGAAAAAAAAACAAGACATAGGAGCATATAGCGTGTTTTGAGTCCACTGGAGACGTCTGAAACGCGGCCCCACTATTCAAACGGAAACTGTCAGAAACACGTGGCCAAAAGGCCGCCAAAACTAATAAAATAAGTTGAACTACACCTGTGCCGAATTTGAGGAAGATCCATCCGCTGGTTCTTCCGCTACAAAAAATGGAGTTGGCGGGTTTTGAAGATTGTCGATCAGCCTTCTCGCTGGGGCTCGAAAATGGAAATTTTTTTTATTTTTTCTTTTTGAGAGTTCCGAGAGCAAGGCTGACACTGAGCCTAGCTTTTTTATTCTTTACACACGCGATGCCGATGGCGCGGCTACTGCTGCTTGCTTTTCTGAACCTACTGCCCCAAAAGGCACGTCCATATCAGTTGGCGTTGTTGCTTTGCCTGGCCCAGCAGCTGTCCCTGTAGTATACTCTTTCGTTGCAGGATCAGGTTGATCTTTCGGTTGAGGGGTTGTGTCAACTCTCTCTTTCACTCCTCTTAAGAGCTCTTCCGCGTTTGGAGCAAGCTTGAGGTCCTCAACTTTCAGTTCAGCATTACACATTGAACACGCACTGGTTTGCGATACTACAAGTTTAAATCCTGACAAAAGAGAAGGAAATTCACAGCTTGGACACAAGCTCCACTCTTCCAGAGTCATGTGTTTTCCCTTTCGTAGGGTGTTAGTGTTAGCTTTTATCAAGAACCGGGCAAAAAATACCAACCGTAGAAATGCAATATGGTAGGTGATTCTTGCATTCAATACAATCAAGAGAAGTTTCAGGAACCATATATTTGCAGTATGGACAGGGCGAGAGCTTCTCGGATACAGTATTTTCTTCTGAGTCGGGGCGACTTAAATGATGAAGTAGTTGCGAGTTGAGTTATTAATACAAAGGACCGAGCTTTTCTTACCGAACAATCTGCTCAATTTTTCGTTTGTATTTGGCGTCAACCAAATTGCGATATTCTGGTCTCATGAGCATTGCTGCGTATTCATAGGCTTCTTTCTTCAAGTCAGACCGATGACATTCAATGACGGTAGATGTCAAGATTGGAACAACATGAGTCGGAAATTTGGAAATACTGTTTGACACTCGGATAAGCATTCGAGCACCCAACTCGTGTTGATTGATTCGAACAAGCGTCTATTACAATTCAATTATTTATTGAGTTATTTGTTAAGATGTTGTTGTTACCTTGACCAAAATATAGCTGTGAAGCAGCATCAACATGCGCTCAAGGTCAGCGGGGATCTTTGCTTTACATTTACGCAGCTGCTTAAAGTTATCCAAAAGCAAATCATGGGCAGTACGGTAGTTTCCTGCAATTCAAGATTCCATAAAAAACTCATAAACTGACATTGGGAATTTATACCTAGCATCTGTTCCTCTCTTGCAATGATGATGGCTGTTCGAGCAGCATCTCTGAATGCTCCAAGTGACATATATAGCTTAAAAATATACTTTGCCTCCTGTGGCATAGCCTGATTGTGAGTTGATTACACTCTCAAGAGACTACGTACCTTTGGAATTCCATCATTTTCACCCATAAGATAATCGATTAATTCGTGAGTGAGTCCGTCACTTTTAGCCATGCCCACAGTTTCAATTGCAAGTTCCACAGGTTTGCCATCCAGCACTGGACACCTGATGAACATCCGCAAGGCGCGAATATAGTTCTTAGCTTTCAATAAATAAATTCCAGCATTCAGCAGTTGATTCTTCGACTCAAAGTACGTGGCAATGTTGAACACTATTAATCTAGTTAGATTTATGTTGGAAAACATTTATCGACACATACACATTTCGGTAGTTGCTTCAGATTGAACAATTTCACCAAAGTGTTCCATAACATCGTGATGCTATAGAATTAATGTTAGATGGCATGCAGTTGATGTGGGGAAATTACTTGAGCCAATTCAAATGCTTCGTCAACCATTCCAGCCATAAGCAGAAACTCTACAACGCTTTTATAGTCCCGCATTGATTGGAAAAATTTGCTGACTATCCTCGCCGAATCCCGAGATCTGGTCTCCCTCACAATTTTGACTGCCCCATCAATATTCTGCAAATGTTCGACGTACAACCGAACCAGATTCTCATGATCTTTTCCTCGTTCGTAGGCTGACGCCGCTTCTTCGTATTGCTTTGCCGCTTCTTTTGCTTTTGCGTATTGTAAGAAAATTTTGGGACTTGACACCTGTTCCAACAAGGGACCCACTTTGTTCCAAAGTTTGCCTATTACAAAAAAACACCAGTTAAATAATTCAAATATGAGAAATAAAATGACGTTATACCTTTGGTGTAAACCTCTGCCGCCTTCTCCCAATTCTTGGCCCTTTCATAGAGTCCACCACTCTCCAAATACATTTTAATACCCTCCAAAATGGCCGCGCACTCAGTTAAAAGTTTGGCGTCATCCACTCCCGTCAGCATTTTCATTCCGCGGGAAGTATCGCCCATTCTAAACGTCATTCGCGTTACTCCAGCGGAGCAAGCCACTTGGTGGTCTTCTCTCACTGACTCAACCACTTTCATTCTTGTGGATGACTCTAAAGCTTTCTCGTACATTGTTAGAGCCTCCATGAACTTGCTCTCCGTTTCCAACTTCGAGGCAAACTCTCTAGAAATCACTGAAACATCACTTGGAGAAAGCTTTGATGCCAAACTCAAGGCATGATCCCAATGCATTAGGTCTCGTCTCATAATCAAGGCTTGAATAGGTTCTGAGCTCGAAAGGAACAGCTCTTGGGCCCGATCAAAGTCTCCGAATATCACTGAAACATGGCCAGCAAGGACATTCCGTTCTTCACATGTGGTTTCAAGAATATCAGAAAGAGTTATAACCATTCCAGGATCATGAAGAATCTGACAGTAAACCCGTTTGGCGGTTGTGAGATCCATAACATGGAGGGCAGCTTCGGCCAGCATCACCCAGGCTTTTCTTGATGAAACCACACCAATAAGAGCCCACAAGTCTGTATGTGTCTTTAGATTAATCATAATTCCTCTTTCATCTTAGCAGAGGGCAGATGTTCTGTACCTGTCATTCGCCCCAATGTATATAGCGTCTGAAGGGTTTTGCCAATCGCCTTTTCATTCTTTTCGTCAAATATCTTCACATTGATTGGTTCATGGGTGGTTAATCGAATGTGCGACAGTTTTCCACCAGGAGTCTATGCATTTTTTTTTTTTTTTTTTGATAAATCAAGATATTAAATGGCTGTGTCTACCTGACAAATAACGATCCCATCGTTTAAAATAAGTGGTTTGAGTCCATGTGGAAGTTTAGTAGTTCCTAAAGAGATGCATTGTTGGTCTTTGATTGAAAATGGCACATAGGCATGCGTGGTAATAAAAAGATCATCCCAAGACACAAATATGCTTCGTTCGCTGGATTGCGAAGTTTCCCAGACGAATCCGATGGTTTTTGCTAGATATATTTAAAAAGTCAGTCAACTCATATATGGACTGTTTTGTTGTTGTTTACTTGACAAGTTTGGTATGGAGAAAAGAACGTCAGCTACTGGATCACACAAGTAGGCATCTCCGTTTTCATCGCGGAAAATAAAACGTGCGCGTTTAGGTTGAGGATAAATTTCTTGAATGGATGTCTTTCATTGATTTTGATTAATGCTAACCAAACAAAAATGAAGAGAACAGTTCTCACTTGGTGCTTGACTTCGCTAACCAATGCCCAATCTTCAAGAGAAAAGTGATGTATATGGCCGCTTTCAGTCCCATAAATCAGAAGCTCGTTTGTCAAAGACACGGCAGTGATCACCAATGATTCCATATCTGAGGGTGGGAAAGTCTTGGTAAAAGACGGAGGAAGGACAATTGCTGTTGGATTTTCGATTTTAGTGAAACTTTCAATTTCTAGAAACAACAAACCTCGTTCGTCAATAGAATGCACTTGCAGCCGGCCATCAACTAACAAAACTGCCGCCATAGTTGTATTGAGAGATGCTAGTTTTATAGTTCCGAGGTAATCCTGGACGAAAGAGAGAATTTAGTTACGACCACACCCCCAAAACTATATGCGAGTCACCTTTTGAAAAACATTTTCTCCAGGTTTAAGACTGAGTTTTGGTTTCGGAGCGTTCCATTTAACAACTGGTTTCGGCCAGCCACCTCTATAAAAGTTCATTCGACTGTTCATTCCGGCTGCAAAGTAAGTGGGACCAATCGCCACGATTGACGGTTCGAACTCGATTTCTTTCTTATACATGAATGTCATCCCTGTAAACCCGCTTTTGTTTTGGTCAACAATTGTGATTTCCCTTAGCGCTGTCACATATGCCTGCAATAAAATAAAAATGGGCTCAGTGACCTTGCGCAGACGGTGGAGCTAACTCACAATAACAGTTCCACAGCTGGATCCAATGACTGGAAGCTTAGATAAATATGTATAAACATTTCCACTCCGTGTTCCAACCGTCAAGAAACCACCATCATCGGTCCACTCCATTCCAAGTAACCCACCACGATCTTCCTCCAACGTCAAAATCGCATAAACGTCTTTCAAGTCTCCCAATTCGTGGACTTTGACACAGCCGTCACCCGCTGTTGCTGCCTTTTCCAACGCTGCGGATATGCAAACATCGGACAGGTTATCCTTAAAGTTGTGCGATTGAAACACTTCTTGGCCGATTTCATTCATATCTGTTCAAAGCGTTAGGTAAGTGCTTTCAAGAGTTTGCAATTCCAATCACAAAAACAAGAAGACGTACTGGTGGATACCACGATAAAGTAACCGCTCGAAAATCCAATCATCAAAAAACCTTCGCCAAACCATTCGTACGTGACGATACTTCCGTATTTAGACTGAAAAGCGAGCTCAATAGGAGCATCGGGTGTGGCCATAGAGTGAAAGAAAATCGTCTTATTGGACAGGACGATTGAGAGAACCAACGATGGGGGTGAGTCAGCCGTCGTGGTACGCATTGTGGACCACTTTGGATGAAAATAATTGAATCAGAACACCCTTTTGCCATTATTTTCTGAGGGGGGGATTTTCGTACCTGAAGTTTAGAAGGTTCTCCTTTCAAACCCATCTGAAAGATTGTATCTCCATCGACATTGGACAAAGTAAACTATAATTACATCTTCGATTTAGTTTGAAAACCCGTACAGCCAAAAAAAAAAATGTTTTTTAACACATAACTGTTCCATCTGAACTAGCCACACGCCAGAACATCTTCCTTATTCCAGCAAAGACAAACAATCGCCTTTGAATGTTTACCCAGCACTGGAATCTTTTTGGATGTCTTTTTGTTGTACAAGAGCAGGTTTCCTTTCGTCGACCCAACAGCAAGCTACAAAACAAAAAAACAAAAAAAAAAGAAAAAGAAAAAAGAAGGAATGAAAAAAGGAGATATATTCTTCGATCAGATAGTTGTGCCTTTTTTTGATTGTTTTTTTTTGGACAGACATACCACTTCAGACGAATGACTCCAAGCCTGTTGTGAGAGACCTTTCATATTTGTATCTATAGGTGGAATCGATTTGCGTATACTTGCATCCCAGACATAGAGTAATGTGGATCCTTCAGCAACAGCTACAACCCATTCTCCATCAAAAGACCAACAGAGTGATATGCAAGGTCTAAACAAAAAATTAAAAAACCACGCGTTTAATACGTTATATACGTGAAAAGATTCGACTGTGACGTACCCTGGAAGCCCAACACTGTCGATACGATGCCCATGACGATCGATCAGATTCAGAATATTATTGACCCTTCAAGAATAAAGACAGTTAAGTAGTGCTCCGATCAAAAAAAAAAAGGAGTCGTCAAAAAGTACCCCGATGTGGCCAGGATACTGCAGATGGACTTTTGCCACTTGAAATGCACTTGTTGTTGCAGCTGCTGTGGAGTCGGCGGGACTGAATAACCGTGCAGCGACGAGTTCAGAGTGAATATTTTCTGCCAAAAGGATTTACGTTTCGCATGGTGTGTGTTTCTTTTTTAGTTATTTGCGTGTGCGGGGAGGGGAACCCTTTTTTCTTGGGCTGTTGCTCTCACATTCATTTTCCAGATTAATTATTTTTTTTATTTATTTCTTTCTGAATTGTCAAACAAAAAAAAGAGAAGCAAGCCAAACACACAAAACGCACTTACACACCCCGACGCAAACAAAGCACAGCATCTCAAAGGAAAGAACGTAAGTCGCGTAAGAATTAATTCCTTTTTTTTTTGTAAATTAAAAACCAGCTCAAGTAGACAACAGAATCACAAATTAAAAAAATGCTGCACCGTGGAAGCACCGTCGACAAAGAGCCAGCCCAGCGCATCCGCAAGAAGCTCGTGATTGTTGGCGACGGATACTGCGGAAAGACTGCCCTCTTGATGGTCCAAGCCGGTCTGGCGTTTCCAACTGTAAGCAGAACAAAATGTCCGATTTCTGGTCCCCCCAAAAAATAACCAACACACAATTCCACATACGTATACAATCCACTTGTTCAGTCGTACCATCCAACAATCTTTGAAAACTTTATCACGAGCATTTCAGTGAACGGGAAGCTTATTGATTTATCGCTTTGGGACACTGCAGGACAGGAAGACTATGACAGACTGCGTCCATTGAGTTATCCGTGCAGTGATGTGGTCATTATAACATATGCAATCAATAACCGCGAAAGTTTTTGGTCGCTTGCGGACAAGGTACACACAAAAAAAACCTGGCTGTTTTACGAATCATTCACCACATTATTTTAATTTTTTGGCTGCTAATGATAGTGGAAGCCCGAAATGAACCACTTTCTGCCAGACGTTCCAAAAGTTCTTGTTGCATTGAAAAAAGATTTACGAAGTGATCCTGATACGATTGAAGAAATGAAGAGATTGTGTACTGAACCTATTAGCTATGAAGAGGTAATGTGGAAAAAAAATGAATAAGACGCACGCCTCTATCTTAAATTTTATTCGTTTTTTTTTTTTTTTTTTTTTTTTTGGTGTAAGGGTGCGAAAAAAGCGACAGAAATCGGCGCGAAAAAATACTTCGAGTGTTCATCAAGGACAGGTGAAGGAGTTCCTGAAATATTTGCCTATTGTGGTGAGGAAACTGTGCGATTGGTATATGCTTTTTTTTTGACGGAAATACACAATTATTAGCAAAACTTGCACTTCTTTCCAAGAAAAAGCGCGGCAGTGCTCCATGCAAAGTCCTTTGACACGGACAACTCTGCCTCTCTCTGTGTATTGCTTTGATGTTTGATGTTTTAGCCAAGAATAATTAAATAATTTTCTGAAATCTTAAAATTGTGGAAGTCTGATATTTTTTAATCAACCTTTACATTCAATGAATAAGATTCCAACATTTTTTCCAGACCGCCAAAATCACTCACGTCCACACTACACACACACACACACACACACACACCTACTGCACCCACACAAAAATCCCACAACAGTCATCACAAAACTTATGGTTGACATCTTCCTGGGAAACGTGGGTACCAACAGGTCTCTCTGACAGTGTAGCAGTTGAGCAACCAAGCAACAAAACGCTCAACACCCAAACCAAATCCACCGTGCTCGCAGGTTCCGTATTTACGTTGGTCAGTAAACCTAAAAAAAAAAAAACCAACCATTTTGAGAATCAACAAAAAGAAAAAAAAGACAAACAAACAAACAAACCAGTAATATGGAGTAGCATCAATTCCTTCTCTCTTGTAGGCTTCCATCAACTCAACATAGTCACTGATTCTCATACTTCCCCCAACAATCTCTCCAACTCCAGGCATCAAAACATCAACCGAGTCCGTCAATCTCCTGTCATCATCACATCTCTTCATGTAGAAACTCTTGATTTCAACTGGGAATTTGCATAAAAAGATGGGTTCGCCAATAGTATCCGTCATTCGACGTTCAGGAGACTCTGGAATGTCTTCTCCAAATTCAAATGGTTTTCCAGTCTTTTCGTTGATAATGTTGCGTTCGTTGAGCCAGGCGATCGCTTCAGTGTATGGCATACGCTTGAATGGTCTGGAAGGTGGCTTGAAGTCCGGGTTGAGTTCCTTCATCAGTTGGGATCCAAGAGGGTCGTTCATGACGGTTTCAACAACTCCACAAATCTAAAATAAAAAATAAAAAATAAATAAAAAAATGAAAAAATAAAAAAGAGTAAGAAAGAAATGATTTGAGAAGAATTAAATGCATTTGACACAAACATACCATATCTTCAATGTTTTGCAACAGGTCGTCAAAGTCAATAAAGGCATATTCAGCTTCACAGTGCGTGAATTGAGACAAGTGACGTCTCGTGTGAGAGTTTTCGGCACGGAAACTTTCAGCGATACAGAATGAATCTCCTACACTTGGCAATGTGGTTTCCAAGTACAATTGCGACGATTGAGTCAAGTATGCTTCTTCTCCGTAATATTTGAAACCGAAAAGAGTTGCTCCTCCTTCGACTTGGGTTTGCACCATCAAGGGAGGAGTGATTTCCGTAACTTGCTTTGACTCAAAGTGGGAACGGAAAGCTTTGATAATCAAACTACGCATCTTGAGAATAGAGGAAGCTTTGTCACCACGGATAACGAGGTGGCGAAGGTTGTAGAGAACTTCTGGGTTGGATTCCTGTGTTTTTGTTTGTTAAAAATTGCATGAAAAAATTCTCTGATATCAATTTACCTCGTTGAATTGGGTTTCGAAACTCTCGTCACCAGATGGTGCACGGCCAATAAGTTCCCAGTAGTCAACAACAAGTTCGTGACCTCCTGGTGCCTTTTTACCAGCTGGAACTTCGTTGAGCAGTCCATACACTTTGACAGTTGATTCGCGAGTGAGGGTCAAGGCATCGTAAGTGTGACACTAACAAAAAAAACTGTCAGAACACTGGTAGATCAAGGAGTTTTATGTGGTAAGAAACCCCAGATCCTTACCACACGTCCCTTCAAGAGGCATTGCAAGAGACCAGTTCCATCACGAAGGACCAAGAACATCATATCCTTGCCTTGCACACGCATGTTGTGGACCCATCCGTTGACAGCGACTCTCTTTCCGCGGTTGTTGACTCCCTGGCCAATCTTGATCTATGTTTCATCAATGGAGTCAATGGAGTCAGTGGAGCGCAACACACAAGCCTCTGCTCTCCCACCTTTGTCGCAGCGCCCAGCGACTCGTCGTTGACGAGCACAATGTTCTTTG
Organism: Obelidium mucronatum; assembly: GCA_025765595.1. Classification (NCBI taxonomy): domain Eukaryota; kingdom Fungi; phylum Chytridiomycota; class Chytridiomycetes; order Chytridiales; family Chytriomycetaceae; genus Obelidium; species Obelidium mucronatum. The sequence goes on from JAIVFH010000025.1 coordinate 14,503, forward strand.
CCTCCTCGAGCCGCTTTTCGTCGTCGCCGGCGCGCGCCGCCTTCTCGGCCTGCGTTGCAGAGTGTTAGCGCCCCTTCACCGCACCGCACCGCCCGCACGCACGCACCGCGTCCTTCGCGCGCAGCTCCGCGGCCTTCGCGCGCTTCTTCTCCTCGGCCTCCCACAGCTTCTTCGCCTTCTTGCGCCCGGCGCCGCTGATCTCCTTGAAGCCCTCGACGAGGTCTTTGCGCACAAGCAGCGCCACGCCGTCGGCCGCCGCGCCCGCCGCCATCGCGCGCAGCGTGCTCTTGAACGGCATCTTCTCGCTGCCCGTGCCGCTGGCGTCGTGCCCTGAGACTTCGCACACGTGGAGCGCGCTCGTGTTTTCCTTTTCTGCAAACAAGGAAATGCGGTTGCGGCGAAGCCGGTTAGTCGCCAGTGTCGCTGGCGCCGCAGGAAGTGTCGTGCGTGACTCACCCATGTCGGTGTTGTTTTTTTTTTTTCTTCTTTTTGCTTGTGTGATTCACCCTCAATAAATTATTAAAAAAAAACAAATCTTCCCATCGACAAAGAACCAATCCCTTTCCTTTCTGGATTCAGAAGAGAACATAAAATCCACACGCTTCAGATATCCTGTCCATCCGCCTTAATCCACTCGGGACGGACAACCACCAAATCTAAATACTCCTCTCGCCCCTGCCAGTAACCACACGGATTGAATTTCCCTTCATCATCCATGTGTCCTGATAACAAAAAACAAGAAGGGGGGCTCAGCATCATGAAACATTCAATCAAAACCAAGAACTCACCAGGACATTCAAGGTTTCCATTTCTGTTCTTGAACTTTGATGGACGAAGTCTACCCGTAGCGCCTACAGTATAGAGGACAAATTTCCAAATCGTTGGAATCAGATACTGTATTCCTTCCTTCGACGAAAGAATACATACACTTTGGACATTTCGGAAAGCAGCCCTCCTGGATACACGCCACAATACGCGCCTGCATTTCTGCCTTTGTTCCACTTTGGATCTGATCGTTTCTTTGCAGAGCCGCCTTCAGCTGTTTGGCGTTCGCAGTCAAGATTGCCTTCATCTGGTCGCGTGAGGGGATCCCGCCAGGTCCCGCTTTAAACTCGTCGTCGTCGTCGTCGTCGTCGTCATCTTCTTCCTTTTCGTCATCATCTTCTTCCTTCTTTATCGCGGTCTTTTTCAGTTTCTTTGACGCCGGCTTCGTTGCTGGTCTCTTTGTGCTCTTTGCCTTCTTGCCTGACTTCTTGCCGTCTTCTTCGTCTTCTTCTTCGTCTGCTTCGTCGTCGTCTTCGTCTTCTTTTTCGCTGCTTTCGTCCAACTCAACTTCAGAATCCGAATCGTCGTTCGACTTTCGGCGCCTCTTGGCAGTCGTCTTTGTGGACTTCTTTACGACAACTTCTTCTTCTTCTTCTTCTTCGTCGTCTTCTTCTTTGCTCGTGTAAACAACTGGTTTCGCCGAACGGCCGCTGCGTCGAGGTCGGGTGGACATTAACTAAAATTTAATATTAATAATAATAATAAATTGAAATTAAAGTATAGTAAATTAATCAATATTTGGAGCAGTTTTAACTTTATCAATATTCAACAAGGTCTCACAAACTGTCATTAAACACGCGTTCGTACAATTCTTAAAAAGGGGGGGAGAACATGTAAATTGAACAAGAATAAGAACCTTAAAAAAAAAACAATAATAAAAAAAAATATCAGTTTTAATACGGTACCTTGCTTTCCGCTGATGGCTTGCAAGTCACTGTTCTTTTTCGCATACGTTTCCAGTTCCTCAAAAGTCGCTTTTCCACTCTCCACCTTCACACCAATTTTATCCTTTGTCCAAGACTCGTAACGAGCTTTTCTCATCTTGTCCAAGCGACCATCTTCGACAAGCTTGGCTGCATTCAAGAGTCCTTTGGCAAACACATCCATACTTCCAATATGGGCAATGAACAAATCTAGTAAACTGTTTAAGCTGGAAAAAAAAAACCCCCCACAAAGAAATACAGTCAATACCTTCCAAATCAGTAGACTCGCGACGCACTTTGCAATCAAAATTAAGTCCACCCGTCTTGAATCCACCCTATGTGTAGTGATACAAAAGTCATCAATACGTGACACCGACTATGTTTTTTTCAGGGGATATTTTTACCATATCAATCAAAGCCTTCATAACAAGAGTAGCTTTGCGCTCATCCATTAAAAACTGATCGGTATCCCATCCAAGCAATTCATCGCCCGTGTTGCAATCAATAGACCCAAGTTTGCCATAGGCGGCACTCAAAACAATGTCATGTTCATACGAATGCCCAGCTAGAGTCGTGTGGTTTGGTTCAATGTTGAGGAGGAAGTGGTCATCCAAATCATAGTGTTCTTGATGTTTTTTTTTTTTTTTTTTTTTTTTTTTTTTTTTTTTTTTGGTGAGCCATATGCAGTAAACAAAAAAAAAAAAAAGCACAACACAACTCACTCAAAAAACACATGACAGTTTGAGCATCATAATCATACTGATGCTTCGTCGGCTCCTTTGGTTTCGGCTCAATATAAAACTGAAACGTGGCTCCAATTGCCTTTTTATGAGCAACAGCCATATGGAAAAAGTCTGCCATATGATCCAATTCCTTCTTCAAATCAGTATTGAGAAGCGTTTGATACCCTTCTCTACCACCCCAAAACACGTATCCTTCTCCTCCCAGCTTTTGCGTGACTTCCATGGCTTTCTTGACTTGAGCACATGCCTGTGCAAACACCTTCACGTCTGGGTTTGTGGCTGCTCCGCATGCGAATTTCGGGTGCGAAAATAAGTTTGCAGTTCTAGAATTGAGACTCTAATCAATGACTCTGTTGATACCTAAGGGGGGGGGGGGGGGGGGGGGGGGGGGGGATTTTTTTTTTCTTTCTTCTCATTACCCCCACAGAAGCTTCACCCCAGTCTCCGTTTGCTTGGCCAACATGTAATCCGTAACCTTATCAAGCAACTTATTTGTTTCGTCGATGGTGGCCAGCTCTGGCGCCACGTCTCTGTCGTGGAACGCGTAGAATCCAACGCCAAGCTTGACAAAGAATTCAAATGCCGCGTCAACACGCGCACAGCAGGAGGCGACAAGGTCGTCAAAAGACACTGAGGTGTCGTCTGCGGTATCCCATGGACGGAAGAGTGTTTGTGGCTGCCGAAACAAAAAAAAAAAAACACTGTGAGGTTGAAGGATGGAAATAGTTGCCACCCGAAAACAACTGACCCCAAACGGGTCGGATCCCACGCCGCGGAAAGAATGCCAATAAACGACCGAGAATCGACACCAGTCAGACTGCATACGAAGGGAGCGGTGAGAACTTGGTGGCATAAACAAAACAAAAAAGCAACGGTGATTTTACCATCTTCTTGCCAAGCACCAACTGGTCCTTGTTGTAGTATCGGAACGACAGCGCATCTTTCGTCTTTTCGCCTTTGAATGCGATTTCCTTTGTTGCAAAGTACGTCTTCTGCTTCTTTGGGGCTGCGTCGCGGTCCTTTCTTGGAGACATTTTTGTTGAGAATATTTCTTTTTATTCAAATTTCATGGCTTTTTTTTCATGCCAACAGGTCATCAAGATCCTCCTCCTTGAACTCTTGCGCGGCACTGCCTGACCCATCTGCAGGGAACCCAAAGTCGTCATCGTCAAAGTTCAAATCGTTCTTTTGAAGAAAGAAAAAATAGAGTTAATAACCAACAGTAGTTCTTACCACAAAAAGTACTACTCACAGCGTCTGCAGGTGCGGGTGCATCTGCACCTCCAAATCCAAAATCATCTTCTCCGCTGGCTGCCCCTGATGCAGAGTGCTGTATAAATTCCTGTCATGTTTAGAATAAAAAACAAAGCAAACAAACAAATAAAAAAAACAAGAAATACTTACAAATCCGTCGGCTTCGACAAGCTGATTAGACACTGGATTGGGCGATTGTGGGGCAGATACAAAAGATTGTGGTTTGGCCACTGGAGACTGGTTGGCAGATTGAGGGGTTGGGACGGCAATCTGTGGCGGTGCGACAGGTGAGGTCATAACAGCCGCTTTTTGCGCTGGAGATTTTGGAAGCGGGCTAATTGCTCTTGCTGGTTGCTCGTGTGGTTGGGCCGGTGCAATTTCTGGGGGTCCATTGGGGAACTTCTTCTTGAGCTCGCCAATGAAATCAATATCCAGAACATCCTTCCAGTCAACATAGTCAGCAGCAGGTACAGCCTTCTTGTTTGATCTGAAGTGCTCCAAAAACAGACCGTACTCCACATCTGGGAACAAGTTCGCGTATTGAGCTGGGTCGGCCAATGAGTCGGCCACCTTCTTTTTGTTGGCTTTCACTAGAGACTCCTTCCACAAAGCAACAACTCTACTGATGTGAGATGGAAGATATGTGCGCGCGAGGAAAGCTGCTTCAGCGTGTCGGTTGGTGGATACCAAGAGATCAATCGCTTTTTCAACTTGATTGCTGATCATAAAGCAAGTGAATGCAATATTGTGCTTTCCCTTTTCGACAGCAAGTTCGGCCAACTGTCTGATACCCTTTGCATTACCAGAAGCTTGGTAGTACAATAAAAGACCTTCGATATCGCCAGCCTTTAACAGGCAGTCTTCGGCAAGATCGAACTATTGTGGTTATAAAAATTAGCGTGTGGAAAAAAAAAGTCAAACTTCACCACTCACCATCCAGTTGGACAATGCCAAGTCTCCAACCAGCTTCCAATTATGCTCTTGATCAATTTCTTTGGCAATCTCGTGTGCAATTTGGATTTTTCCCAACTGAACAGCCAAATCAAATCTGTGCTCTGGATCAACAGACACATTCAAAGCTTCTTCTCTCAGGTTTTGACTTTCCAAGAATCTGGCGATTCTACCACGCTGGTCAGCGGGCACGTTCGGGAGAACAGCCTGGGCCGATGCCAAGTCTCCTCGGAGAATGTGGGTTTGGTATTCAATCAAACTGACGGGAAGCGCATAAGAGAATACGTTCAAGTCCTTGTCGGCCAAGTAAACTCGATTATCACGAGGAATATAACCCAACAAATACATGGTGCTGAAAACGAAGGTTTTTAGGCAAGTAAATAACAAAACAAAATAAGGGGTACCCACGTGTCAAAGTGGCTAATTGTAGAAACGTTTCCTCCAACAAGATAGTTCAAACGATTGGCTGTGTTTGTGTAGATAAAGCAATCGCCAACCCAGCAAGCCGTCTTGATTCTGAGGCCATATTTAATAACAACAACGCAGAAATCAAAGGACTTACGTTTCAGACACTTCCGCAACAAAATCGAAGGCTGATTCAATTCCTTCTTCTCCAATCGAATGGGCGCCATGAGTGTCCAAATACTGCTGATACGCCACACGATTGAATTTCAGGACATACGCAATATCGTCGCAGCAGATAGCCACAAGGTCGGATTCCGACCAGAATACATTCTTTACAACGACATCCACACGTCGGACTGTAACACCAGTCTCCCAATCATAAAAGTTGAGGAACGAGTTGCTGCGAACACCGAGCAATGGTCCACCAAAGATTCCTTCGGCGCTGTAGCTTGGCTTAATTTGTACATTGGTCTTCTCCTTAAAGTTCTTGAAGAGTTTGATTTTTGATGAAGATTCGCGCGTGGCATATTCGTTGCTGTCCATCGCCCAAACAAACTCCAATGCGCTTCCAAACTCCTTGTTTCGCCAGGCAAGAGCAGTGTAAATAATCCATTCTCCGTCACCGCAAACAACCACAAACCTGCAAACAAACAGGAAAACAAAGTGATTGTTGAGTTCTCAGTAGGAAAATATAGTCAGTCATTTTGACTAACCGGCCATTTGGACTATGCTGCAAGCTCTGTGGATAGACTTCACAGCTTCCGAGTTCTTTTGTTGGAAGCATCATTTTTTCCCCATCCTTCACATTCTCTTCGGACGATGCCTTAATGTTTGCAGTTTTGATTTCACTGTGCTTTGCCCAAATGATCTTTCCACTGTTGTCCATACTGACAGAAGGTTCTTCACGACCAAGCTAGACGCAGGAAGAGTTAACACTCCAAAAAAACAAAAACACCTATCCAAACCTTGACGACAATCGTTCCTTCGTCATAACCGAAACCAATATCGTTGCTTCCCTTAATATATGCCGTAGCCCACACACGTTCCATTCCGTAATTCAAGGTGTTTTCCAGACGGTATGTGTTGGCATGCCAGATGCGCACAGTTCCTGATGCGAAAAATTAAAACCCAAGAAGTTGTATGGATATCTTCACAAGAAAAATATGCCAACCATCTTCACTTCCAGAGATGATAATTGGCAGTTCAGGGTGGAATGCCACAACAGTAACGTTTTGAGTGTGCCCTTCCAGAGTCTGAACACAGGTTTTATTTTGGTAATCCCAAATCTTGATCATCCTAAAGCAAAATAATAAAATTAGAAAGGAATTGAGGAATGTGATACGCACTTGTCATCAGCACCTGTGATAAGGTATGGCTTATCACCGCCGTGGTAGTAATCAACGCAGTTGACTCCCTTTTCGTGTCCATTCAAGGTATAATTGGCAACAGAAGTTCCAAACGACCAGACCTGATAATGTGGTAAATGGAAAATCCCCCCAAAAAAAATATCCCACCTTGACGGTTCCATCAAGAGAAGCACTGGCAAAAGTATTTTGATCTTTTGGGTTGATTGCAATTTGCATCACTAAGTGAGTATGTCCTTCAAAAGTCTGCAACGTGTTTTGTTCGTGAGATATTTCGGCTCCCCAGTCCCAGTCGACATGATCACATACCATCATATTTCTCCAGTTCTTGTCCCAATCCCAAAGCTTAATTGTCATGTCATCCGAAGAGGACAAGACATATGATTGAGTTGGGTGAACAGCAATGCATCGAATGTAATCCTGATGGGCGTCAAATGCTGTCACCTTCTCATGAGTCTGGTAGTTGAAGACCCGCAAATGCATGTCATCGCCTCCAGCAATGAACCACGACTTCCTCGTAATGAATTTGACAGCTCGCACTGATTGGACATTAGTAGGGGACAAAAACCCAACGACTCTAATAGAAGGCAAAACGCACAAGGTGCTTCAGTAACTTCGAATGTCTTAACCAACGTCTAAGCAAAGCAAAGAATGACGGCGCTATGAGTTTATGAACAGGGTTCTGCTCTAATCTAAAATAAAACCCCAAACCTGGGTTTCGTGGTTCCAAATGTACGTATTTCCATTGTACAGCGCAGTAATTAGCCACGGTTCTGTAGGATGAAAGTCCAAGGCTTTCACACGGTCGGATCTGTTGGACAGTTTCCTCTGAGGCAAGTATCGACTGTTTAACACAAGGCCTTGATGGAGGATCTTACAGAGAGATGAAACACACCTTGATTTCAAGACGAAGGGGCTGTATTTATTCAATTGCGACATTAGCGAATGCAGTATTGCTTTGCAGTGACTGGTTAACACTCACCATTTTGATGGACTTTTTTTTCGCTCAAATAATCTCAAAATATAAATATCAATTCCGTTGAATTAAACTTGACTTATTGAAAGGAAGGAAAAAGGAAGTGGTCTTGAAAAGGAGCCGCATTTCTTTGCAAGATTGTTCCATTGAATGGTTGGATAGTTTTTTTGTTGAGATTGCCACAGATCCCCAATGACATCCCCCGCCTCAAACAAAAAAACAGACGTGACCATCGCGTTTATCCAAAACTACTGCTATTTCGAAAACGTTCAAGTCAATGGCTCCTATGTTACTAACTTTACACTATCATCCGAGCTCTCCTCAGCTGCTCTTGATGACCCTTATTTGAGTTTTATCTATGCACCGGATTTTGCCATGGCAGCAGCAATCGATCTGATCAACAACGACACGAGCATTCTAAATGACGTCAACATCAGAGTTAAACGTTTTTCAGACTGTGGGGGGTGGTATCCGGACGTCAAAAACTATTTTGGAATTTCTGGAGGGTTTGCATCAAGTGTTATGGTTGAAGATATTGCAACAAACCACAAGGACGTAATTGCAGTCATAGGAAATCAATACAGCACGACAGCAAAGTATTGAATGACTACTTGTGCCGTTGATACAGACATTAACGTGTATTCTTGATAGGGGTTCAGCAGAAGCTCTGTCTTTATACCAGGTGCAACTTGAAGCATTTTACAACTGATGAAAACTTGGCGATTAATTCTTTTGAAATTAGATTCCAAACTGTGGCGGAGGGACCTACAGCCCAACCTTAAGTTTCAAGGCAAACTATCCGTATTATTTTCGAACAGTTGCCAGTTTGGGAATAGGAGACCACATTTACCAACTTCTCAAAACATGGAACGTGAAGCGCATAGCCATCATATACGAAAAAGATGATAATATGAGCCTCCAGCTAGCGCGTGATTTCCTGGAATCAATGAGTAGGAATGATGTCGAAATCACAGCGAATCTGCCAACAGCAACCCATGTCTCAAACGAAACAATTAAATATCTCAAAACTTCTCTTTTGCGTGCTGATGCAAGGTTTTTAGTGTGTGGGTATGGATCTGGAGACGTTGACACATTTTTTCGTGTTTTTCCAGATACATTCTGATCATGGGGCTCCAAGGGTACACAACCGAAGTTTATATTAACCTTGCCAAGCAGGGGATGGTGGGTAGCCAATATGTATGGCTTGGTTTCCAGTATCCAGATGCATCCATCATTGACGCCGGAGACTTTGGTTATTTGAGTGGATATATCATACCATTTACCAAAACATACAGCTTAAATTCGAGCTGGTCACTTGAGCTTTATGAGCGCATGCAAGCCATTGCTGGTTTTGATGAGGAAGCCGCAACGTAAGGGGCCCTTTCAACTTTACATGTACTAAAGCTTTTGTAAATATGCAGTTTGCAACACCTTACTGCGGATTTAATGACAGGTGAATATGTAGATTGCGTAATGTTAATGATGAAAGGTCTGGACAAGGTATCCATTCTGAAGTCACCACGGAACAACTCGATTTAAAATCAACAACTCCAGCTGTTAAAAAGTAATGAGAACTTTACCCCTCAAATGCTGGCATCTCGGCAGCTTCAGCGTTATATGAATTTCACTTTGTTTCAAAATCTAAGATATTTCGGATACAAGGGCAATCCAGTAGAATTGACCCAGCATGGAGACTTGGCAGCGTAATTAAATACCTCTTTTTTGAAAAATATTTTGAACTTTTGGTTTGCAGGCCATACATCTTCAGCAGCTATACAGGCAATGACATTGACAATAACTTCTTTGGGGAGACGAATGCAGAAGCTTCCAATTTCACATACTATAACTCAAGCCCCTCAATTTTTTATGGAGGTAATTTTATTTGAACTGATCGAGTCATTTTCCTAAAACTCTTTCAGGTGCATCGCGTCCTCCTCTGGACGGTCCCCCAATTCTTGAAATACCTGAATTTGTTCCCAATATTTCAAATGGAACTGGAGGAGGTATTTTATTTTTCAGCGTCTCTGGGATCCTGCTTTCGTCTGCCAATGTCTGGTTCACTCAAAAGAATCGACGAAAGAAAACCATTCTTCGGACATCTTACGCGTTCCTTATGCTCATACATATATCATCTCTTATGTTTTCAGTATCGTTGGTTTGGTTTATCGGTCGACCTACACGGCTTGGATGTCATTTGTCAATGTGGTGCAAGATACTTGGATTCGGAATTCTCATGCCAACCTTAGTTGCCAAAAGTCACATGGATTACACTCTTATTTTAAGTCGGAAGAGACTTGGTCGCAATAATCGGTTGATTTATATCCAAGCTATCGCTATTGCGGCGGCTATTGTTGGAGAATTGATTCTCCTCACACTTTGGTCAACACAAGCCAAACCTACAAAAGTCCTGGTATTCAATACACTCAGCTACACAACTTCATACTGCTCGGATCCAGGATATTCAAATCCCTATGTAATTGCACTGTTGGTGTACAATTTGGGCCTCGCCCTTATCGCCATCTGGTCGGCTTATTTTTCTCGAGATGCCGAACCTCTAAACAACGAGTCCACATTCCCGTCTATAATAACAGCTGCGTTTTCAATCGCCGCAGTTCTCATTCTCCCAGTCCTTAACGTCTCATCACCAAGTCCCACCTCATTCCTCATCCACACTGCAACAATATGGGTTCTTGTGATTACAACGCAGGGCTCAGTCATGATACCAAAATGGGCTTCAATTCACGCCGACAACAGGAAACGGAATGCAGAGCTCAAGTCTTTAATGGCTCTAAACAAAAGCAACCAGAGAAACTCTTCTGTAGTAGCCGCAGCTGTTGCTCCCAAGATGCGGAACAGTGTAACAGGAATCCCCGCAATCGCAGTGACTGAAGCGTCATCGTTCCTCCCTCAACAGAAGAGAAATTCAGAGTCGTTTGAGAGTCCCAGGAATTGGCGAGGCATCTTGAGCACAGCTGTAGGAGGGAACGTGGTCGGTCGAATAAGTTCGACAAGGAATAGTAACTCTGCGACGGCTAAAAAAGTGGCAGTGGATAAACGACCAATCAATGTACAATACCTGGTTCGGGACCCCCGCCCTTCTTTTGAATTGCATCTTCCCGATTGGAAACTAAATATCTTTTTTTTTGTAAGGGAGTAAGTTGCGTGAACGTTCAGAGCTCAAAGAATATTTCAACTACACTCGGCTCATTTTGGCAGCTTTCCGAAATCCTGCTCATCACGTGCCGAGACAAATCATGGCTGTATGCCTTTGGAAACGATTCCATATGCTGTCTGCCTGTCATAGAGGAAACCAAATTCAAAAAAGAATCTCCTCCTAGTTCTAAGGGCGTCAAGTTTGGGGAGGGCAAAGGCGGTGGTCACTTTGTTTGGATTTTGGAAGAACCTGGATCAAACAAGAAGCAACAAAAACATTACAAACCAAACAAGATTACATGGAAAATGGAGTTTCAAACTCGTGAGCGGATGGAAGAATTTTTAAACATCTTTGCGCGTCTTAAAGAATAAACAGAATGCAACAAAATAACACTGAGCCGCCATCGGATCCAACAAGACAGGCACAAGGTTGATTTTGATTGCGACATTCAAATAGCTTGAGAAACACTCTCAGATTTTATTCCACAAAAAATACTGGCAACAAAAATGAAAGCAAACTGCAACAAAAATTTGAGTTAGTTTTTTAACAAAAGGAACAAAGAGACAAGCTGTGTGCGTTTGTGTATAGACGTCCCATCAGGTCAAGTAAGTTGTTCTCATATAGCCAAGGCATCTCTACAGGAAACTAACAAGTGTATCACCCATCCCACCAAACTGAGCACAGGAAACAGAGGGGGAAAGAGCCCTCAATTTGGCAGAATTCGATTCCATGGAAGAAACAAGCCTCCAAACCAACATCCCTTCAACTCTTCAATCGCAAAAAAAAAAGGATCTTGCTCTTCGAGCAGTCGAAAATAGAATCTCGCAAGAAAAGGAAAATAAACAAGAAGACGTAAAAGCATCGCAGAAAACTACATGACGGCCATTCAATCCTCCTCTTCCTTTTCAAGTAAGTCACAAACCAACATCTCCCCCAAATTCTTCTCAAATGAATCGGTGTATACAAGAAAGATAGGAATGAGAAGAGTGGATTCAACAGAGAGCAACACCTCCACCAATGTCAACAGATGAGGAGTAGCTGCAAGAGGTAAAATAAAGCCTCCAGCAACATGATATCCCACACCTCATAAAAAAAAACAATATTCACCCTACAAACCGCCGAATAACTCCAACACTAATTCTCGCTTGGATTTCGACTCAGCAAAACAAGGGGGGTCAAAGGAAAGAAGAGACAAAAGTCTCTCCTTTTTGTAGTATAATCCAAAGAGAACTTGCTTTCACTTCACATTCACGACTTAAAATTTGCTTGCTCCATCAAATCTCACCCCCTCCCTTACCCAGCGTAACATGTACGCTTCCGCCTTATACTCCACAAATTCATGGATGAGAATCGAGAGTCTAAATGGAAGCATGATGCAGCAAACAAACTCCAGCCAAAGCAAAAGGAAGTGACGGAACAAAATTCCTTCGGAACTGACGGAAGGGGGGAGAGAGAGGATAATATCTGCACGGCCTTACAACCAACATCCACAAAGCTCTCAGATGCCGCTCAAGATTAACATGCATTTCAAAAATAATTCGCACACCCAAAAGGAGGCGAGGCATTGACACTCTTCATCCACCTCATCTCACACTATACTTTCATGCCAACACCAACCCCAAGAAAAAAGTAGGATTGAAATGAAAGTCAAAGAATTTAAAGTTCCTCGCTATTCAAAGAGAAAAGGAGAAAGGGGCCATCAAGAGTTGACCACAACCCAAACTAGCTACCTTCCCATTCAAGCAAGACACCAAAAACAGAAAAGCAAAACAATCTAAATGCAAAAGAAGAGGAAGAAAAAGGAAGGAAAGAGATCTCGCACTCATTGAAGAAGCTAAGACTGCCACAGACCCCCCTCCTCTGCAACCATTCGCTCAACAACGAAGAAGGGGCCACTCGCTAACTTCTGCAAATAATACCCAGGCCTCGAACCTTTTACAGTTGTTCATCATGTGGGAAACACACAGCTTGTGGAGGGGTGGAAGGAAGGGATGAACTCACTATAAAGAGACATGCGGAGTCCAATTGTCTTAATCTTCAAACGCCGCAAGAAAATATTTGATTTTTTGTTTACTTCTTCTTTTGATCGACAGCAGGAAGTGTAACGAGTGTTGGAGCTGACTTGTCTGCAATCAAGAACCCAACATGTGGCATAATGTCCCAATGCAATGTCAAATTTGCTTCAACGCCACTAAATAAAAGAAGAACCCAAACAAACGACGGTTAATGGTATATAGTGACAGCAAGAGAGTGGGTTACTCAACGCAATCTTGTTGCTGATATCCGAGAGCAAGTATTTGCACTTTTTTCTCTTCAATTTGATGGTTGATTCTTCTTTGGAGGTAATAATGTCGTCCCAGAGCGTTACTTGGTTGAAGTTCTGTATTTTTGGTTTTAACATCAAGTGGAGAACTTTCATTGGTTGTTTACGTGAGAGTCGGTTCTGTATTCGGCAACGAGGAAAACAAAAAGTTGCTTCGTGTTCCAATTGAATAGCGGCGATAGATCTGTTTGGGCATTGAGTAGTTGGCGACCGGCCGGTGTTTAAGTGAGGTTACCTGCGTTTAAGTCGAAGTGGACAGTTGCCAGCTCCGTCAACGGCTTCTTCTGATCGTAATAATAACCCAGCCGTCCCATTTTTCTATCAACGCGGTAGTCATGAGGAAGGCACGGGTTGCATTTAAATCGAGAATTGCGAACATACACTGATGCTTTGGCCATGTTCACATTGACCGAGGGCGTCGAAGCGGAGTAGAGTAGAGCCGGTCCAGTGATAGCAACGACCGCGAGGACGCCAAAGAAGACGGAAGAGAAGAAGGATGTGACGGCATTCAGTCGATTGAGACTTGTACTCAACGACATTTTTATGAAATTAAGCTTATATTATATTTGGTCCGACTCTCCTCAACGACATTTTTATGAAATTAAGCTTATATTATATTTGGTCCGACTCTCCTAATTTCTCTCCTCTTCGCTTTCCTCATTGTCTTCGTCTTCGTCGCTGTCAGAGTCGTCTCCCCTACATCGACAACGCTTCAGTCGGTTGCAATAGGCTCGTGTGGAAAAAACCATATCCATACCAAACACGCTTCTTGGTCACAGTAGCTGTCGCGGGAGCACTTGTCTTTTTGGCTTTAAGGAGGGGAACCGACTTTTTTTGCAATGCTGCATAATACAAGGCAGTTAGTGCGACTTATGCGCGTAGAACCAACAAGACCCACCCTTTTTCACCGTGTCCTTAACATCATCGAGTACTTGTTCGTGCTGTTTCCCGAAAAATGAACAAGGTTTCCATTAAACTCTATCAATCGAGGGACAGTCGAACGATTCACGGAATCCACCAGCAATCCAATGTATATACCGTTTCTTCAAACTCTGGATCGTCGTATCTGATTTTCTTCACTTCTGGCTCCTTGAGGCCCTTTTCGATCTTTGCCTTAAGCTCCTCCTTCAGCTTGCGCTTCCGCTCGGGCTCGGCCTCCTTGTAGTCGGCGATTCTAAGCGGCGCCAGTCAGAAACACGCAAAGACCGCACACACAGCACCAACTTCTTGGCGTCGTTGACGGTCTTCAGGCGCCGCCCGGACAGGTCGCGGCACGCCTCGAAGTTCGTCGTCTTCTGGCTCGCCATGCGGCCGCCCTGCGCGCGCAGCATCGAGCCGAAGCCGCCCTTGCCGCCGCGGAGGCGCAGCGGCGGCGCGGCGGCGGCGGCAGTCGGAGGGGCGTCCATTGTGGCCATTTTAATGCAGTGTTTTTAAGTTTTAGTAAACACCACCGATGTCTCTCTGTTTCTTGTTTATTCTATTGTTTATTCGCAGAGAATTAAAACATCTGCTTGGGTCTTGCTTCAAGTTGCTTGGTGTCCAGACTGCTTCTGTGCAAATAATAAATAACAATAAAGAAATAGTCTTACTTCGAAAACCAAATGATGGGTGACGCTCCACGAATCCAAAATACATATGAGAACATCTTCATTGGTGGCAAGAATGGACCGCAGGTTTGTTGTCTGTTGGCTCTGCTTGCTTGTTTTCCAGCAGCTGCTCTTGTCCAGACAGCACTCACACCAACCAAACAAAAAACTGCGCTCTAGGTTATGGGCAAATTCAAACTTGCCGAAGCGGGAATTGGTTTCCAAGAGGTTGTTTCCAAGAAGGTTGTGACAATGCGGGGCCAGGACATCCGCCGCTCCGTCTGGCAACGGTGCGCAAAGGACTTTGAGCTTCGCATTGAACTCGCGAATGGAACAGTGCACAAGTTTGACGGCTTTTCTCGAGACGTACGATGACTGTTTTTCGCCTTGTATCCAAGTTTAATTCGTGTTAACACCTTTTGTTTGTGGTGTAGTCTTTCGATGCCGTGGCCGAATCATTGCGACACCATTACGGCATCGAGCTGGAGGCCAGGGACACTGCTCTCAGAGGCTACAACTGGGGAAAGGCAGAGTTCCAAGGCTCGTATCTGGCCTTCAACATTGGCCAGAAACCCGCTTTCGAAATCCCTCTAACAGAGGTTGCCAACACTGCTCCCATTGGTAAAAACGATGTTTCGATTGAGTTTGTACAGCCAGAGCCACTTGCGCCTACCGAACCCGGTGGCAGACCTCCTCGCATCAAGGAAGACTGCTTGGTTGAAGTCCACTTCCACATTCCCGGAATGGCACTCCAATCACAGGTGGATGAATCTGGAAAACAAATGAAAGACAAGGACGCGTTGGTATTGAAGGAAGGAGGGGAGGAGGGTGAAATTGATGAAGAACCGGTTTTGGGTGACGATGGCGAAGCTTTAACTGCTGCTGCCCTGTTCTGTGACACCATTAAAATGAGAGCCGACGTTGGTGCTGCTCAAGGCGAATCTCTTGTTACTTTCGACGATCTGCTGTGCCTGACCCCACGGTATTCATTTTTATTCACAACGCCTAGCATTGACTGATAGATATCATTTATGTGTAGTGGGCGATTCGAGGTGGATATGTTTGCCACATTTTTCCGTATTCGTGGAAAGTCGAACGACTACAGAATCTTGTTCAATTCTATTAAGCGCATGTTCTTGCTTCCGAAGCCAGGTATAGACTGTCATTTTCTTTGAGCTGCGTTGATTCTGATCATCATTTCTTTTAATTATCATTGCTTATGATTAGATGAGTTGCACACAATGTTTGTGATTCAATTGGATCCTCCATTGCGTCAAGGTCAAACCCGATACCCATTCTTGGTCTTTCAGTTTGATCGCGATGAAGAAATTGACGCTGAAATTAAGTTGGACCAGTAAGTTCTTGCTTTGAGCCTCTTTTCAGTTGGTCTCGTAGTTTAATTTGCTGCTTCAGAGAGGCAATCACTGCCCAGTACGATACCCGTCTTCGTAAGGATTACGATGGCCCTGTGTTCATGGTCGTCTCTGAGATTTTCAAGGGTCTGTCCAATATCAACATTATCACACCTGGAATGAGTTATAAGAGGTGAAAAGAAACAAAAATCCCAAAACTCAAAGCACTAAATACATCCCGGCAAACCAAAAAAAAAAAAAATCAACCTCCACCAGCACACAAAATCATGCGGGAGTCAAATGTGCTCTCAAAGCAAACGAAGCTTTCTTGTATCCCTTGGAAAAGTCATTTGTCTCAGTTCCAAAGCCAGCCACGTTGATTCCACACGCAGATGTCAATTCAGTCACGTTTTCCCGTGTTAACAGTGCAAGCTCCTCAACCAAGACGATTGAAATGAAGATTAGCACAGCCGGTGGAGAATATGCTTACACATCGATTTCAAGGTTTTGTGTTCATTCATATAGTTGCAGTGTGACTGGGGTTTTTGATACTTGCTTTTTTTATTCCTTCCTTTCTCCCCTTTTGCAAAAGAGAGGAGTATCAGAACCTTGCTGAATACTGCCGCAACAAAAAGCTCCGTGTGACCACCGAAATTGGCGATGGACAAGGATACGACGCGATGGACACGGATGAAGAAGATGAAGGCGGAGATGGCAAGAAGAGAAAGCGCATCCAGAACTTGAAGGATCCATTGAGTGGAGGTGGTGATTTGGATGACTCTGAAAGCGGTTTGTTCCTTTTTTAATCCTCTTCTTCCCGTTTTGTGCCATTTTACTTAAAAATCCAACTCCCCCCCCCCCCCCCCCCCCCCCCCGTCAAACGAAACAGAGGACGAAGACTTCCAGGACAAGGACAGCGATAGTGACGTTGACTTGGAGTACGACACGGATGCATCGTCGGACGGTGATTCAGATGATGAAGACGGGTCTGCAGCTGGATCCGATGGTAACGCCAGTGAGGAAGAGACTGAAGTTGCCAAACCAGAAAAAAAGGAGAAGAAGAAGAAGGAAAAAAGCTCGTCGTCTTCTGTATCCAAGAGTGGTGGTGGTGGTGGTGAACCTGAAAAGAAGAAGGCGAAGAAAGACCCCAATGCCCCCAAAGGAGCATCATCATCGTTCATCCTTTATTCAAACGCAATGAGGAACAGAATCAAGGAAGACGAGCCAAGTTTGAGCATGACTGATATTTCAAAGAAGATTGGTGCTTTGTGGAAGGAGGTTAGCGCTGACGAGAAGAAGGTACAATAATCGTTTGGTCTGCAAGGAAGGGACTTTGTATTGACGACGGCAATCACTGTATTTTTTATTTTGCAGAAATACGAAGATCTCGCGGCTAAAGACAAGGAGCGTTACAAGCGTGAAATGGCGGCTTGGGAAGCTGGAGGCAAGAAAACCTCGTCATCATCAGCATCTGGCGATAAGAAGAAATCGTCTTCTTCTTCTACGGATAACTCACCACCAAAGAGCGAGAAAGTCAAGAGCTCTGAATTTGTGGAGGATGACGATTAAGCGTTGGTTCTTTTTTTGTTTTGAAATGAGTAACCCTGTGGAGTGGGAAACATAATTTGATATTCTGTTGATTTATTGGGGAATAAAGTACTTTCCCGTTGTTCTAAAAACGTCAAGGTTTCGGCATTCTCAAAGCGTTCGAGTACAAGGACTACTTTCCACTACTTTTACTCCACAAGTTCTTGTTGAAGAAAACCTAGAGTCTTCATTGCCCATTGCCAATTGCATAACAATAACTGAAAAATGATCTGAGGCAGGGTTGATTTTATTGACTGTGTGGTAACTCGTTGATACAATTATTGTGCCTGTCGGTCCTTTGCAACTTGGTTGAAGACCCCAATAATAACTTTCGAAGAGTCAATAAATCGATCGACGCAGTTTGTCATGCAGGCTAGCAGTATCGAGTAATGTGTTAGCATTTTGCTCTTTTGGATATGTGTTGAACACATACATTCATCGTAGCGATCCAAACCAGTCTTCACCTTCGAGTTAACGATGCATTTGTCCCAACAGATGTCCGTAAATTGCTGGAGGAAGGGGTCAGTAGCAGATATATGGACATTACAAATGATGTTAACATTACATGGACTTGACTTTGGAACGCTGCTCGCTGCTGTTCTTCTTGCACAAACTGGGCAACTTCTGAGTCATGCAACGGGGCAGTGGATTGGTTTAAAGCAGCCGACTCAGATCGTCACTTCTTTTACCTTTCTTTTCGCGTTCTGATAGATTCTCCATTATTATTTGGTTTATTTTATTAAATATTTATTTCTAATAATTTTTTTAATACAAACAAACATATGGCTCCTCTCACACTCCGCGCTAAACGCCTTAAAGCAACATACTTTGTCTCAGCCGAAAGCAATGATTCAGTGCTCGCGCTGAAAGGAAAGCTTGCACACATGATTGGCAAGAAGGAGGCTAAGGACTTGCGCCTCCAAATCCTCGACCAAAGAGATAAAACAAAACCAGGCGTTTTAGCAACACTCGAAGGTTTGTTGTGCATGAAAATCAATGATCATTGTGTACTTAACTCGCGTGCTTTTTTTTTTTTTTCGCGTGGTGATGAAAATAGACCCCGCGTTGCTTGAGCAGCTTGGTCTAACAGATGATGCAGTCGTATACTTTTCGTACTGGCTCGGAGAAGGTCAAGATGGGTCATGGGAACCTGTTCAGTTTATTGAATTCGAACCATTGAATGATGAGGGAGAAGGTCATGCGTAAAACAATAAAAAGTGTGTATTCCGGAGCGCTACGCAAGGTTCATTATTCATTCTTTTTGCTAGTTCGAAGGGCCTCCAGTCGAGATTTAGCCCGTTGAAGCGCCTCTGTGAAAATAAAATGCGTTCATATTGGAACCAAGTAAAAATGTGGATTTGCCTTCACCTGATATCGTTTTGGCGTTATTCTTAACATATTGAGTTGGATTGCTTTCCTGTAGAGGATCTGGTTCCGTGGTTGTACATAGCTGCCTGTTGGATCAACGTGTGATTCTCTTTTTTTTAGTTCTCCTTACATAGCGTGAATTTTTACTCCTCACCCTTGCTGATGAATTAAATTCATTTTAAAGTTAATAGATCCACTTGATTCCGTTTGAAACCCGTACTTGATGAGCTTGGACCCGCGGTGACCAAACGGAATATAGTCGTAGGTGATGTCATCAAGTTCAGTGGATCCTCCCACCAAAATGCTCTTGAGTTGAGAATATGGGCTGACCAACGGTTTCCAGGTTGATACATTCAAATCATAGCATCCTTTAAAAAAAAATAGGAACGAGGTTAAGTAAAATAACAGCCAAGCCTTATAAAAAAATTCTCCTTCCAAAAAAAACCTGGTTCTTTGGGTACATCCACATATCCATACCCGAGAACTATACTACGATCCCAACTATCCATTGAACAAACTTCAAAAAAGATCTTGGGCCATGCAGTATGGTTATCTATAAGTGGGGGAAAACAATGGTTAACGCCAGAAATGGCATGTCTTCATTTGGACCACTCACATCCTTGCACTGAAATCAACTCCACTTCGATAGGAAACGCAAATCTCGCTTCCCACAAGCCACTCTCTGGTAAATAGATCCCACTTGAGCATTGCGTGTATGCCGATAGAAGTGGTAAATGACCCCCCTCAACAGTCCATCCTTCAGTCAAATCGACCAGGTAATGGATGTACACACTGGCTCCATAGAAACCTCTCGCGCTTGATATTTCTCCCATCAAGACTACGCGCAATCCAGGCGCAGACGGGGGTCGTTGGAACGATGATGGAAGGTGGATTTCTTTAGTTTGCATTCGCCTGAAGGATACATGAACACGGGTTCAGTAACAAGTGTTGCCATACTTCCCCAAACTCATTATATAAAAAAGATTCGGGGTTTTTTTTTCACCTGTCGTAATATTCGCTGTAAATCTTCCACTCCTTTTCTTCATCTACGGGATCAAGTTCTTTTGAGATAAGTTCAATCCTATATTGATAAACATCTTCGTTGATTTGAAATTGATAAATTGAATCCGAGACGTTGAGGCCTGGCTGAAGAAAACATTGGAATTTCAATAATAGTAAGGAATGTTTCCGGAAACATCTAATCAAACCGTCATTGTAACCAAACCACTATCATGGCATTTAATAGTGCACAGCTTTTTTTCGTACGATTTCATTTGGAGATTGTCAGTGTTGGGTTCTCCTCTAACGTGAAAACAAACCTTGTCAATACAGTTGTTGGACAACCAATAACAAAGACACCGCTTACGCTTCGGAATAAATATACGCCATAATATGCATCTCTGTAAACTTCACGTCCAACAAGGGCTTGTACAAATGAACGGGAACTTCCGAGACTCCCGTGTGCAATGGATCTGAAATAAAAATAAAAATAAAAATAAAATAAAAGTAAAAATAAAAAAGAATGGTACCAAATTCGGCGTTCAAAGAGGCAGCTATAGGACCTTTGAGCGTTTTCGTCAAAGTAAGAGCCCGTTTAGCCATATCACTCAGTTCCTCGTCCTTCGATGTGGTGACAGGGCGATAAATATCTTCTTCATTCAAGTATCCATCAGCATCGACATATGTGAACAGAAACATTCCGCCTTGACTTGTTGCATTCGCGGATGGGCTCATGTTTTCATCGCCGCCTTCGCCGGAAGATTTCATTTTTCGGGATTTGAGAATATTTCTTCTCCCTTGACTGTGGTGCTGGCTTTTATTTCCTTTCGAAGATATTTCCCTTGTTTTTTTTTTAGTAAGGTGCTTTTTTATTATTCAAAGTGTTGTTGGGTGGTGCCAAAAATATCTTTATCCTCACTTTGGACTCATGACCTTCTTTTGCCATCGGACAATTAATTCTTCCGGTTCCGGTAATAGTTCATGCGAATATGAAAGAGAAGATCTCTCGTTACGAAGTTGTAGATGTAATGCAGTTCCTGATGAGAAGGAAGTGGGGGTTAGTTTTTTCCGTCTGTGTTAGAATGGAATGAACAGTCACCATGATGTAGATGTGATAATGGAACGCGTCGATCTGCAACTTTCCGTAGAATTACTCGGATCTTTAGGTTTTCCTGAAAGGGGAAGAATGGATGGCGTTTTTTTTTTTGACAGGTGAGTGTGAGTGTATGGGTTGAAATAAAAATGCTTTGGATGCCTGTTTTTGGCATTTGCATCTAAGTTGAATTCGATTACCAGCTGGTCTATGGTTCGGTAGCATCTCGTTACGTTGATGTCGGCTGTTGCGTTCTGCATTTATTTAGATTGCAAAAAAAAAAGTGGAATTTATAATAAAACTAATTGTATGGCAAACACAGCAATACCGCCCATCAACTTTGGATGCGTTGAGGTTTGAGTGTCTCCTTCTACTTTGTTTGACAGTTTTTGTGTAGTAAGATGATGACCCTGTAGGAAGATCTTTACCGCTCAGGTTTGACCAAACCAACCCCTTCCAACCACCCATGCAAATGTGAATCGATCGACGAATCACACATGAGAACATCAAAAAAATTACCTGTTTCAATAACGGGATCTCTTGCGTGTCTGTCAGCATTTTAATCCATACCTTTGCTTGATTTCAGGCCAACCAAATGAACTCAACTTCCCATTCCTTGAACGCCTTAATCTGAAAACCGTCGTATTCTTGGCTCCCGAAGAACCAAATCAACGATTGTAATATTCGTTAGACGTTTGCACATAACAACAACTCATCAAAACAACCCACAAAGTCTAAATTTTATTGACGATCAAGAAATCGAATTCCATCATTTGGGACTTTTGAATTCGTCTGCTAATGCATGGGATCCTATTTCAGAAGAGGTATCCGACGCCCGATTTCTTTCTTTGGGTCTTAATCCTCTTTTTTTTTTTTTTTTTTTTTCCAGGTTGTTCTTGAATCGCTTGAACTTATTTTGGATCCCAAGAACTTTCCTTTAATGGTCATGTGTAATTTGGGAAGGCACCGAACGGGGACTGTAATTGGATGCTTGAGGAAATTGCAACGGTGGAACTTGACGAGTATCTTTGAAGAGTATCGAAGGTTTGTTGAATGCTAGCAGAAAAGCACCCACAAGGCTGACAAAATTGTCTTCGCCTAGATATGCCGGTCCCAAAGTTCGGATTCTGAACGAGCAGTTTATAGGTATTTAAAAAAAGAAGGAAAACTTCCGCTGTATTCTTCAGTCTGTTTGAATGACGCGTTATATCGCATTTAGAGCTGTTTGACACCGATTTAGTGAAGCAAACCAAGAGTTCGCTGCTTTGACAATAAAAGCGCACGAAATTGATCGAAATTGATTGAAATTGAGTGAATTGATTATGCTCTTTTTCAAAGCACTCAAAAAACAAGCGAAATGCAAATGTTACTCGGGCTGCTTGTGCTTGCATTCGCGCGCGGCGCCGCGGCATTTGACTTTTCGTGGTCGCCGGGGCCCGGCAAGGCGCCGGGCAACGCGCAGTGGACGCGCTTCTTCCTCGGCGCCGGCGGCAGCGGCAGCGGCGCCGCGCCCGCGGACATTGCGGACTGCGCCAGCGCCGCCGCGAAGCGCAGCGCCTGGGCGCCGACGTTCGACGACGGCCCGGCGCCGCCGACAGCCAGCGTGCTCGCATGTTTGTGTTTCTTTTTCTTCCTTCTTTCTTTCTTCTTTTCTTTGTGACTCTTCCTGCGCCCAGACTTTGCCGCAAAGAAGCTCACCGCGACCTTCTGGGTCATTGGCGTCAACATCGTCGACGAGCCAGACATGCTGCTGGCCACATACGCCCAGGGCCACCAGCTGGGCCTGCACACGTGGTCGCACCAGGACCTGACCCTGCTCAGCGACGATCAAGTCGTGGCTGAGCTGGTGTACGCCGCACGAGCTGTCCTGGAAGTCACTGGAATCGTGCCAAAGTACTTTCGTCCTCCACGTGAGTTGATTCTGCTTTCCTAATTTGGATCCTCACTCTGGCAAAAATAGAGGGGAATATTGATGACAGAGTCCGTCGCATCGCTGCAGCTCTTGGATTACGCGCTGTAAAATGGAGCCAAGATTCGAGCGATTGGAAGTACATTGGTACAGGGAAGATGGGAACTGCCGTTCCATCGACTTTCCAAACCTGGGTTGATCAAAATGTCACAAATGCCATCTCCTTGCAGCACGACTACTTTCCAGAGACTGCCGCTGTAATTGGAAAAACTATGGACATTCTAATCAAGGCGGGTCGACGACTCGTTCCACTATCAGAGTGTCTTGGTGATGGCGATGTACACAACAATCCAATTCTCATGAATTTCTTCACAAGTGGTGCATTTTCAGGAAAACAGTCGTCAGGTGGAAGCAGTGGTAGTATCCCTATTCAGCCAGTTCAACCTACTCAACCACAGCTGTCATGCCAGCAAGGGTTCACTGCTGGTACCGACGCTTGGGGTACTTCAGGTTGCATCTTTCTGGATGCTTGCCCTCCAGGAAGCTCTTGGTCCGTACAAAGTAATGGATGCGGCTGTTTGCCAGCTACACCTGTGTGGGACAACGCAAACTTCAAATGCATTTCGGACTCCCCATCTCCTGTGATTATTGATCTTCCACAGCAGCCTCCTCCTCCTCCTTCTTGCCCAAGCAACTTTGTCTCGGGAATAGATGCATGGGGTGTTGCAGGATGTATTTTGTATAACTACTGCTCGCCCGGTGGTTCCTGGTCAGTTGAAAACAACAAGTGCAATTGTTTACCGTCAACTCCAGTATGGGATGCATCAGCAAAGATTTGCTACAGCGAAATCAGCTCAAATCCAGTTATTGCAGCAGGCCCATTTATACAATCATCATGTCAATCAGGATACACATTTGGAACTGACGGATGGGGATTTTCTGGTTGCATTTCCCAAGATACCTGCCCACAAGGTGCATCCTGGTCCATCAAGTACAACAACTGCGTCTGTTTGCCAGCAACACCTTTTTGGAACCAGGAAAGTTTCAAATGCCAAGCAGCTCAAAGCCAAAGCAATTTGGAATCTGCGACTTTGAACCCGGTTTCTGTTGATGACCAAGTCAGAGTGCGGTCTGTTGTTTCGGGAACTATGGCGGTTGTTGGGATCGTGGGCGCCATCTGTGGCACTGCTTTTATTGTTTCGTGGAAATTAAAGCAGAGAAAAAATGATCAACGTTGTCTGGTGGCCGGTGATGAGATTGAGAAGGGACATGGGTTTCTATCAACAAATTGAGAGATTGTGTGTATTTTTCCTTTTTTGCTTACATTGTATTTATTGAGGTGTGTAAAAAGAAAAATACTGGTTTTTTATCTTTTCTTTTGGGTTTCTGAAGCAAAACAAAAAAAAATTTGTTCCAGAATCACGAAAAAAAAGGAACAAAAAGACTAGAAAAGAATTGAAGACAACAGAAAAAGCACATGGCTACAAGAACGACTAGTACCTCTTCTAGTACTTCTGGGTTGGTTGGCGGAGTGACTGGCAGTACCAGCAGAACCAATGGTATCGCGTCAACAGCATCAACTCTGAGTCGAACAACAGCAACGACAACAACAAATGCAGCAGCAACAACAACAACAACATTTATACCAGTCTCGAGTGTAACCTCTGCCCTACCTGTTCCCCTGTCTTCAACAACAGTAGTTCTCAGCAACCCCTCACAAAACCAAGGTGGTAGTAGCGGCGCACAGATTCAAGGAGACACGAGTTTAGGAATGGGAATATACGCGCTAATAGCATGTGGAGTGCTATTGTTCCTGGTTTTAATTGGCTGTACAATCTCCAAGTGTCGCAAAGTGACAATGAAACGAAGAACCACTAATGCTGGAGTTTTGGAAAAGCTTCCTTGGGTTGGACCGGACGCGCCTAGTCGCGTTAGCTTGCAAGGGTGAGTTGAAACGTGTGTGCTTGTTATTCAATCGCCGAGATCATTTTTTTAAAAAAAAAAAAAAAAAAAAAAAAAAAGTCCACAAATGCAACCATTGAATCGACCACCAAGTTTTATTGGATCCGCATCCGATGCTGCGTCCGTTCGAACTATTCCTGTCAAACGTGGGTCAGCTCATAACCTGAAGGACGAAGTATATGACCATCGAGTGTTACCTTCTTCTACGGCAACAAACTTTTCGTCTCCCCAGTCTCAGCCTTCAACACTGAACTCGCTGCTGGGATACAGTTCTTCAACATCGCCATTATCACTGGATTCTGCAGATAGCAGTTCACAGTCCCACACTGTCAGTGTGGAGGTAGTTGTTGCTCCACCACTGTCAGCGGAAGAGATTGAAGCGTTGGAATTGCGGGCAAAACATAAGCAAGATATTTTTGGTTTCTCAAAATAAAAGTATGCATATCAAGTATTTATTAAGCAAGGCACTTTTAATTATTCGTTTCTTTTTTTGGGGTTCGGCATTTCAAACTTGCTCCCATCAGCACTCCGTTTCATTCCTGAAAGTACAACCGTTTCACTTGCTACCACACTGTCCCAAAACCCAACATCATCTCCATCACTGTCAAATTCTTCGTTCTTTCTTGAACTGCTTGTTTCAGACCATACTCTCTTCTCCGATAAAACCTAATGGAATGTGTTATAACATTGTTTTTTGTGTCGATTAGAAAAGAACACACCTTCTTATATTGCTCTCGAATGCGAGAAACCAAGTCTTCTACTGGGTTTACCATGTCTTTTCCCACATCATCAAAATGATCTGCAATTACATTCAAAAGGTTTGATTTCCTGAGATGATATCAAGAAGATTTTAGAGAATGTCAGGGAGGTTTTTTTTCATCCTTCTCACCAAATGTCTTTGCTGCGCATCAACTTAATAGCTTCATCCCTCCCTACATTGTAAAATTCCTTGACTGCCGCATTCGCACGAACTTTATCACGTGGAACAGCATCGTATCCCGGCGAACACTCCAAATGAAGGCCTTTGAATTAGAAAAAAAATTCAATCATAAAAATTTCCCAAAAGTGCTGCAATGTTGACTTGAAACATTACCTTCAAGACCACGAACGCGAGAAAGCGCTACATATGTCTGTCCTTCTGAAAAAGCACTTCTAACATCAATAGACGCCAAGTCCAAAGACAATCCTTGCGACTTGTGGATCGTCACGGCCCATCCATACACCAATGGTACTTGCGTCCTCCACATCTTACTTTGCTCAGAAAACTGATAAAGAAAAAACAAGAAAGTGTTGAAAAAAAAAAAAAAAACTTGACAAATTTATAAGCAAAAATACCTCAATGTCAAATTGGAATTCCACAATTGTCCGGATGCGATTTGCGCCAAACGCTACCACTGGGAATTTGATTCCATTGAATCTTGGTCTGCCGTCCTCATCTTTCGAATAATCAAAGTCAATCACAACGCCTCTACTTCCATTCACTAATCCTTCTGATACTGAGAGATTTGTAATTAGCATGACTTGCGTTCCAATCCGAAGATTGATTGACTTGACTGCCTGAACGTAATTTTCGATGGAGGGGACAAACTGGTTTTTTTGTTGAATTGAAAGTCAGCTTTCCAAAAAGGAACATCAGAGACAAGAAAAAACAAATTACAGCATTAGCTTCCTCTGTATTTGCTCCATCGTTGCAGAAATACGTGTGGACTTCTCCTTCGTTCAGGGCTCCAAAGAAACGCTGATTGATTTCATCAGCTCTTGTTTTTTGAAATTGGTTTCAGAGACATTCTTTAAAATCTCGTTTTACATACTTCTTTTTATGCGTGACAAGCCTGGTGGCAAGCAATAGAGGTGTGTCGAGAGACCTTGTGCACTGATTCAGAACAGCGCAGTCTTCGTTGGTATAAATCCCTTTACGGATTCGATTCAACAACTCTACAAATTTTCTGTCTCCTTGACGAAAAACCTACAGTAAGAAAACCAAATGAGACCAAATTTGCGTTCATGAAACACAAAATAAAAGAAACCGAACATGAGTAAGTTCTACAAACGCAAAATCACATTTCTTCCAAACGGGGCTTTGAAAGGCATATAGAGTTCTTGGGTCAAAAGTATGAACTCGTTTTTCCTTTACGTGACAGTTTCTATTCAGGCACTTTGCAAGAGCCATATTCTCACGATTTACAAGGACATCAAACCCCAAGCACTTGCTGCATTGTGGTTTTTCAGGTACAGGCGGCAGTTGGAAAAAATCGCCTGACAATATGACTTGGAGGCCACCGAACGGTTGATCATTTTTCCTCACCGCTCTTGCAATATACTCGACCTGATTTGTAGAATAATTAAGATGTGTAATGTTACCAGCGAACTTCAAAAAAAAAATTGAATCTACCAACTCAAAAGTCTTGTGAGAAACCATTGATATTTCGTCAATAATCAAAACATCCAGATCGTTCCATTTCTGAACGTTTTGTGCCGACATTTTGGCAATAACTTTCGATGCCACTTGAAGACCAATTCCAAGTGAAGCAAAAGAATGCAATGTTACACCTTTGACTGAAAAAGAAAACTGTTTATACGTATGGCTTAAGTAAAATATAGGCAGAAAAAGTTACTTTGAATTGCGGCAACTCCTGTTGGGGCTGTGACTGCAACTCTCCTCCCCTTTGCACGTAAAAACTCTATCACAGTGTGAAGAGTGAAACTCTTCCCTGTTCCTGCCGACCTGTTCGATTGGAAAATCAGAGCATGTACGATATCTCCTCAAAAAGTTACCCTGTTATGAAGCAGTTCTCGCCACGATCAATCAATGCAATTAAATTACGCTGTTCGGTCGATAGTTTCGCAATTTTCTCATCCAGACGTTCGACAGGATCTATCACAGGAAGGGGTGCTGAAGAGGGATGTTCCTTGTTTGTTTGTTCCTTTTGAGGTGTTTGCGGCATTTTTTGCAGTTCCGTTGGTGTTGGGGGGAAGCAGACTTCGGATAAATTTTGTTTGTTTGGCGAGTCTGGAGTTATTTCCGCCCTTTCATCTGAAGGAGGATCAGTTTTCGTAATCCCATACAACGTCAAGTATTTATCAGAGCTTTTGAGCCTATGTCTTAATAAATCCCCTTCCCGCTTCCTCCTTTCGCAGTCAGATAGCTTGCT
The DNA here is from genome assembly GCA_025765595.1 of Obelidium mucronatum. Taxonomy (NCBI): domain Eukaryota; kingdom Fungi; phylum Chytridiomycota; class Chytridiomycetes; order Chytridiales; family Chytriomycetaceae; genus Obelidium; species Obelidium mucronatum. Next base: position 42,429 of record JAIVFH010000025.1, read on the forward strand.
TCGGTTTGTTTGATCTTTGGATATGTGGCTACTAATGTTTGAGGTCGTTGGATTTGCCGGAGGTGCAGCACTAGCTTCATTCTTCTTGACGGCTAGAAAGGCATCTTTTTCGTATCTTAATTCTTTTGCCAGGTCTTGGAGCTCTTGTTCCAAATGTGAAGTCGGCGGGGTAAAATCGAAATGAAGTGATGGCACTTTTGGACTGGTTTCGTTTGGTAGGGTTGTCTTCGAGTCCGTTGCTGGGGAGGTATTCACAGGATGAAGATCAGATTTGACATCGCGGGTCTCTTCAATGATACGCTCTGATTTAATATTTGGAAGTTCAGCGTTCATTGAGACAGCAGAAGTTGAGGTTTCCAACTGCTCTAATTTGATGTTTCCTTCAATATTAGACTCAGTTTTGATGTTCACGAGTTCAGCTTTCTGACTTGGTGTCTCTGTCTTGTTGGGGAGCACATTCTCGATTATTTCTGTTTTGATTCCAATGAAATATTCCTTCGTATCAACTCCTTCAACGATATCCTTCTTGATTGAGTGAGTGTTTCGGCTATCGTCGAGGGGCACATATCCAGGAGCTGTGAATTCAATCGGGTTAAGATTCAGAGGGAAATATTTTGAAGGAACTGAAAGATAAATTACGCGATTTACATGAGGATGTTTCCGCGGCGTCCGTTGCTCCTGAAGAGTCATCTGAAGACTTGGACCTGGGTTTAACGGCCCCTTCCTTTTTCGCAATACGCCGATATATATTACAATCCAATGACATTGCTTCGTAGGCCATGAGATACGCGCCGTTTTGTGCTTTTGGGAGGTATTCGAAGCTACAGCTGGCTTTGAACAAACTCTTCTGAATCACATCGTGTGCGCTGCGGTGCAGTTTTTTCATAACATCATTTCTAACTCGATATTCACCAGACATCTGAATGGGTTGCAACAGATTGAGATCCCCGAGTTGGTCGAAAAGGAGCAAGGGGATATCACCTGTTTCACAACCAGCTCTGAAGCCCCATAAACAGAGACTGACGTACATCCAAGATCGATTGCCCCTTGTAGACCGAGCAGCATGGCTAAATAGTCAGCCTGGTTGCTTGTCTGTTGCTCGGTGACATTAGCAATTTCAAGCACCACCGAGCCGTCAAGAAACACAACGGCGGCAGATGCAGCTTTTCCAGGATTGCCGCGAGTGAGTGACTGGAAGTGTACTACGCCAACGCGGGGGTGATCGGATGTCATGAACTTTCGGACAAAAAAGATGCAAGTTAGATACAATCATGGTCAAGAACAAGCCAATTCGGATTGGCGGCGTCAAGTGTACAACATACCTTTGAAATCTCATCTTTTACGTTCGATACTTCTGGATACTTGGAATCACGCTTTTCTGTGGGGTTTTAATCGATCGAATATAACCAGTTGTACCAATTCGAGGCCAACGAAGGAGGATCAGACTGGACCAAGGCTGCTTCAAACGAGATTTTAGCAATATCAGTGGTTGCCAAAGCCCCCAAGCAGAGGCCAAAGAGCCCTGTTTTGAGCGCCCACAATTACAAGGAGGCAGATTGTGCGTTCCAAAGCCGCGGCCGCAGCCGCCAGGTTCGAAGACATTCTAAGTGGTTTTCATTGACTTACGCTGTAGAGCTCCTTGCTTGTTGCATTTTTGGCTACTGTTGCTCAGTTGGTGTTTGAATGATTCCTTAAAGGTACTCTGAAATCTTTCCTTTATTGGATCCCAGGTGGAGACAGGTTTGCTGGGCTGACCTGCTCATTTCCCTTCCTTTTCTCTGGAAATATATGGCTTTTGCATCCAATTTTGAAAAGTGATTCTAGGAATGGCCAAAAGAATGCAATTCTTCAGACAACCAGCAGCCCAACCATATGCAATGTCTATACATTTGAGCTCACCAGAGTGCCACCGTCCTTTTTGTTTTTACGTGTTTTTCCGTGTTTTTATGCGGTAATGTGTGTCCATTTGTGTTTTGTGCTTGTGCAACAGAATTAGATTGTTCGGGTACTATATTTGAGTGCACCAGAGAGATGCCTTCATTTCTGTTTTGTTTTTCACGTGTTTTGCGTGTTTATTTGTGTTAATGCGTAAGTTTATTGCGTGTTTATTTGTGTTAATGCGTAACTTAATTGCGTGTTTATTTGAGTTTTGCCAAGATTGCAAAAGACTTGGATAGTTCCCGCACTATACTTCAGGGCACTAGAAGGTCCCCTTAAGTTTGGTTTTTTACGTGTTTATGCGTGTTTATGCGTGTTTCTGCGTGTTTATGCGTGTTTTACTCGACATTTACGTGTTTTCTAGGTGCTTTGATTCTGATTGTTTGTCACCCAATACTCTAGCCCACAAACATCAATTTCTCTTTTGCTCAGTATGCAGAGAGCAGCAGCCTGTGCTGTTGTTGGTTTGGTTGCCTCTGCCAACCTATTGTTCCCATTCCCCTACAAAGCGACCTTCTTCAGCCCTCTGTTGAGTTTAGTGTATTAGAATGCAGTATTTAGTTGTGTTTGATTTGGTTTTTATTTGGTTTTGGATTGTTTCTGTTGGCAGCTCAGGCAAAAAGGGCACCTGAGTGGTTCTAGCACATTTCACCTCATCAGTATCCCTGTCCCAATACTCCCACAGGATTGGAAGGCTTGGTGCAGGCCGACTTGGATCCCAGGTGGAGACAGGTTTGCTGGGCTGACCTGCTCATTTCCCTTCCTTTTCTCTGGAAATATATGGCTTTTGCATCCAATTTTGAAAAGTGATTCTAGGAATGGCCAAAAGAATGCAATTCTTCAGACAACCAGCAGCCCAACCATATGCAATGTCTATACATTTGAGCTCACCAGAGTGCCACCGTCCTTTTTGTTTTTACGTGTTTTTACGTGTTTTTATGCGGTAATGTGTGTCCATTTGTGTTTTGTGCTTGTGCAACAGAATTAGATTGTTCAGGTACTATATTTGAGTGCACCAGAGAGATGCCTTCATTTCTGTTTTGTTTTTCACGTGTTTTGCGTGTTTATTTGTGTTAATGCGTAAGTTTATTGCGTGTTTATTTGTGTTAATGCGTAACTTAATTGCGTGTTTATTTGAGTTTTGCCAAGATTGCAAAAGACTTGGATAGTTCCCGCACTATACTTCAGGGCACTAGAAGGTCCCCTTAAGTTTGGTTTTTTACGTGTTTATGCGTGTTTATGCGTGTTTCTGCGTGTTTATGCGTGTTTTACTCGACATTTACGTGTTTTCTAGGTGCTTTGATTCTGATTGTTTATCACCCAATACTCTAGCCCACAAACATCAATTTCTCTTTTGCTCAGTATGCAGAGAGCAGCAGCCTGTGCTGTTGTTGGTTTGGTTGCCTCTGCCAACCTATTGTTCCCATTCCCCTACAAAGCGACCTTCTTCAGCCCTCTGTTGAGTTTAGTGTATTAGAATGCAGTATTTAGTTGTGTTTGATTTGGTTTTTATTTGGTTTTGGATTGTTTCTGTTGGCAGCTCAGGCAAAAAGGGCACCTGAGTGGTTCTAGCACATTTCACCTCATCAGTATCCCTGTCCCAATACTCCCACAGGATTGGAAGGCTTGGTGCAGGCCGAATTGGATCCCAGGTGGAGACAGGTTTGCTGGGCTGACCTGCTCATTTCCCTTCCTTTTCTCTGGAAATATATGGCTTTTGCATCCAATTTTGAAAAGTGATTCTAGGAATGGCCAAAAGAATGCAATTCTTCAGACAACCAGCAGCCCAACCATATGCAATGTCTATACATTTGAGCTCACCAGAGTGCCACCGTCCTTTTTGTTTTTACGTGTTTTTACGTGTTTTTATGCGGTAATGTGTGTCCATTTGTGTTTTGTGCTTGTGCAACAGAATTAGATTGTTCGGGTACTATATTTGAGTGCACCAGAGAGATGCCTTCATTTCTGTTTTGTTTTTCACGTGTTTTGCGTGTTTATTTGTGTTAATGCGTAAGTTTATTGCGTGTTTATTTGTGTTAATGCGTAACTTAATTGCGTGTTTATTTGAGTTTTGCCAAGATTGCAAAAGACTTGGATAGTTCCCGCACTATACTTCAGGGCACTAGAAGGTCCCCTTAAGTTTGGTTTTTTACGTGTTTATGCGTGTTTATGCGTGTTTCTGCGTGTTTATGCGTGTTTTACTCGACATTTACGTGTTTTCTAGGTGCTTTGATTCTGATTGTTTATCACCCAATACTCTAGCCCACAAACATCAATTTCTCTTTTGCTCAGTATGCAGAGAGCAGCAGCCTGTGCTGTTGTTGGTTTGGTTGCCTCTGCCAACCTATTGTTCCCATTCCCCTACAAAGCGACCTTCTTCAGCCCTCTGTTGAGTTTAGTGTATTAGAATGCAGTATTTAGTTGTGTTTGATTTGGTTTTTATTTGGTTTTGGATTGTTTCTGTTGGCAGCTCAGGCAAAAAGGGCACCTGAGTGGTTCTAGCACATTTCACCTCATCAGTATCCCTGTCCCAATACTCCCACAGGATTGGAAGGCTTGGTGCAGGCCGACTTGGATCCCAGGTGGAGACAGGTTTGCTGGGCTGACCTGCTCATTTCCCTTCCTTTTCTCTGGAAATATATGGCTTTTGCATCCAATTTTGAAAAGTGATTCTAGGAATGGCCAAAAGAATGCAATTCTTCAGACAACCAGCAGCCCAACCATATGCAATGTCTATACATTTGAGCTCACCAGAGTGCCACCGTCCTTTTTGTTTTTACGTGTTTTTACGTGTTTTTATGCGGTAATGTGTGTCCATTTGTGTTTTGTGCTTGTGCAACAGAATTAGATTGTTCAGGTACTATATTTGAGTGCACCAGAGAGATGCCTTCATTTCTGTTTTGTTTTTCACGTGTTTTGCGTGTTTATTTGTGTTAATGCGTAAGTTTATTGCGTGTTTATTTGTGTTAATGCGTAACTTAATTGCGTGTTTATTTGAGTTTTGCCAAGATTGCAAAAGACTTGGATAGTTCCCACACTATACTTCAGGGCACTAGAAGGTCCCCTTAAGTTTGGTTTTTTACGTGTTTATGCGTGTTTCTGCGTGTTTATCCGTGTTTATGCGTGTTTTACTCGACATTTACGTGTTTTCTAGGTGCTTTGATTCTGATTGTTTATCACCCAATACTCTAGCCCACAAACATCAATTTCTCTTTTGCTCAGTATGCAGAGAGCAGCAGCCTGTGCTGTTGTTGGTTTGGTTGCCTCTGCCAACCTATTGTTCCCATTCCCCTACAAAGCGACCTTCTTCAGCCCTCTGTTGAGTTTAGTGTATTAGAATGCAGTATTTAGTTGTGTTTGATTTGGTTTTTATTTGGTTTTGGATTGTTTCTGTTGGCAGCTCAGGCAAAAAGGGCACCTGAGTGGTTCTAGCACATTTCACCTCATCAGTATCCCTGTCCCAATACTCCCACAGGATTGGAAGGCTTGGTGCAGGCCGAATTGGATCCCAGGTGGAGACAGGTTTGCTGGGCTGACCTGCTCATTTCCCTTCCTTTTCTCTGGAAATATATGGCTTTTGCATCCAATTTTGAAAAGTGATTCTAGGAATGGCCAAAAGAATGCAATTCTTCAGACAACCAGCAGCCCAACCATATGCAATGTCTATACATTTGAGCTCACCAGAGTGCCACCGTCCTTTTTGTTTTTATGTGTTTTCACTTGTTTTATGCGGTTCAAGTGTTCCAAATCTGGAATACGCTTTGTTATCATCACAGGCATTCCAAGATAGAATTCAAAAGTAAGGGGAATTTCGCTGGTGGCATCGTCATTCAGAAAACCAAGTTGAGACAATTCTGCGGTATTGACATCCTTCGAAGCCTCGCTACAATCCGATGGCACACCAATTGCTTTTCCCGAGCAAAGTCCATGACTGTCTTCCGCAAGACAGCGCATCATTCAAGATTCATTGCAGTAGCCACTGGTGCAAGAATTCTACAGTTGGTGGGACATTTGACAACGTTGACTAGGCTTGGGAACTTGTAGCGTTGATTTCATCAATATCAGACTGAGTCAGTGCCCCCCAACGCATTAGCGCTAGGATCCCCACAGGGTCATCTTTCTGGCGCCAAACCTGTATCCAATAAAATACAATAAAATAGGATTAGTGGAAGATACAAACTTCCTATTAAAGGGCCTTTTCCAATAAAAGCTTTTTCCAATAAAATAAAAATATTGGAAAGGGCCTTTTCCAATAAAATAGAAATATTGGAAAGATGGAATCAAGGGAAAGCAAAAAATATTGGATAGATGGAATCAAGTGAAATCAAACCTTTGTCAGAAACACAACAAAATTCAAGTTTGCCCATAGGCGTTGTCCAGCAGCAACATTTGAGCTGTCCGAAGATGTCCGGGAAGCATGGTCAAACAAAGGTTTTCCTCCAACGGGAGGAAGTTGCAACCAGTCTCCACATTTGAGCAGTCCTGGGGACTATTTCCACAAGCTTCACGAGTTCTCAAATCCCTTTTCCCCATAATATCAATTTTTGTTATTGAAACCTCATCAACAATCGACAGGTAAACACATTGTATCTTGATTTTGAGTGTATGATTCAAAGGAGGAGATGGATCCAAACATATGGTCAACCCGCGGTAGGAGTGAATTGTATCTCCTTCAATCATAAGACCTGCCAACCAGTGAATGACATTGTTTCAATAGTATTTCTTCTCCCCCATAGTTTTGCAAATGTCAACAATGCAGATATTACAGCCGATTTGCCGGTGCCAGCTTCACCACCAAGGTATCCAATTAGCTGAGGTTTTAGGTTGTATTTGGTGGGATCATCAATTTGGTGAGCATCATTAAGATAGAGGAAAAGAAGGTGCCTCGCGTAAGTCTCAAAAGTGTAATGCTGCCAAAAATCCAAGCAGAATGCACTTGATATTTGACAGATTCTGGCAAAAGGTTTCAAAACAGAAGGATTTGGAACAGCACCAGGAGCTGGCTCAACCCAGGGTACAGGGACAAGTAAGTCCCCCAGACAAAGAACTTTCTCAGATTTGGACACTTGTCGATAGTAGCAATCCGCGCCATTAAAATCCAGGTCCTGTCGCACTTCCTGCGCTTTTGAAGCAGCTTTATAATCCTCGAAAGTTGTAAATGTTAGAAGATACATATGCTGCAATATTGGAGCATTGTTGACGGAAGAGGAAATAGCAGCATCCAATAGGGGATGGATGCTATTCAGATCGGCAGCAACGAACGCACAATAGAATCAGCCAATTTTTGTTCAAAGTCTCCCAACAAGTTCCCATCTTCATCATCTGGTACATGGTCACAAATGTCAGAAGAAGACATTAGTGAATCAGGATCAGAAAGCGGGTGCTCCCTTAATATCCTCTCTTCGTCTGATTCCTCATTTGAGAACTTTTTTTCATTGCTCTCATAATACCCCCAATTGAGTTCCTCATGAAGCTGTGCAGCTGTTACATTGGCTACAGCACCATGAAGCAAAAAATGGGAATAGGCATCCTGATAGGTCTGGTCTGTTCCAATAAAATGAAATTATTGGAAAGCAGGAAGACAGAAAACATAACATTTACCTGAAGTGTACCTGAGGTCTGTTGAGGAAGTGTGAGGCTTGAAAAGACAAAGTAGACTTTTGTAGTAGAACTGTATGTCTGCAGCAGGTAAGTCCTTGGACATATTTGGCAATTGGCGCCTGTTGATGATTAGGACTTTACGTGCCAAATTCTTGTTGTGCACCCAGTGCTTCAACGACCCAGATCCCACAAGGTGGTACTGTTCAATACAATCAATGTAGTTCATATCAACAAGAGTCTTTCTGTGGGTTGGAGTGTTTGAACAGCGATCCCAGTATAGAGACATAGGAGATAAAGTCCCAGAGGAATTAAGAGCTGAAACAGAAATACTTATGTCAATGAACTCTTCAGCAGATTCTGCGGGTGTTGAGTCAGGGTAGCAGCCAGTAATGAGACCCAGATTGGAGTACACATACTCATGTGAGCTCTTAAATAAGTCGCCATCGTTGATGGTTAAGTACACAGCCATAGTAGTACAGATTTCCACAGGTTTTGTCAAGGTATATAACAGCTTGTTGATTATACAAAGCCCCCGCTCTTCTTTTGAGAGAGCAGAGTCATCTTCCCTCAACAAAACAGCATCCACAGTTTTAGAATACAGGCCAATTCTCATAATGACAGATGATTCCAGTCCCTGGCGTTTAAAAGTGTACTTAATCGTGTAAGCTGTTGATGTTCTTGTTGCGGAATTAATTAGAAACTGGACGTCCATGTTGTCCTGGGAAAGTTACGTCCAGTGCAGATTACACAGATTATAGTATTCCAGTCCAATTGAACGAAAGCTTTTCACTATACAGGTTGTTGGGTCCATAGCAGTTTCCAGCATATTTGCCAGGTTTGGTATCAAGAATCGACAAATTGAAGCATGAGGGGTTCTGGAGGTACACTTAAAGCAGGAGCGTGTATGAGACGCATGGTGGAACTGAAACTCAAGCAAACAAAGAGCAAACAGGACTGTCTCCTTGTTGGACATGATGAAATCCTTTGATGGAGGGGAACAACGAAAGCGATCAATATCCTCCAGAGTTATAGAAATGTTCTTTTCTTTTGCAAATTCCCGGATACGCTCCTCAAGAACATCCTTGTGGCAAAATGATCAATTACATGTTTTGCACTAAGAGGTGGTACATGGTTTCTTCCCAACTCGAAGTTTCTGGAAAGCTTCCCCCGGAATAGGAACAGTCTCCAATGTGCCATCACAACCAGGAGTTGGACAATAGTTGCAAGAGCATGAGAAGGGAGGATTTGTATCAAGAACAGTGTCACAAAAGGCCAAAGTGCGCAAGTTTAAGAAACAATTTCCAATAATTTCGGAATATTGGAAATAAGGCTTCCAATAATTTGGGGATATTGGAAAATTAGAAAATTGCGAGCTCACCTTTTGTTAAATTCAGGGTCTTCCAGACGCTTACGAAAATCTTCTGACGTTTTGGGTAGCCCATGTATGGAGATATTCATGTGAAAGTGTAGATCTCCTTTTTTCTGGGTTTCAGCAGAGGTGGTTACATACCGGGGAACACCTAAACACCCACCCCCTCTTGTGGGAGCTCTGTACTTGAAGTCCCAACCAATAAAGCCTCCAAAAACACTTCCAGCACCCTACAAGCATAATCCGCACACTCATAAGGATTTTTTGCTGCTTCAGAAGCTCGCTTGGATAGGGTGGGTAGGATTAAGTTGTCATATTCCCCTCCAATGCTGAACTTCAATTCACAAAGTTCCCCACTCAAAAGATGACAATTACTTGCAACAACAAAGCTTTGCAATGTTGCAGGGGATATTGTTGCAAATACATTGGGAACGCCCAATCTTTTCTGCAACCCAAAAGTGTGCAGAGCACTCTGGCGGGACTCATCAGAACCAGTGTACCCGCGAAGACCGGGCAACACTGAATTCTTCAATCCCAACAACAGACGCTTTACTTCTACTGGAACAGGCGGCATACTAAGACGTTTGTTCCGCATGCTCCTGACACTTCCGAATATCTTCACGGGTCCACGATCCCTCCGCAACAACTGACTTCCGTAGTCGCATCAACAGATACTGTTGCGCGTACGATCTATGTGATGAAGTACGTTCATGCGTTACACCAAGAAAGCCCCAATGCGCAGCTGCCTTCCCGTCATGACACTGGTATAAAAGTTTGATCCATCGTTCTTGAAAACGTAGAAGATCTGAAAACAGCATAGTCTTCCGGTGTACTGTTGTCAAGAACGTCAGGTGTTAGGGCAGCAGCGGCAGTGCTGTCTGGGACATCAGGTTGCGGGGCAGTAGGTGGAGTGTTTGATGAAGGTGAGAACACATAGTGTATAGTATCTTCATTAGAGGATGAAGCGGCGGAACCGGTGTTGCAGGTAGTGTGGTCCAACAAACGACATATCTTCTCATTTACAGCAGTCTCGCTATTGAAGGAGCGGTCGACAAATACTGGTGAATCCCAAAGTTAGTAACAAAGTGAAGAAAGGCATTTCCAATAATACACCAATTATTGAAAAGCAGGAATGGTGCATGTTTCCAATAAGACATAATTATTAGAAATCCAAGATGGGAAGTTCCAATAAAACAAAACTATTGGAAAATGCAGAAACTAAAATTAATGGGAACAGAACTAACCTCCTCCTTCCAGCTTATTCTCACCGCGGTGTTTGTTAACAAGATAATTGTGTTCTTTGTAACCAGAATGATGAGCCTCAAAAAATTCCAAGAGTTCATAAACAAAGTCTTGGCACTTATATTGGGTTTTCTGCTCCGCAATCTCCAAAGGTGTCCATGCTCCAACAAAGGTAAAGCGAAATGTGGACCCAATACTTGCAGGGACAGAGCAAAGCACTGGTGCACTGTTCTTTAGAATGTAATATTGGCAGGAGCCGCTTCAGGAAGGAAGTGCAAGCAAGAAGGCAAAGCACTGATTGGGGTATTTTTATTTATTGTTTCTTCAATATTTTGTTATTTTTGACTTCGCACATCCTTTTTTTGTTTTTGTTTATTGTTGTGGTACTCTGGATTTTGTTTATTACTTTAAATACATATGTTATGGTTTTAAAACTTTTCTGTTCATTGTTTCTTACCTTTTTTGAAATAAAGTTAGGACTAGCTTTCAACTGGCTCTCAACTGGCTGTCAACTGGCTTGCAGCCTGTGAACTAACTGCAACGCGGCTGGCTTTCCACTGGTTAGCGGCTTGCACGCGGGGCGCCCACAGGTTGCGAGCAGCCTGCTAAGCGGCCCGTTAGCAGCTCGCGAGGTCCGGCTCGCTATGGGGACACGAAGAGTTACAAACCTGAAGACTAACACAGAATGTATTGAAACTGAACTAAAACTCAGAGCAGAAAGCTTGCTATTTATGCAAGTTCTGGAATTTCAAATAACAAAAGTTCAAAACTGAAAACAAACTGAAAATCAAACAGAAATTGTGATAGCAAGAGTGATAGCACAATAATATGTGAAATCAAGAATGATATCACAAAATGAAACTGAAAAACTTAGTAAAATGACAAATCAAAGATGACAAATACAAAAATAGAAACTTAAAGTAAAATGTTACTAGCGGGGATTGAACCCGGGTTTCCATCGTGGTCGCCTTAATGACCACTAAGCTACGGAAGTATAGAGAAATATCCCTATAAGACGGGTGATTCCTAACATCATCCCCTTCTTTTCTTGCAATTGCGAACACTTGCAGCAATCGCACCAGGACCAGGCTTATCGGGATATTTGGCATGGAATTCAGACACCAACTCAGCAGAACCAGAAACATTGGCAGCAGGCTCCCAAGAGCGGTCAGAGTTAGAATAACCCATCCAATGTACCAAATATTGAAGTTTGTTGTAGAAAACGCGAGAATCCAAGATTTCTTGAACTTCCCATTCTTCAGTGTTGTCTACGATAACTGGCGGAGGTGGAGGTTGGGTAAACGCGGCAACAATATTCTTAGTCTTGGGATGCAGCAAAGACGCGTGGAATACTGGATGAATACGCATGGTTGAAGGTAAGGCAAGCTCAAAGGCGACTGGGTTGATGACGCACTTGACTTTAAAAGGACCAAGTTTCTTATCATCAATCTTTTGAGAAGGACGATTAGTCTTGATATTGCGACGATCCAAGAAAACCAAGTCTCCGGGTTTAATTTCTGGAACCGGTAACCGAGATTTGTTGGCTTGTGTAGTGTAACCTTCCTGGGCAAACTTTAAGTTCGCACGAAGGTCTTCAAGAATAGTTTTCATTGACGCGAGGCGATCTTCAGCGTCAGGAACAGAGGATTCACGAATAACAGAGGGGTCAAAAATTGGATTGGGACCAGAGTTTGCGAAGAACGGTGTATGACCAGTAGTGGTTACCAGAGAATCTTTGTAGGCAAATTCGCAAAGAGGTAACTTGGATACCCAATCGTCTTGCTGGTAGTTACAGTAAACGCGTAGGTATTGTTCAATGACTTGATTGAGGACTTCAGTAGATCCATCAGTTTGAGGGTGAAAAGCGGTAGAAATGTTAAGTTTAACGTTGATTCCTAACAGTTAGGGTTAGAAGAACAAGTCCGTCAAGATGTTATCCAACACCGCCGTTTCATCATTTGGTGTGTATCTCAGCTTTTAAACTTCTGCTTTAAAAAAAAATGGCAGGTTCAATTTTTTTTTGGGGCATTTCCCCAGCGTACAATAGTGTAGAATTGCGTACGATTGCGTTACAGCAAGCCCGGGCCACGTGCCTGTGCACTTTTGAGTAGGCTTGATTGTAAGTCGAACTTGCTTCATTTCCAACTGCTCGAAAACCATGAAGTTGCGCAGCACTACTGCTGTGCAACCTCAATTGACAACTTAAACTAAACTCGACCATGTATGTTTCTTTTCAGACGTTTCAAACTGGAGAATGTGCATGCGAGGTTGCTACTGGTGGGAGGCCAGGCTATGGTGTCACATTGAGAACTCAAGGAATGGTCAATTATGTTCAGTTGATTCCCCACCCTCTATTTGAAACCACCGTGTCAGTCTGCCAAAAAATAGCCAAGAGAATGTGAAATACTGGTATATTTGCATCAGATTACTGTCTTCTTGAAACTCAGCTTGCAATCTAAAATGTATTTGCACAGCTACTCTTCAGGACAAAGAGAACACTCCTGAAGTTGCCACTGGTACTACAATTATTCCAAGCATTCCTCCCATTCATCAAGATCAACAATTCGTCACTGCTTGCAAAGCTTTTTTGAATAACCTTTAATTTTACCAACGGAGAAGTTAGGTCTTTTGCAGGACTTTCATTCAACACAGGAAGCAGAAAAATTGTTTTTGAGGAGTTTTGTTGTAAGGCTCTTCTAGAATGACCAGAAAAATTTAAGTGACTTTTCTATTATTATTGCGAGAAAATCTAAGGCTGCCTTCTTGTTTCCAAAGCTGATACAGCAACGCCAATGTCATTTTGTTTTCTCTTGAAGGTTCCAGAATTTGTGCATTGGCTGGTGAGGTCTGACAGAACAAGGTTGTGGCCACTTCAAGATTTAACAGCTGGAAAATTGATTAAGTAAAAAAAAATGTAATGAAATCAAGGAGTCAAAAGCTCTTATTAAGACTGTTGAACCTTCATGTATTGTGTGGGAGTGATAAATGGAACCACGTACTATAGCGAGCGGCACGCGCGATTCGGACTCCGATTCGGACTCCGATTCGGGAAACGATTCGGAGTCCGACTAGGGTCCGATTCGGATCCGAATAGGAGCAACTCCGAATCGGAGTCCAAATCGGAGTTGCCAATAGGGCTATTGGCGCTCCTAGCCGCCTCCTAATGGAGTCCTAATCACTTCTCATTAGGAGGAAACAACTTTTTCCTGCAATTTGAGCATTGTCCTATTAGGAGCTACTCAGTCCTATTAGGACGACCGACTAGGACTTAACATCCTATGAAAATAACTGTCAACTGCAAAACACTTTAAAAAAATTCCCAAAAATTACAAACCATCTGAAAAAATTTAAAAAAATTGCAAAAATACAAAATTAAAATTCAGAATTTTATGATATTATAGTTAAAATTAATCATAAAAATTTATCAATTTTTCAAATAAACCTCTGGCTACTAACATTTGCTAAGTTGCTCATTTCTCATGTCCACCATGCTGAACAAAAAAAAGTCTGCCTGAAGAGGGTCCAAATATCGCAAAATGTGTCCCATTTTTTCAAACCATCCAGCACACTGTTCTGCTGCTGATGTGTTGAATAAAGGCTTGTTTCCTTGGTATAGCCTAGCAAAAGACCTAGCGTCACAATTCTCCATGCAGAATCTGTCTCGACGACTATGGTTTCTGAAGTGAAATCGGTCAACAACCCAGATGATTTTTTGGTATAGCATCCTAAGCACAGAAGTTAGATTCTATCACAGCAAATACATCCTTACTTATGGAGCAGCTTGTTTTGCTGAGCGCCGTTTTTCAAAGTCCTGACAAAAACACATGCTTTGTCATAAAACATGAATGTAGGATACTCATCCAGCCTCATGATTGTTTGACAAAGAAATCCTGTGATAAACTTGTTGGACTCAAACGAGTACATCTTCCCAATGTCCATAATGTGCCCACAGCTCCACACAACCAGGAACACCCCTGGCAGGAATCTGTCAAATGGGCTGTAACAGAACCCAAACTCCTCATAATTCCTTTCATCATCCTTCACATGCCCCACTGACACTCGTGTCTTTCCTCCATACTTCTTTGCAGTTTTCTCACTTGTTGTTGATGGGTCTGAGAAGAATTTTCCCACCGCCTCCATATGTTCTACTTCCTTGCACGACAGCGGCTGGTAATCAAAAGAGTTCTCACGTTCTCGTTTTTGATTCGCACATCCTGAAATGATGCATTTCCCCTTCAATCCTGCATGATTGATACAGAATTTTGTATTGATCCCAATGATGTCCAAATTGCATCCAATCACTCTGCACAGCAAGTGCCCCATCACTTTTCCATCCATCACTGCCGCACTATACTCCTGGCCTTTGCTATCAACAACATGACATTCTCCACATGAATGTTTCCATTTTACTGCAAAGTGCGCATTCATCCACTCCACATATTCCTTCATTGCCAACCGCAAATCTTCTACATTATCAGACACTTGATTGCTTGAGTATTCTCCAAGATGTAGGGAATACGGAAACAGCCGTCCCCCCAAGATGGTTGGAAGCAGGAATAATCAAAATCTTCATGAGCTGCTTGAAGCGCCTCTGAAACTGCTGGATCCTGAATGTACTCTTGCAATAGGAGCATCTGGTACAAGTAATACGCCCGCTTGAAAATAGATGATGATGCAGCTGAAGGAATCCCTGAATACTGCTCAGTATCTGATGAAACAGAAGGAAATGCTGAATGGTATGCATTCTGCAGAGTATACATTTTACATCTAAGGAATAGTCTGTCAGTAAATGACAAGCAGCAAACACTACTAATAGCACTCCTAATAGCGATCCTAATAGCAAACCTAATGGCGCTCCTAATTGTGCTCCGAATCGCGCTCCGATTCGCTTCCGATTCGCTTCCGATTCGGAACGCGATTAGGAGCGCGATTAGGATCGCTATTAGGATCGCTATTAGGATCGGCATTAGGTTTGCTATTAGGACCAACACTTACAGCATTACAGACGGCACATTCTTCAGCCATAAATTTGCAAATGCAACAGTCATGTAGTATTTAGAATTGATTCCAATGACTTTTTGCTTTCTGATTGTATTCATTGGGTAATGTTCTATGGTGCTGTTTCCTTCGGTAATCTCTGACACTGAATCAACGTCATACAACTGAATACTGCAGCTCAAATTCACACAGCTGGATTTGTACAGAAGACCCGATTTAGCTGAATCTGCATCCAAGATTGTGACTTCTTGCCATCTCCCAATCTTTAGATGGCTCTGACACTTGATGCAGTATGTAAACGGAGCTGACAGGATAATAGGTACATTTGGGGTAATTGTTTCGTGAATTCTTGAATCAAAGACAGCCTCTGCAGTTTGTTTGGCTGCCAGGATGGGAACGCCAAAAGAAGTAGCAACAAGCTGAATGAAATCCCGCAAACGGAGTGTCTTGTTGTAAGTCTTTTCAAAACTGCCGTAGATTGAAAACTCAGCTTGGAAGGCTGGGAACTGTTCTGCCAGCTGAGCTCCCATCTTGACATGTGAGGCAGGGATTTTCATTTTTTTGGCAAAGTTTTTTCCCCATGCAATCACCAACACTGCCACTGCCAGACACACTGCCATCCCTCAGAGTCAGCAACGACCCGAACAGACTGTCCATCCAGTTCTCTTTTGATGAGATCAAGAATGGCTTGTGGAAACAGGCTCCTTACAAGACCTTGGATGACAAGAAGACCATCTTCATCTTGTGGAGTGATCTGCGAGAAGTCACCAAAGAACTCTGTTCTGACCTGCACCAAAGAGTCATGGAAACCAAAGGGTCTCCTAAAGAGCTTGTAGAGGAGGCCACTGAGGCACTGGACAAGATGTTGAGGTCTGGGTTTATTTGTTTGTGTTTGACAGGTGATCGCTGACACACCACTCCCAACCACAACAGATACATCAACTCCAACAACACATTGAAGCTGGTCTTTCTTGATAAAACCAAATGTACAGTCCACATCCCTGGGCTGAAGAACAAATCAATGGCAGAAGTGTACAAGTGGATCAAAGACACAAACCAGGATTTGACAGCCCTGGAGGACCTCTGCTTCAGTGGGATCGTGGATCTGGATGGAAATCGGTCCGAAAATGATGAGGAACGCGCAGCGGCGCTGGCGAAATACATATATGGTGAGTCTTATTCATTTTGGTGTGATGCGCTATTTGTCTCCGAATCGCGCTCCGATTCGCTTCCGATTCGCTTCCCGATTAGGAGCGCGAATCGGAGCGCGATTCGGAGCACGATTAGGAGCGCAATTCGGAGCGCTATTAGGAGCGCTATTAGGAGCCGAATCGGAGCGCGCATAGGACCACAATTACAGCCCTTTAATTTTCTAATAATCTAACCCTTTTTATTATTTATTTATCTTTTAGCTAGAAAAGTTTCAAACAACAAGTACCATGTTGTTTTTGCTCCTACTCCTGCTGACACCAATGCCACCAAGATTGCCAAGAAGGCTACTGCTCGTGCCGCAAGACAACAGGCTGCTAATGAGGTTAGGTCTGATAGTGAACCTGATATTCCTCCTATCAGCCAGCTTCCAGGTTCTGCTGCAGAAAACGAGCCTAGAAGAGCTATCAAGTCTAAAATTTCATTTCCACTCTTGGGATCTGATGATCCAATTGGTTTGGGTATTTATAGTCTCATTTTTTTGATTGAATTACAAATATTTAATTTAATTATGTGATAGGAACACCAACCAAACAAGCTGGTTCTTCTTCCGATTCCACGATTCCTGCTCATACTTCTCCAAGTTCTTCAAAGGCTAATCCTTCTCCAGCTCCTCCTGGTTCTGCTAAGACTACTCCTGGTGCTGGCAAGACTGCTTCTGGTCCCCCATCTGTTTCCCCCAAGACTTTGACCAGTTCTGCTTCCAAGGCCACTACAGATCCCAAGGCTACTACAGTTCACAACACTGCTAAAAATACTACTCCTGCTTCTCAATCTGGTTCCCCAAAGAGTACCACTTCTGGTTCCAAGGCCACTACTGTTCCCATGGCTACTTCAGCTTCCAAAGTGTCCAAGGCAATGCCAGCTCCCAAAGTGTCAAAGGCAATGCCAGCTCCCAAGACAGCAGACAAGACAGCAGACAAGACAGCTGATTCCAGTTCCAAGCCAGTGCCAAAAACAGCTGTCCTCAAGCCAAGATCTGCTGGTGCCTCCAAGACTGCTTTATCCAAGTCAATGTCTGTTCTCGAATCTCAGGCTTCTACGGTGGTATCTCCCGCAGTTGCTGAAAGCATTGATAATCTCAAGGCTAGCCTAAAGGCTTGGGCAGAAACTCACAGAAAGTCAACAGATGCTGACGATTCAGAAAGTGAGTTAACACCACTTGACAATGCACCTGAAGGGTCTGAAGCTGATGAAGATGATGACATTGGAGATGTTGATGGTGGAGAAAATGAGCTTGATGCTGAAGAGGAAGAGGAGCAGGAGGGGGATGAGGAGGAGCGGGAGGTACCAGTCCAGCAAAGAAAGAAGGTTCAAGCAATTGTGATTGAAGTTGATGATGATGAAATTGAGGTGGTGGAGCCAGCTGTACGAAAGAAGCGTCGTGTGGAGAACATAGATGCAGAGGAAGATGAAGTTGAGGATGATGAGGAAGTGGTGGATGAAGAAGAAGAAGTGCAGGCTCATCCCAAAAAGAAGCGACGTGTCATGAATCTTTTGGGCAGTGATGGAGAAGAAGAAGCAGAGGTGAAAAAGATGGTTTCTGTTAAATGCAAGTTTCAGAATCAAGGAGCAGTTTTTCGTTGTAATGTGGAAGGGACACTTGCTGAGGGAAACAAGGCAAAAGGTGAGACCAAGTTGTTGTCTTTATTGTGCATTTTTAACAATCAATCCATTATTAGTTTTTCTTGCTGATGTTTTGGCTGCTGCAAAAGTCCATCCAGCCACATCCCACTTTCGCAGGAAGGTCCACAGTGTTAGTTGGTTCTGCCAAGAGGAGTACATCTTTGACGAATCAGTTTTGGTGGACATTGCTTTGGATCCACACAGCCCTGATTACTTTGATGTTGCCTACACTGATTCTGGTAGGATGACATTTTGTTTAAACATATTTCTCAGTATTTTTGGTATTTAGGAGCAATGTTTGATCCATTTGCAAGTTCTCCATTGATTAATTCACCTGTGACTGGGCCATCTCTGCAAGAAAAGCCATCTTCCATCGCATCCAAACAGCGTCGCCAAGTCCCCACGTCTGTTGCTGAAGTTGTTGCCAAAGCCAAAGGACGCACCGGCACCCAAGACAAGTTCATTAGTCAAGTGAAAGAAGTTGGTATCCGCTTTTCTTACCTGACGCAGGATCGAGAGCCACCAATGACCAAAACTCTTGCTGCTGCAACCTTGTCAAAGGAATTCCCCAACTTTGGAAATACTGTGGAAATTTTTCGGGCTTATGTTGGAGTCTACTTTGCTGATTTGGAATTCCAAAGAGTAAGTTTTTATTTTAGTATCACTTCAAGCAATTTCTTTTAATAATCCTTTATTTATTATACTAGCTCTTTCCAAATACGTACACAAGCTACTTTGACAAAGAAGATTGCATCTTCTCTTACAGCGATGTTGGGAAGCACATGTCAAAGTTCAATGCAAGATTGGTCCCTAGGCATCAAATATATAGTTGGAGTACTACAGGTTTTCAAGATGTTGAAAAGTACTTTCAAGGGTGCCAGGAGGGAGTGTTGGCAAATTCTTGGAAGAGGCAACCTGTTCAGAAGAAAACCCAGTGATATTTTGAGTGTTGTTTTTCTTTGATACTTCTTTGATTTTTCTTGGTTTTTTGGATTTTTCTTATTTTTTTTGAATTTTTCTTTGATTTTTGGATTTTTCTTTGATTTTTGGATAGTTGTATAAAAAATCTTGTAAAATTTTATTTTCACTTTAAATGCATTTATTTTAGATTTTTTACATTCAATAGTGCTAATAGGGCCCCAATAGGAGTCCTACTAGGAGTTGTATTAAAGCCATTTGGTTTCCAATTGGCAGAGCAAAATGCTATTAGGAGTCCTACTAGGAGCAGACAAATGCTACTAGGAGCAGTCCTATTTGCTGATTTGCAATTAGGAGAGCTACTAGGGCCCCTAATCGGCCCTGATTAGACTCCGAATCGGACTAAATCCTAATCGGATCCGATTAGGAGCCCTATTCAGACCCCGAATCGGGCCCTATTCGGACCCCGAATCGCGCGTGCCGCTCGGACCCCGCGCTGAATGGAACATGGAGCAACTTTTGGTTGCCAGTTATTTTCTTTTAATTGTAAGCCAAAAATGGCATGAACTTGTCCATTTTCTAACAATAGAACAATTAAGAAAACCCTTTTTAACCCTCCAACCATTTCAACAATGTAGAAACACCTTATCTATAAATAGAACTACAAGGAATTGGCCTCCAACCCCCCTCAAACTCCCCCTTAACATGACAGGTTGACAAGCAACCTGCAATTCCCGTATCTTCCGATTGCGATCTGTTGCATCGCGATTAATGTTGAAGGTAACTCCCCGCTTCTCCACCACAGCACTTCTCACAAACCTGTCCTGGTTGCGCTTCACCGCCCAGCTCGCTGTTCCCATTCCATCTGGCAGAATCAGCGAGATTCTCCGGTTTCTAGTATCCGCCTCCCCCGCCAACTCCGCTACCTCCACAAATCGTCGCTCCCCTGAATGCCACATCCTGGTCCCATGTTTTTCATGCTTGAACATGGAAACAATCGCCTCCCCAAGCACCGCTGGGATCACCACGTTTCGATCCGGTAGGTACAGTGCTGGCCATACCACGGGCGGTTCCGCGTCTTCCTCATCCACCACAACACTGAAGTTGATCCCGAACGTTGAATTTTTGCTGTCCAGGTGGAACTTGAAGTCCCCGCTGTTTGAGCACGCAAGAAACAAGGATGTGAAGATCCCAAAGTCTCGTTTTCGCAATTAGAAGGTGAGCGCTAAACTATAACAAACACATACCTTTGTAATGTTGGCCACCATCTCAAACACCTCCTGATGTACCAGAGACTCCACAACGCCAGTGAAGTAAGCGACCAGCGGCTGAAGGCCCTCAAAGTGGGGCAGCAGCTCTGGCTTGATGTTCTCCTTTCCAAACACCGCCAGCCCGTTCGCTACCTTTTCGGCATGTTCTTTCACCTTGACAGACGCTACATCCGCCGGGTAGTGTGGGTCCTTGATGCCGTCTGCAACTCCAGTCCAGGAGCACAGGTTGATGACGCGCTTGTTGCCGCGTGTCTTGACCTTCGGCTGCGAGCATCAAAATATTGCGGCAAGATCGCAGATGTGCGGCATGGCGACCTTGAGTATATAGGGCGGCAGCTTGATTCTAACAGCAATCTCAACCTTGTTAGCAATGCTTGACCGCAACAAAACCAAAAACCCCCTCACCTCCCTGCAACAAGCTCCTCAACTCCGTCTGTGTTTAGACTGTACACAAACTCCTGTCCTTTGGTTCTGTCATCCAGCAGTCGCAGCTCTGCAGGTTTTGTTGCTGAAAATGTTTAACAGCAACCTCAGCAAAAATAAAAGTATTGGCCCACCAACCTATAACATCAGCGCGGCTCAGTCCCTGCTCAGACATGTGCTTCTGGCGTTTCAGCATCTGGTGTGCAGTGGTGGATGCTGACTTTTTGACGCATTTTCGTTTGTTACGCGTTTTGTCCATTGCATTAATAGATAAATAAATAAATAATGCAGTTAACTCAACTATATCAATGTAATGTATTGAATCAAATTATTTGTTGCATATCAACGGCTACAAAGCTGTAATAAAGTATTCTCTGGTTTGTTGTGTTCTCCCTCATCACTTTGACTTGAAGAATGCGACGCTCAACAAGACAACGCCAAGCCGCCGCCACCGCTGCCACCGCCTCAAGCAAACATACAGCAAAATCGGTCTCTTCTATTAACCCGATCTCTGCAATTAGAGCGTGTCCTGCTGCTCCTGCTGAGATCCTTGCCGCTCTGGATCAAATTGAGCAAGTGCTCTTGGATTGCAGCCGCATCTACACCCTGCCAGACTGCAACCTGGATCTAAAGCGATTGGAATCCCTCCTGCTTGCCAATGCCATCCTCCAGTATTCCTGCAGATTGCTTGACGTCAGGGGAGTATTTCCCCACAGCCTGCTACCATAACAATCAACCACACAAAAGGAGCTTTATTTCTGGGTTTTTTGATCAATTGGAGCAATGGGAGCTGCAGCATGTGGCGTTTTCTGCTCCAATTATGTTGTGTCAACCCATCAACCACTACCGCCACTCCCCCCTCTATCAGGACTATGGAACAGCCATCAACGTCCTTCTCCAATCACCCACCAATCAGCAGCTCTTCAAGCTGTGGGTGGTGCTTGTCCCCAGCGACCCTACAGCCATCATCCCTACCCTTAATCTCCTGTCTTTCGCTCAAGCCATGGCTTTGGAGGTGGGTCCTTCCTGCACATACACAGCCAGGATCTGCTTTGTAAAGAGGCCTGGCGATCTCTTTGTCATTCCTTCTGGATACCCGCACGCTGTGATCACAGTCTCAACAACCAAGGACGCGACATCCATCATGGGCGGCGCACACGTAATCTTTCCAAAAGACTACCTGTATGTATACAAATACAATTGCGCCAGCAAGCACACGTTCCTTTGGGGGAACACAAATGTTAAGTACCACTACTATATGGTTTGGTTTTATTACCGCTCTACTATCTTTAAGGGCAACAATGGTGGTTGTCAAGAGTTGCAAGGGGACTTGCTAACTGTAGAAGAGTATAGCAATTGCAGGTTTGATGGTGTGAGGGATGTGGTGGCTGAGTTGGTGTCAAGTTGGGCAGTGCGGGGTGATGCTGGAAGAGTGGCAGCAGCCAAAGCTGCAAAGCAAGGAATTGCCAAAAGGCTGCAAGTTAAAGAAGCAAATAGGGAGAAGATGGAAAGGGCGAGGCAGGCCAAAGTGGGATCAAAGAGAGAGTGATATTACCAAGTATCAAAGCACATGCAATAAAGAAAAACCCTCTGACACAATTGAAGGATTCTTTATTGCCAATATATTGGACTTACAGCGTTGCGTTGATCGCGATTAGTTGGTTTTCCCCACCAGGCTGAACGCAAACTTATCAAAAATGAGTTGCAAAGAATGGTGGCATTCTGGAATGCACAGAACAACAAAGTAAAATAACCAACATGTCCTTCATAGATGAAGCAAGAGCGGTAGTTGTGCTGGCCAACGGTAGCGAGCCGGACCTTGCGAGCCGCTAACGGGCCGCTTAGCAGGCCGCTCGCGACCTGTGGGCGACTCGCGTGCAAGCCGCTAACCAGTGGAAAGCCAGCCGCGTCGCAGTTAGTTCACAGGCCGCAAGCCAGCTGACAGCCAATAGAGAGCCAGTTGAAAGCTAGTCCTTACTTTATTTCAAAAAAGCTAAGAAACAATGAGCAGAAAAGTTTTAAAACCATAACATATGTATTTAAAGTAATAAACAAAATCCAAAGTACCAACAATAAACAAAACAAAAAAAGGATGCGTGAAGTCAAAAATAACAAAATATTTTCCTTCCTGAAGCGGCTCCCGCCAATACGCTTTCTTGACATGTTGGTTGTTTGCAAAGGCCCAAACCACTGTGTACGTCTCTGGCTTGCGCTGATGGCGGCTTTGCCCAGCCTTGTAGAAGTGCAGGTGGTGGAACACTTGGATGAAGCTGCCGGAATTGGCTTGCAACGCAACTGGTAGTGTCCCCATAGCCGGACCTTTGCTCCATTGAATTTCACACAAATGAATTGTCCTTGAATAGTGGGACTTGCTTTGCAACGCGTCCATCTGTCATTCAAAAAATAAAAATGGAAGACTACAATAGAAAACAAAGGAAAATTTAGACTAGAGCTCACCATTGTTTGCAAGTTTGTCTGTGTTGAATTAATATTCCAGCAAATTGGAGCGGCACCAGGTCTTACTGGGACAACAGCACAAAAAGCAGAGAGAAAGAGAAAGCCCTTTCATCATCTGCTTTTTATCTGCATTTCAAGCATTGTCTTTTTATGTAACTGATGCATTGATGTATTTAGGAGAGAGAGAGTGTGTGTGGCAGAGCGGCAGTTCCGCAGCACAGCAATGTTGCAGACAGAACAGCAGACAAGAAGCCAGAGAGAAAGAGAAAGCCCTTTCATCATCTGATTTTCATCATTTTGAGCATCTGTTTTAATAGAGGTGGCAGAAGTGAATGGCTGGCAATGCGGCAAACCAACTACTGGTACAAAATACATCAATTTAACACCAGATTCAATACAGAGAGAGTTGAATAAAAATAAGGAAAATACAAATATGCGTGTTTTCAGTGGCAGGCAGGTAGGACATTGTGTGGATACCCCAAGGCTGAAAACACCAAGACCAGAGCAGCCCCACAACAGAGAGAATGAGAAAGCCCATTCATCATCTGGTTGATTGTGGAATGGGAGAATGAGAAAGCCCATTCATCACCACAGACTGCTCAGAGTGTTTTTGTATTTTTTGTTTAATTTTTTTTGACAGGAGCGGTGGGAAATGAAAAACAAACAACACTCTCATCCAGCAGGCAACACCTTCATCAAGAAAGATCTTTGCAGCTTGTAATTTTAAAAGGCAGTTCTGGTTTATATGTTTAGTTTGGTCTTCTGTGATTTTATTAATTGGTTTTTACAATTCCAGTCAGGGAATATGAAAAGACAGTGGTTTCCAAAGCGTTCAAGTTGTAAAAACAACGTTTACTACCTTTCCAATTGATTGTGTAGACAGTTTTAATTTTCCTCCTTTCCTTTGTTTTTTTCTTTTCTTTCCTTACAAAATCCTGCACCAATCTTCTGCAACTCGTTGGCCAGCCCAACTGCAGCTCTTGCTATATCTATGAAGGTCATGTTGGTTGTTTGTTTTTATTTTTCTTGTTTGTTGCAGTCCAGAATGCGTGTCTTCTTTCTAATTCAGTTTTAATAGGTTTGCGTTCAGCCTGGTGGGGCAAAGCAGCCAGTCACAGTCAACACAACGCTGTAGGTCCAATGTATTGGCAAGAAAAAATCCCTTAATTGTGTCAGAGGGTTTTCCTTTATTGCATGCGCTTCTGTACTTGGTGATATCACTTTCTCTTTGATCCCACTTTTGCCTGCCTCATCCTTTCCATCTTCTTGCTTCCTTGTTTTACTTTCAGCCTTTTTGCAACAGATACTAGAAAGCGGAGAATCCGGCCGATTCTGGCAGATGGAATGGGAGCAGCAAGCTGGGCAGTGAAGAATAACCAGGAAAGTTTGCAGAAACCGCTGTGGTGGAGAAGCGGGGGGTTACCTTCAACATCAATCGCAATGCCACAGATCGCAATCGGAAGATACGGGAATCGGTTTTGCAAGCTCTGGGTTGAGCAATGTGAATTTATTTACTATCCATTTATTTAATTATTTATTAATAATAAACAGCTATTTTCCTTATTTTATACATTTTTTGTGACTTATTCTTGAGTTTTAGTGATGGTTGGGGGGTAGCGGCCTGTGAACCAGTGGCTTGTGGCTCGTTCCCACATAAAAAGGTACAGAGCGGCCTGCTCACAGGCCGTGGCACAGGTCGCAAGCGGCTCGTTTACGGCTCGTCAACAGGTTGCAAGCGGCCCGTGAGCGGCTCGTGACGCGACCGGTATCGCGACTGGCGAGGTCCGGCTCGCTTCCCCAATTGAACTCTTCAATCCCGTCTCTCGTGACCTCAAGCCGTTATTGGACAAGCCCTTGTGCCCCCTAAGCCCTCGTGCCTTCAAGAACCCTTAAGTCTTTTATTGACTATCTGGTTCTAACACTAACCCTAAGAAAATCGACAAACAAAACAATTGTTACCAGTCAAAGAAACACAAACGAAGTGAATTGCCAGTGAATCAATGTGTTTTACATCCTTCGGTAGCTCCTCACAAACTCTGAGACTGTTCCAAAGTCAATACTATGATGAAATTTGGGAAACGCAAAGAGTTGGAGAAAGCGATTGTGGATGCAAAATCAAAACAAAGCAAATTTCAACACAAAGGCAAAGATCTGAAAGCAAAGACTGAACAGCCTACGTGTGGAAACTATGTCAAACAAAATCAAAGATGAAGACATGAGTAGATTCCAAGCTTTGTGAAACGTAAGTTCAAATGAAAATGATAGAGACATACGCTCAGTCACTTTGCTTCTTCGCAGTGCAGGTTGCAACTCCAGAGAAATTAGGACTTAATGGGATTACAAAACTTGTAAGCACAAATTTTCTTTCTAGGGGTGTTTGCGGTAAGTCAGAATTTCTATTTTGATTGCCAGAAAATTAAAAGAGACTGTCGTCTTTGTTTCCAAATTTAACCAGAAGATGTCAAACAAGCCAAAAGTAGACTGATTCTCATCATGAGTCTACCTGCAATCTGTACTGCTTGCTAGGCATTAATCTGGCTTTGACTCAATTCTTATTTTGCCTTCTTTTAGAGCTTCCATTATTTGTGTTAGTTGATGAAATCAATTAGACAAACTGCTTATTCTGGTTTTCAGGTGGACAAGCATGACATGGCAGCAGCCGGAAAATTAAATCAGTAAAATATGATTACTCAGATCAAAAAACCCTTCTTGAGACAGTTGTGTTGTCTGGAGTTACTTTGGTTTCCAAGTCAATTTTCCTTTAATTACCAGGGAAGCAACAGCTTGAACGTGTCCATTTTCTAAAAATAGAACTATTAAAAACCCCCTTCTTAACCCTCAAACCATTTTAACAAGGTAGGAACATCTTTTCTATAAATAGAACTACAAGGAATTGGCCTTCAACCCCCTCAAACTCCCCCTTAACATGACAGGTTGACAAGCAACCTGCAATATTAAGAGCATCTCCAACAGGGGATTTCAAAATACAAAATGTGACAATATTTGAAAACACTTTTGAAAATGTTTGTCACAGCGGAGTTTCAAAATACATTTTGTTTTGAAAAAATCTATTTTCACATTTCAAAAAAAGAAACTTTGAAGCTCCCGAAACACCACTTTCAAACGGCCAACTACTCCCAAAAACGCGTATGCCACCCAAAACTCCAGGAACTGAAAACTACTCCGTTGATGAGGAGATAGCCATTGCAAAGGCTTACAGTGCTGCAAGCCAAGATGCTGGTGTAGGCACAAGTCAAACCAGTTCCCAATGGGACGAGAAGCTCTTTGCAGCATTCAGAGTACAAATCCCTGGCACTGCTAGATCAAATCCGAATGCTCTAAGGCAGAGATACAACAAGTTAAACGCAAATGCAAGTAAATATGTGGGAGTACATGCCTTTGTGTTCTCAATTGACCATAGCGGCTGGACTGACCAAGACTACGAGAATGCATTAAAAAAGGCATGGGAAAAGGAGCCATTTTCGAACAAGATGAAATAGGACCGAGTGAAGCCAGTGTGGGAAGTGTTGAAGGACCTGCCAAAATGGGTGTCAGCCAACGAACCAACGAGGCCATGTGCAAGGAACCCACCAGCACCAGCTACTCCCATACCAGCTACTCCAGCTACAGTTTCGCATCAGATAGATAATCCACAGTCAGGTTCAGTGACTCCAGCTCCAGGAAGTTCACGTGGGGTTCCTGGAAACAAGTCAGCAAAAAGAGCTCTTACCGAGTCCAGCAACGAAATCAAGAAAGTGGAAGCACTTCAAGCATTAGCAAATTTGCATATGTCTCTTGCAGAGAGCCAGAAGAAGTTAATGCTGATGGCAAAGGAGCGAAATGAACATATGCAAGAGGAAAGAGATATGAAACTCTTTTCTAACAAATATGAGCAAGGGTTGAATGCAATGGGCAAACAACTCCTGGCCCTCAAACGTAGAAAGGTGATGGAGAGAATTGAAAGGGAGATGTTAGGTGACAGCGATCGCAACGAAAATGAAATTGGAGGTGAATAATTAAAAAAAACGCCTTCCACTTTTAATATAATAATAATAATAATAAATAATAATAATAAAAGGATTTATTTTGCTGTAGATTTATTTTTTTATCTGGTGCACCGCCATTTCCACAAGTGTTTCACCAAGTCATTGTGAAGCTGGTTATGAGCTTTGACATCTCTAACTTGTTCTCTTCTATCCAGCATGCTTCTAATATAATCTGCAACTGATTGTCGGTTCTGCTGATCCAAGGTTGTCTTGTGCGTTGTGGATTCCAATCCCATGTAAATCAACCTCCACATCAACACCATTATTTGGAAGACCAAACTTGCTTTCCCCATAATCCACGTTTTTATCATCCAGAATCATGTTGCGCAAAATAATGCATGCCATCATTATGTACCACATCGTATCCTGTTTCCAGTTATGTGACAGCTTCCTCAAAATTTCCCACCGTGCTTGCAACACCCCATACGCACGTTCAACATCTTTCCTGATTGCTTCTTGCATTTTTGCATAAAAGGAGTTTGATTCCCCTATTGGCGATGCAATAGTTTGAACAAATACAGCCCAAGATGGATAGATCCCATCTTCTATCTTTGTTTTCGACTTCGTAATTCACTTCCAGCGTTCCCTTGTTGAGGATATCCGTCATTAATGGAGAGGTTGATTGTGGAGTGTCGAAATATATGACTTTGAATAAAGAGGATTTAATTGACTTTAGACAATCAAATGGAAAATACGTATACTTAGCAAACGACTCAAAAATTCCGGAAGAAGGATATGGAGGAAATTGGAAACGGAATAAATAGAAAAGTTGAAGATGGATTATATGCACCTGAGTTAACAGAAGCGTTGATGTCAGTTACACACTTATTTGGTGAATTGGATGACGCAATTGTTGCAGGTTGCTTGTCAACCTGTCATGTTAAGGGGGAGTTTGAGGGGGTTGGAGGCCAATTCCTTGTAGCTTTATTTATAGAAAAGATGTTCCTACTTTGTTCAAATGGCTTGAGGGCTAAGAAAGGGGTTTTAAATAGTTCTATTTTTCGAAAATGGACATGTTCAAGCTGTTACTTCCCTGGCAATTAAAGGAAAATTGACTTGGAAACCAAAGTAACTCGGGAGAACACAACTGTCTCAAGAAGGCTTTTTTGACCTGAGTAATCATCTTTTACTTGTTTAATTTCCAGTTGCTGTCATGTCATGCTTGTAAGCTTTCCTCTAATTGATTTCATCAACTAACACAAATAATGGAAGCTCTAAAAGAAGGCAAAATAAGAAGTGACTCAAGGCCAGATAAATGCCTAGTAAGCAGTACGGATTGCAGGCAGACTCATGATGAGAATCTGTCTGCTTTTGGCTTGTTTGACATCTTCTGGTCATCCCCCAGAAGAAAGCCTCTTTTAATTTCTAGCAATCAAAATAGAAATTCTGACTTATCACAAGCACCCCTAAAAAGAAATTTTCTGCTTACAAGCATTGCAATCCCACTAAGTCCTAATTCTCTGTAGTTGCAACCTGCACTGCGAAGAAGCAAAGCGGCTGAGCGTATGTCTCTAGTTCAGTCAAAGGTTAGGGATTTTTGTTTTAAGGAGCGACGCATCTCATGGAGTTTGACGAGGAGGATGATTCTGATGCTTGATTTCTCAACGGCATTTTTATTCTAAACTGCTATTTCTATAGAATCCCTTCTTGGATGATGTTGAATTTGGCACCAGGTGTCTTGCAGTGGCAAGACAGTACCAGGAAAACATTATTGTAACCACCCAAACGCTCAGAGATAATCAAGTTAAATTGGGGTTCTTATGTAGTTACATGTGGTAAGTTAACAATTCCTGCAGTGTTGCAACTAGTTAACTTTTAAGTCTTAGTCTGGTCTCTGAAGAGTATGACTGGGCTTCCTTACAGACTACAAACCCAAGAAAGAGGGCTTACCGTGAAATGTGCAGGAAAGCATTCAAATTCACAGGGCTGAAAATCACCACGGAAGCAAAATTCCATCAGACGGTTATTGTTGGTATCACTGTTGCCCAGACATGTTGGTTTTCAGATACTTATCTGGATGGTTGTGCTAAAAGAAACGTGGATCCATCAGATTTCTGCTTGCTTTTATTGGTGGCTTTCGAAGAGTTTATCCCCAAACCGTCAGTACACGGGATTGCAGATGTCTCAGTTGTGGTGAAAAACGCGTGTGGTTTGGGCAATGCTACAGGTAAAACTTTGTATAAAACCATTGAAAACCACAAGAAAGGTATTCTTTTTTCCCTTTTATTTGGGAAATTAATTGTAATTAATTTATTAAGTTGAGTAGGGATTTCCTCGCCTGTTGCAGCTTCCCTGGCTGTTACAAAGGAAACTACACCTCTGGATTCGGACAATGACAATGAAATGTTTGGGGGGGGATCTGGACTTTAGCAATTTGCACGGACCCCCTCAATTGCGTTCTGCAGAGCCATCGCCCACACCATCAGCCAAAGATCCCCAGCCCGATGCTCAAGTAGTTCAAAGTCCACCACCAGCATCTGGGCATGATTGCCCCCCCTCATCTCCCTCTACTCTAACCTCTGTTTGCAAAGCCAATCTTCTCCACCTCCAAAAAGAACCTCTGGTGGGATTCATAAAGCTGCAAACAAACAACCAAGAGTTACCAAAACAAGAAAGAGGCGCCATTCTTCACCAGCACCCCGCAGCAGGTCAATAGTATCTCGAAGAAAACCAAGGGGTCAGAATATACCCAAATCTGCCAGGGGATCAATGGCTCAGGTGGTTAAGACCTGATGCTGATGTGCTGCATTGGGGAGAAGTAGTTGTTTGACAAAGTGTTAATTACAAAATACATTCACATCGAAACCAAAAAAAAAATATACCCAAATCTTCCGACCCTGACCAACTCATTGCAGAGCATGGGTCTTTCATCCAGCAAGTGTTTGATGCAACATTTGAAAAGGACAGCAATGATGAGGATCTTGTTGATGTGTCAACCACAGCCAACCCTGTTTATGTGACAAGTGAGCGTTCAAGAGGGGCAGCAAATTTTCTGCAGTACGGAAATCTTACAATGACAGAGTTCCTGAAACGTATCACTGCAGCAGGATACGCAAAGCAGATTGGTCAAATCTTTGCGGACGCGTTCCCTTCAGGTATGTTATTGTCTGTTTCTGTTGATTTCTTTTTTTGATGCCACGATCTAACTAGCAAGCAAACTAGCACCCCTCTCAAAGGAGCTAGTGTCTGATTTGTCAGATAATGCAGAGGAACTGTCTGACAGGGAAGGTGATTTAGTTCAAGGGGGGAAGGATGTTGCAGCAGCACCAGGGAGAGGCTCCGCAATCAGTGGGGTGACTCACCTGGTTCTGTTGGAGTCCATGGTAATGAATCAGATGCTACCAAAGATACAGAAATGTTAGAAGCAAACAAGGGATCTAGTCTACATGAAAGTGAAATGGATGTTCAAGAGTTCCTCACTTACCGCGGCGGAACACCTCAACTGCCTTCCACTGCTCCTCAGCATTCTACTCCAGAGGATGTCAACCCCAAATTCACTGGATCTTTACCATGGCCAAGGATGCGGACGTTGAGGTTCTGGTTGGTTCTGAGTGGCAATTGGGGACACTACGAACTCAAAATTTCACTGCGGCAAAGTTGGAATCTGTTGCGATTTGGTTTTATAGAGGTAGTGAAAGTATTGTCAGAACAATTGACGTCAAAGACCCACGTCAATTGGTACAGTTGAAAAAACCAATTGAAGACCAGTAACTATATGTTGTTGAGTAGTTTGTGTGTCTTGTTCCTGCCTTTTATTCCTTACTTTTGTATATTTTTGCATGATATCTGAACTGCTTGTGTTTTGTTTTTGTATTCCTTTCTTTTGTATCTTTTGCTTTAATATCTATAAAATTTAAAATTACCAAAATGAACTCAAATCAGATTGGATCGCCTCCATTTCTTCCTGAAGAGAAAGAGTTGGTTGAAACGTGGTCCTGTCAAGAACCACCGGACCAAGTATGATTGGTGCATTAAAGTGGACGTGGGATCATCTAGTGTGGAAATCAACGTGTGGCCATTACTGGACAATAAAAACGTAATTGATACAGAGAGGCTGGCCATAGATTGTATCCATGTTGCTTTCGATAAAGTCTCAAAAACTTTTCCTCCATTCCCAAGTAAGTTCTACTTTATTTGCTTGTATTTCCAATTCAACTAATATCTCTTTATCAGCCATTGTGAATTATTCAAACATGGATGATCATATATTGCACCCGCTCTGTAGTGAAGAGACGGAAATAGTCACCCAAGTTCTCCAAGCAATGTCCGAGTCTTATTTCTGGCCAGTCAACAGTGGCAAAATGCGACTTGAATGGTTGAGGAATTATCACCTGGCTGGTACAAAGTTCCAGCCATCTGTTGGGTATGAATTGCCACCTGGAGTGAATCGGATTTCTGGAAACTCATTTCAGAAATACCTCGACAACGGCTGGTCCGAGATTGAGCAGTGGGCTATTGACAACAAGGAACGCCTTGACTGGGGTCCCGGTCGCGCGTCAATCCTCCAGTCTGCCTTAAAAAAAATGGAAAAAACAAGACGAAACGCGTATACCCAATGCATGAAGCGGTTTTTTGATGTCAATCTGATGGAATCAGACATCAAAAGCACTGGAATTGCATTACTGATGAGTATTCCAAAACTCACGTGTAAGCCCGTGATTTCTTTGATCTGCAACAATTGAAAACAGTTCTCTTTCTTCAAAAGGGAATCGGCATTGAAGCATGGCTGGAGAAAAAACCGCTGTTGAGACAATTCCATATATATCTATTAATGTCTGCGACAATGGCTTTGGTTGTTGGATTAGTGGTTTCCTTTGGGTTAGTGGGTTTATGCCACCACCAGGCATACATTTTCCCCATCCTAAATGAACAGCTCCTTTTTCTCTAGTTTTAACATCAGCCTGGATTATTTTGATAGATCTGATCTTTGAGAGAGTAGACCTGGACAAATGGTGATCAGCTGCCACTTTGGCGGCAATACCACGTGTCGTTAGACTTTTGGTAGAGGCTGGAGCAAGAAGCTGTTGATAGATAGCTACAACGCGCATTTTGTACATTAGAGTGTGTGAAGACCTTGAGCAGGTGTTGGTAATTGTCATGGTTTGACAATTTTTGAAGTTAACAGTAAGTAGCAAGTACAGGGGGGAAGGGGAAAACCTGGAAGGGGTGAGGTAATTGACCAACCTCCCAACAGGCACTTGAAGCTCCTGACGCTGGCCGCTGGGGCTTGGGACACTATGCTTGGCATAGGGCTCCCTTGCCAAAGTTGAAGTTGTTAAAGTCCTGCACCATGCGGGCATGCCGTGGGCGTTCTCAGATCTTGCACTGTGTGTGCGGCACTGTGTGTGCATGGACTTTGTGTCCAGGGCGCATCTAAGTCACCACTAAACAAGTATCTAACAATTTTGATTACAATTCAGGTCAACGAGTACCGTGCTCATGTATCCAAGGCGACATCCCACGCCAACGTGGCCATGAAGCCAGAATCGAACAACCTCTCAACAAACATCTTCAAAACGGCATTGTCAGCACTGGACCACATCACAGAAACGTCAAGACTATTCGGAGCAATTCCAGACAACGAACTGTACGCACTGCGTTCCACGAATAGAGACATCCAACTGGTGCCACAAGGAAAGCTGCAAGAATGGATTGACAATGCTTTCCTCGATTTCTGCAGAGAGCCTCAAAAATTGGTCATGGAATGGTACACACATGGTCAGCTACTTCCAAAAGTGCTTCGCTAGTTCATCGGGCTCAGCCGCAATGGAGCGCATGTCCAGAATCGGAAAATCAGTTGCAACAGACTTCCTCAACGCTCGGAAGCTCGTAAGAGCTGTCGCTCAAACTGGAAGAGATGGAACGTTGCCAACACAACAACCATCCATGCCAGGAGCAACGAGCAGACTTCACCAGAAAGTGCTACCGTTGCGCCATGTGGAACGTGAATGCCAGGAATACTGCCACAGCAGCCGTTGCAACAAAAAAGGACGCGTCAAGGATCAGGAAGAAAAGGAGAGATACGACCGGGACCGCCGAAACCGCTACAACCCTGTTGGACGACGCAACCAGTGGACCCCCTCTAATTATTTATTTATTTATATATTATTTAATTTTGTTTATTCCAACCAAAGTGTCAATAGGGCGCTGTCTCGATGACTAAGTAATGGGAATTCGGTGATCTAAGTCTTGGAGGCTCCTCGGCTGAGCTGTCGGTTCAGGCTATTCCCATGCACTTTTCATTGTCAAATTTTTTTTGATTCTTTCATTTTGAAAAGAACAGTAAGAAAGAAAGCATCCACTTTCTCATTTTCTTTCCCCCCCCCCCCCCCCCCCCCCCCCCTCCCATTCCTTCCCCTTTTCCTTTTCTCCTGTCTTTCCCCTTGTCTCCTAGTTGGGAGGGGGCAGACCAAATTGCGACTTGGAAGTATTCTTCTTTCAGCTCTTTTTTCCAATAAAGTGATATTAAATACTTGAAAATCAAATCAATGACTTCAACTCCCTCTGCTCTTCCTTCGTCCGGTCGCGCCATTGTCAAATCAGTTCTCTCTGGTGACGGCGTTGTTCTTCGCGGCCGTCCAGTGAATGGGCCGCCTCCCGAACGAATCCTGTCCTTTGCCAACGTGGTTGCCCCTCGTCTCGGAACAGCCTCCGATCCGTCAAAGGAAGAGGTGGGTCTTCGGCTTGTATTTTAAATCAAGGCTGCAGGGCATGTGTGCCGTAGGCCACAGCATACTGTGTTCATTTAAGCTGAATAATTAAACTGAACTCTTGTCTCTCTCGCCTAGACTGGTGCTTTCGAATCACGCGAGTATCTCCGAAAGCTGCTTATTGGAAAAGAAGTCTCTTTCAAGGTCGAATACACTACAACAACAAACAACAGAGACTTCGGGTCTCTTACTCTTGCATCACCTGGGGTTGAAGGGGAGACAAATGTCTCCCGATTGCTTGTGAAGACAGGATGGGTGAAAGTGAAGAGTGCAGAAGGAAAACGTGCTCCTTCAGAGTGAGTTGGTTGTGTTTTGTTGGGTTTGAACGGCGACTCACCTCTGCCCCCACCCACCCACACAGTGAGCATGCAGTCCTCTTGGCTCTTGAAGCTGCCGCGCAAGCGGGAGGCCTGGGAATCTGGAATCCAAGACTCGTATCCCGTTCTGCTTCATTCAACGTTGTCGATGTGCGCCAGTTTTTGGAATCGCACAAGGGTGTACCTGTTCCTGGTTAGAATTAATTCATTCATATATGTTTTCAGAACCGAACTCAAATTCAAAATTCTCCTCCAGCAATTGTGGATCAAGTTCGTGATGCCAATACCATCCGTCTCGTTCTCCTTCTTCCACAGTTACATCAATATGTCAACATTAATCTCACCGGGATCAAAGCGCCTGTCTATCGCGCCAACGTACCCAATGTTGAAGACCTGATCGAGCCGTTCAGTCAAGAAGCTAAATACTTTGTCGAATCTCGACTCCTTCAACGTGATGTGTCAGTTGTTCTCGAAGGTGTTAACAACAACGGTGTTTTCATTGCGAGCTTGATTCACAAAGTTGGAGGCTCTATTGCTGAAGCCTTAGTTGCAGAAGGATATGCGTCAGTTGTATCATGGCAGGCGGCTATGGTGACTGGCGGACCTGAAAAGTTGCGGGCTGCAGAGAACTTGGCCAAGGAAAAGAAACTTAGAATTTGGAAGTCGTTTACAAAGCCGGCTGGGGCGGCTGCGTCTAATGGCAAAAGTTCTTCCTTGTCGGACTATAGTGCTATAGTGACACGAATCATGGGAGCTGACAGCATTTTGGTTGTTCCTGCCGCTAAGCCAAACTCTACCGAGCGACGAATCTTTTTTTCTTCACTGCGAGCACCACCAAAGTCAAAGGAAGGCGAAACCGTTGAAAGCGGGTACAACCATGAGGCTAAGGAGGTTTGTACTAGTACATAATCCAGTATTCTAAATACTAACCACAGAAAACAGTTTCTGCGACAAAAACTAATTGGCAAAACTGTCCACGTTGTTATTGACTTTGTGAAGCCAAAGGAAAACGGGTTTGACGAACGCGATTGCGCAACTGTCACTCTCGGCGAACTTAACATTGCCGAAGCATTGATCTCCCGAGGTCTTGCGACGGCTCTTAAGCACCGTAAGGATGACGACAACCGTTCCCCTCACTATGACGCTTTGACTATGGCTGAGGAAAAAGCGCTCAAGGCTCTGAAAGGTGTACACTCCGATAAGGAGCCACCTGTATACCGTTTTGTGGATGCTTCTGAGTCAGCCACAAAAGCCAAGAGCTTTTTGCCAGCGCTTCAGAGGAACAAAACCGTTCATGGTGTTGTTGAGTTCGCTTCCTCTGGTTCTAGATTCAAAGTATGGCTGCCTCAGCAGAATATTAAGATCACTCTTGTTCTTAGTAAGTACCCGCATGTTGTTTGTTGTTGAAGATTTTTTTAAATGAAAAATTTTTTTTCTCTTTTTTTTTCATCAATAGGTGGAGTCAGAACTCCAAAAGCCCCACGCGCCAACACTTCCGCAACTGCGTCAGCTGAAAAAGCAGAACCTTTTGGACTCGAAGCTCTCGAACTTGCAAATCGCCGTGCACTCCAACGTGATGTTGATGTAAGCATTGAAGGGGTCGATAAGGTTGGGGGGTACATTGGAACTCTGTACGTTCCACTTGCTGGAGCCTCCAGTTCAGGAGCCGTTGCAGTTCCAGGCGCGTCCAGCCGAACTGCTTCCACCGAGAACTTTGCTGTCACTTTGCTGGATGCTGGTTTTGCCACCATCCATGACTATTCCGCTGCTCAATCGCCACAATCCAGTCAACTATATGCCGCCGAAAAACGCGGGCAAGAAAAGCGAGCAGGAATATGGTCGATCCGTGACCCGGTAGAAGAAGCACGTGCAAAAGAAGCTGAAGCTGCTGCGGCTGCAACCGGTGGTGATGAATTCCAGGACATTGTGAAGGAAGTCTATGTCAGTGAAATTGGAAACGGTGGAGAAATCCATATTCAAACTGTGGGTCCTGAATTGGCACGATTGGAGAAGTTCATGAGTGATTTTGCTCAATACTACAAAACTCCACAACCGGCGTTCGTACAAGGCCCAAAAGTGAATGACTTTGTGGCAGCAAAATTCACTGCGGATGACCAGTGGTACCGAGCTCGCATCCGCGAATTCCAACCCGATACAAAGTCGTACTTGGTCACTTTTATCGATTATGGAAACAGCGAAGTTCTTTCCCTTGCTCGGCTTCGCGCACTGGCTTCTCAGTTTAGTGCAACCGTTCTTCCAGCACAAGCTCGAGAAGCACGTTTGGCGTTCTTAACTGTTCCCAAAATCAGTGAGGAAGGCGGTGAAGCTGCTTACGACCGGTTGAGAGACGACATGGAAGGGAGAAAGCTCACAGCTCGTTTCCTTTCTGGCGGGAACCGACCCACTGACCTGGTTCAAGTTGTGCTCTCTGTTCCTGGTGATGATGGAAAAGGTGGAGAGTGTCTTAACCTGTCATTTGTGGCTGACGGCATGGCTTACTTGGAAAGAGCTGTTGTGAAGCAGCATACCGATAAGGCTGGCCTGGATAATGGGCCAAAGAACTTGAAGAAGGAAGTTTTAGCAGCTTTGGTGACTGCTCAGGAAGCTGCCAGAAAGTCCAGATTGGGTGTGTGGCGCTATGGTGACTTCCGTGACGATGAGTGAATGGGTTTCACTTGAATATGATGATGGGTTGGGTTTTATAATAATCCGATCATGGGGGTTGAATGATGATTATGTGATGATGATGACGTGATGATGATGATGAGCGGTGTGAATACCAATTAAAACTTCAATATTCACATTCACAAAGTGTCAACACCTTTTGCCCGAAGTGAAAATTCTTCCAAAACATCGTTGACTGCCACTTCCACAACTCGCATAACCTGTTCCTCTGACCACTTTTCCATCAGTTTTTTGAGTGCTGGAGCCATTTCCTTCCCACCAAACATTCTTCCACCTTTATCGGCCCTCACAGACTGCGATACAGCGCTTACAACATCCAATCCTGGGTTTTTTGTTTTTGGGTTCACAAGCATTGTTAAGTAATGCCTGTGCAATGCCGTAGCAGATCCTGCAAGGCCAGGAGTACCACCGCTGGCAGAGAGCGGAGAAGGAATCAGCGTTGTGTATGGTTGAATAATCAAGTAGAGTGTTGCATTCGGAGAGCCTTTGGCGCCAGGAGTCTCAGCTTCAACTTCCGCGTCATTAGCGTCTGCAAGTTTCTGAAGCCTCGAAACCGTTGCCTAACGGGATATTAAATCATGTAGAGTGGTGGTTAATTATTCTCCTAAACAAAAAATAAGTTAAATATACCTCAATCACTTTCACAGCCTCTTGAACACCCCTTGCCGGACGAGGACTTGGGTCAGTGACACTATTAACAACAATTCTCTTCCCGATAGCACGGCCAGAACCTCCTGGAATGGCACCCCCTCCGTGGAGCCATAAACTGTTTGCCGTTCCTTGAACAAAGTCATGGATCATGTCGGCAGGATTTTGAGCCACCATTCCATCTTGTTCTGTAGTGGCGGCAGCAACAGCTGCTTCTTCCTGCAATTCGGCGCACAACCAGATAGTTATTGTATTGGCAACAGGGGGTAAGTTGCTGGCTGCTCCATTGGAAGCATCCGTGAAAAGCAAATGAGAGATACTTGAGTTCGCCCCGCGATAGGAAGGAGATTCAATAGGAGGAGCAATGACGTCTCCAATGGTGTTTGCAGTGCTGACAGCGAATTTGGAGAGGTCTTGAGCTGAAAAATTCGAACGCGTTGAGAATCGAGAAGATTACACAAAGTGTGTCACTACATACTCAATTTTCCAACAGTTTCTCTATTAACTACTCCAGAAACTCCTGAAACCGTAGACGATACAGTTGAGGACATGTCTGTCACAATCCCCTTCACTTTCTCGTTTGTCAATGTTTCTTCCACCATGGCTTCTGCCATTTGGAGAGACGATACTGCGGTTGTAAGCGCAGTTGAAGATACTTTCGATGCTGTAGCCTGGTAGTTTTTTTCATAGTTTGACGTCAAAATCATGTTCGTTGGTTGTCAAAACATGGGATTCACTGACCTGGGCAGACGACCACAGTGATCCGGCCCAACCCCAGGCCTGAGACGATACGGACGGCTCGTTCGGTTCAACTACAACAGCTTCTTCGACTTCTTCTTCTTCTTTTCCAGAGACAGGCGCCGGTGCTGCAGGCGGTTGCTGTTTGAGCACAGTTGAATTTGGTTTATCAAGATCATCCAAGAACGAGAGCACATCCGCAGCATCTGCTTTGACTGGAGAGGCAGTTGATGGTAACGGAGTTTTCGAAGCGGCAGCCAGAGGCGTTCCTACCGGTGGTTTCGCAGGAGATGATGTTACGGATGAAGTGGGAGCGACGAGATCGTCAATGCCATCCAAGAATCTGCAAGGATGCTCTTTTTTATAAGTATGTAATTCTTTCAATGTGTGTGTGAATGCGCGTTTGCTCGTACTTCATGACATCTTCGGAGTCTGTTGTGGCCATTGCGTTGTTTTTTTTTTCCCTTATTTTCTGGTTGATGTGGCGATTACAGCGGTTTGAAGGAACTGTGAAATATACATCTGCTTTCTTTGTTTTTTTTGTGTGTCGTGCTGGAGGATTCTTAATTGAAGGGGTGGATGTTTGGATGATTTCCATCCAAGAAACATCCCAAAAACAAGAGCCACCCCCCCATAGTACAACATGCCTGACGATTGGAATGCCGATACTGGTTATATATCTTGATATCAGTTTAAAGTCGAATTGGGGCGCCAGTTGCTAACGTTTCTTTTGCAGAGTGGAACGATATCCTCAGAGCCAAAGGCATCATCCCAGAAAAGGAATTTACGGAGGAAGAAATCGTTAATCTGGTCGATGAGACAATGGAAAAGAAGTATGGCGTGACGGCAGGAGGTGAAAAGATTCTGGAGCATTGCTCATTGGATGAACTGAGGGAGTTGGAGGATGAGATTGATCTGGATGAGGACGATCGCATTCTAGAGTTGAGTACTATCGATGGCCATCATCAGTGGTCGACTCTGGAATCTTACGTCCTTGCTCAGACAGTACAAGAAACAGCGTCTTGCAGAGCTTCATCAATTGGCACGAAAGGAAATCTTTGGTTCAGTTACTCAAATCTCAAAGCCGGATTACCAGAAAGAAGTGACGGATGCGTCCAAAGATGTGCCGGTCGTTATCTTGCTTTTCCAAAACCCACTTCCTTCTTGTAAACTGGTATTGGCTCACTTGGACACCTTGGCAAGAACACACCGAGCTGTCAAGTTCTTGAAAATTGTTGCAGACCAATGCATTCCAAACTATCCTGATCGTAATTGCCCAGTTGAGTGATGCTTGATGCAAACAATCACATTATTTACTAATGAGCACTTATAATTAGACAATGATTATTTATAAGGACGGAGATCTTAAAGCGAATCTTGTGGGAATTCAGTCGTTGGGTGGAATCAACACACGTGCCTACGATTTGGAGCGCATCCTGGTGGGTTACGGAGTAATCCAGAACGGGCTTTTGGCACCATCTGGGGCACAAAGAGGGGAATCTGATGATGAAGAAGAGGATGACCGTCCATTTTCGGGTATTCGTATTTCCCGTAGTGGTGGAAGAACTGCGCGACAAGATGAGGGGGACGACGGCTGGGACTAAAGCCTTTTTGAATAAATGTGGTTACAGCTACCCTATTTATCTCTATTAACTTAGGGCCCGGTCCAAGTGCGAAATCGTCGACAAAAAGTGTTGCGAAAACCATCTTTGACGCTACTCATAAAACGTTTTTTGTGACGACTTTCATCGATGATTTTGCGCTTGGACAGTGTTTATTTGTCATTTCGAGTTTGAGAACTTGAAGGAAGGTTGTGGCAATTTTTTCCAACCCAAAAAGCACCAATGAGCGAAATCCAAATTACCATCAAGTCCAGCAACGAAGCAAACTTTACAGTAACTGTAAGTATCGACGTGTATTCAATCACATTGCTTCGAATGAAGCGCCTTCAGTGCCTCTTGCTTGGTTTCTGTGCTTGAGTCGATTTATAACAATGCCCTCTTCCACCGAACAGGTCAAAGACACGGACACAGTTCTCGCGCTCAAAGAGGCTGTTGCAGCTTCGCTCGCGTCGTCCGCAACGCCAACGCCCGTGGGCAACCAGCGGCTCATCTTCTCGGGACGAATTCTCAAAGACGACGACCTGTTGACTTCGTACAAAATCGGCAGCGGATCGGCGTGAGTCGCTTTCGCTCTGCGTTGTTTCGTCGCTCGAATGACGCCATTCTTTTGCAGCGTCCACCTCGCGCGCACCGGCGTCAAGGCTGCGCCGCCTGCCGCCGCCGCTGCCGCCGCCCCGGCCGTCGCGGATGTCCCAGCGGCTCCGGCGGCTGCGGCGGCGGCCCCCGCGCCGCCCGCCGCCAACCCGTTTGCGGCGTTGCTTGGCGCCCAGCCACCCGCAAACATGTTCCAGCAGCCGCAGCAGCCGCTTGGAGGCCCGCCGGGTCTCGATGCCTTGTTGCAGAACCCACAGATGGCACAGGCAATGGCCGGCCTCATGTCGAATCCGCAGTTTATGGATATGATGATCGCGTCGAATCCCCAGCTGGCGAATATGCCCCCAGAAGCCCGTCAGTTCATGCAGAGTGAACAGTTCAGACAGATGATGGCCGACCCAAATACTTTGAGAATGATGGCTCAGATGCAGCAGATGGCCCCTTTGATGGGTGGAGGCATGAATCCATTTGCACCAGCGAACGGCGCAACGGCGAACCCATACACTGGCTTAAACGCGAATCCAATGAATCCAACTGGGGCTGGAGCTTTTGATCCTGCCCTCTTGCAAATGTTGATGGGTGGTGGCGCTGCTGGCGGTGGGTTGGGTGCTCCATTGCCACCTGCTCCTGCCAACCCGGAAGAAGCTTACCAAGTCCAGTTGAGGCAACTACAGGATATGGGTTTTTATGATGCTGCTGAGAATATTCGTGCTCTCACTGCCACCCGTGGAAATGTTGAGGCTGCAGTTGAATGGTTGTTCGCAAACCCTCCACCTGGACACCGTTGATTTTGTTTTTGGTCAATGATTGGAGAATATATTCTTGGCATAGTCAACATCGCTGCCAACCATGAGTTTGTTCATTTTCTATTCTCTCAAGACTGCTGTCAACACCAGGTCCAGAAACAACGCGATCGATGATGGAAATTTATAAGGTGGAGTAATAGCATAAAGCTCCGCTCGTCGGAGGCTCAGGCCGTGTCATCTGGCCTGTTACTTTTCGTAGATAAGGTGAAAAATAATGTCAGTTGACTTTGACCTTGACGCAACCGTTGCGCAGCTGCTGGAGGCGGCAGCCGTGGACGGCGCGGACATCGCCGGGCTGCCGTTTGTTGTTGCGCAGAGCCGACGCGTGCGCGGGGCAGGCGACGCGGCGGTGCTTGCGGCGGTGGCGGCGGCGCGGCTGGTGCCGGCGCTGACGGCAACAAACACCAACAACAACGCGCTCGCGGCCCGCGCGGCCGTGCACCGCCGCGTGTTCAAGCAGCTCGCGCTCTTTGCCGCCCTTGCGAACGGCGCGCACGACGACGCCTACCACAAACACGCACACGCACACGGAGGCAAGCGCAAGCGCGACCCGCTTGCTCCCGCCGCCGCCGTCGCCGCCAAAGTCGCTGGCGAAATGTCCGCCGCCGACGCTGCGCGCATGCCGCCGTCCGTTCAGGCCGCCGTCGTCGCGCTGCTGACAAATCCAGACACGTCGCCGCTCGCCTTCTATCTGATCACTGCATTCCCGGCCTCCTTTGTGTCGTCAAACGATGCGCTGTTCAAGCACCTGCTGACGTGTCTGTCGCAACTGCCGTGCACAACAACTGAGCTGTTCAATCTGATTCAGCCCCCATTCTACATCTTGCCCAAGGAAGGTCCCTTGCCCCCTCATATCTTGGATGCCCTTGTGTTCTTGATTGAATCCGGAGAAGTCCAAATTGCTCCAATCTTGAAAGCCGCCCCAACGTTACTCCACTCGATTCTGGGCCAACTGAATTCTTCATGGGAAACAACATTGTCGCTTATTGAAGCTGAATTCGATAAAGACCCTGGCTCCATTGGATTTTCTCACAAAACCGCTGAGAGCACCTCTGCCAATGATGATGATTCCAAAACCCAACAGCAAAAAGCACTATCACGGAACATGATGGCTTCAAAATCAGTTCTCAAAGTTGCTTCCCTGTGTGGAATCTCCATGATTGCATCATCATCATCCAACCAC
Organism: Obelidium mucronatum; assembly: GCA_025765595.1. Classification (NCBI taxonomy): domain Eukaryota; kingdom Fungi; phylum Chytridiomycota; class Chytridiomycetes; order Chytridiales; family Chytriomycetaceae; genus Obelidium; species Obelidium mucronatum. Next base: position 84,830 of record JAIVFH010000025.1, read on the forward strand.
CAATACTCTGCTCTGGTAGCCGTTGCAAAATTCACTACTCTGAAATGGATCCTGTTTGAGATTGTGAAGTTTTTTGAAGTCATTCAATCGAGCCCCGAAATTGAGTTGGATGATGATGCGTATCTTGAAGGACCTTTGGCGTTATTGCCAGACATTATTCGCGATATCAATGAACGTTACCGTCCACTTGCTTTGAAGTTGTCTGTTGAAGAAATGATTTCAAAATTGTCTGCCTATTCTTCAGACCAGATTCTTTTAAAAGTGTTGGAATTGACACTGCACTCTTTTGGATATTCTGCAAGCACCAAGTCTACAGAATGGGCATGGGTTGAACAAACAATGTTGCATTGTAAAACTAACGGTAACGGTAAAACCATAATACTGGTTTCCAAAGAGGAAGCAAAGGAGAGTGAACCAGAGACGACAAATTTCTACACGAGCGGCACCAATGCTTTATTTGTATTTGACACCAGTACTCTTGCTCAATTCGAAGAAGCAACCAAACGTGAAAACTGTAACTGTATTGCTTTGGATTGTGAGTGGCGACCTGATTCCTTCAAGCTGATTGGAGAAGAGGATACTCCAGCAGCAACGCTACAGGTTGCGGTATCAAAACTTGCAGATGACGGAACACCAACTACTGTCATCTCTTGCTTTGTTTTGGGACTGCTTGAAATTGAAGAGTCTGAATTTGTTCGAGTCATTGGATCTCTATTCTCTGACACATCTGTCTTAAAATTAGGTGATTCTTTTCTTTCTTCTTTCTTTTTCTTTTTCTTCTTTCTTCTTTCTTTCAGCTTTTTATGTTTTAAAACTATGGGTCACACATAAAAATATCTAACATTTAAAATCACTCACAGGATTTGGATTCTCCGAAGATGCTTCTCGCCTGAAACTGCGATACCCATCACTGAATATTGATATTAAAAACATGTACGACATGTCTCGAGTGACGTCAGTCCAAAAGACTAAAAACTGCTTCGGAAACAAGAAAAAGATTGGTCTCAATGATTTGGTGAAGTACTACTTGAAAGTTTCCATGGAAAAAAGGATACGATTGAGCAACTGGGAAATGCGGCCTTTAACCGCAAGACAGATTTCATATGCAGGTAAATGATAGCGCGTGGGGGGGTTATCATTATAACTATTCTGATTCTTTTTTGATAGCCAATGACTCGCTTGCCCTATTAGATGCTTACACTGAAATGAAGAAAGCTGGCGACGTGGAAATTGGCCATTCAGCAACATCAAAAGAAAAAAAGAGCAAGCACAAGAAACAGCGAATGTAATTTTTTAATAATTTTTTGCTTTGTGTAATTGGGGGAACAAGAAAAAAAAAGAAAGAAACGAATCACTTATTTGCAACAATCTGAGACAAATCAGCCGTAGACGATGGAGCGTCTCTCCCAGCTTTTCCCTTTCCAGTACCGTCCTCATTAAATCTGTGAACGTGAGTTCCAGTGTATTGAGAAACATCCGTCATTCTTTTTGTAACTTCATCGTTTTGAGCAACAGTTCCCTTCAAGATGGGTCCTTTAGTTTTACACACGTCTGCCATCGTGTTGGCAAGAGCTTCTTCGTGTGGCTTGCCTGGGTAACGCTTGTCGGCCAACATTCCAAGAGCAGATTCAAAAGCAGCAAAGTCAATTTTACGTGCTGTTTTGGCCTTGGCCTTGTTGAAGACGATATCGACCTCTAAAGAGTTTTTACATCGGTTAAAAAAAAAACTTCTATATAGGTGAAAATAAAACCTGTTGTTGTAATTTTCTTTCCATCAACGAGACCTGCATCTTTGGTAAACTTGGCAAACTTGGCTCCGTCCATCTCTCCATCCTTTCCAAACTTGTCGAATACTTCACGAAGATCAGACATTTGTATTCTTCTCTTTTTTGGGTTTTTTCTTCTTTTGTTTGTTCCTTTGTTTTCCAAAAACAATCTAAAGTGAGAAAAAAACCAGATGCGTCAAGGAGATGAAATATACCAGCTTTGCTAAGTTTTTATTAGTTGGTGGATAGCAAGTGTAGCAACAAGAAATACCGAATTCGGCGAAAATGTAGGACTGGTACTTAAGTAGGCACCAAGTCAAGGACAAGCGTGGCGGCCATGCCCCAGCTATTCACAAAAAAGTTCTGACTCTTCCGCATTCACGTTCGCTTGCATTTGCATATAAACCAGTTTGTTTATTATTCTCAACAGGTTGAATCGGCCCTCAGTACACCCCGGCATACTCCTTCAGCGCCAGCAGCCGCTCCTTTTCGCTCAGCAGCGTCTTTGGCGTCTTTGCAAAGTCAATCAGCGCGCGGTCGAGCTCCTTCGCCTTTGGCACCGGCGGCGACACGATGCGGTCCAGGAACGCCTTCTCCTTCGAGTCCGGCGCCACGAGACGCCGCGCCTCGTCGAGCGAAACCACGCGCTCGCTGTTGCCGCCGCTGTCGCTGATGCGCACCTTCCACGTCTTGCGGTCAGTCAGCGAGTGCTCGCCCGTGCGCTGCAGCTGGATCGCCGTGGGCGGCATCAGTCCTGCCTGTTGTCAATTGGTCAGAACGGGTTTGCAGCTGGGTTGTTGTCTTTTTGCTTCCTTGTCTGACTTGCTTCAACAAAAAAACAAACGCTTACCTTGGCCAACAGCCATGCAACTCGATCCGTTGGCTGCGCACCAACACCGAGCCAGTATTTGATGCGTGAATAGTTGAGTTCAATGTGTTTGACGTGGTCCTTGTCCGGGATTGGGTTGTAGGTCCCGACTCTCTCCAAATGCCTTCCGTCTCTTGGTGCTCGAGCATTCGCAGCGACGACTCCATAGAAGGGATTATTTCGCACACCCCATCGCGCAAGCCTTAGTTTGACGACCATATTTTTTTTTGTTGTTGGTGTGTTTATTCAAAAGAGAAAAAGAAAAGAAGGATAAAACAATTAACTATATAATAAATACGGTGAAGAATTATAACTCGAGGTAAAAAGAAACAGATTTTAACTGTTAAGCATCCATCTAAGTACAAATTTCAAACTGCCTTTGTAACTATGATTCCGCTGGATCGATTTTACAAACTGGGGAAAAGTCAGGTTTCAGTAATGTGTTCCGTATAGACTCTACATAGGCTGCATCACGAATGTTATTTGCAATCAGTAATCATGATATCACAACTCAAACGGGAATGCAGCGGTTTGGTTCAAAAAACATATCCATTCTTGTCATCAGTGGCTCTGATTCTCCTTGTATTGTTCAACTGCGCGTGCAAACCCTCATCACCTTTTGGGGATGTGTTGTTGGGCAACAAAAAATAAAAATTGATCAAAGACCTCACTTCAAAGCCGCTTGCTCTCTCTGCATACCGTCGTCAAGACAGCCAACCTTCAGCATCTTCTAGGATCTCATAGCATTCTGCATTCAAGCGCACTCTAGAATCTCATAGTACGTCGTGCTCTGCTGCTACCAATTTAGGCCTAACTCTTCATACAGTTAATTATTATCGAAATGGACCTCTTACAACAGCAACGACAACTCTCTGACACTCAAAGCTTCGGGCTCGGACCCGTTCGCAAAAAGACCAGCTGGACACCGCCGCCGTCGCCGCAGCTGAAGCGGGAGGGGGGTGCTTCCTCATCGGGTGATTGTCGAGAGAGATGCGAAAATTTTCTTCGTTTTTTAATCTTAAACCTTTTGTGCTCAGACACCCGTCCTTCACTGGCGGACCAAGCATTTACAAATGCAACTTCGCTCGAATTTGGTGTCGGAGAAACCGGCAGCTTGAACGTGCAGCATCCGCTGCTGGTCACGCCCATTATGGCTTCATCCGCTCCAATGCCCTTTCAGGCTATGCCCAACAACCACAACCAAAGTGGTCATCAGTTTATCCCGCAATATGTGATGGATTCACACATGTTTCCTGAGTCCCACTCGGCACCGTATGCGTTCTCACCGGACGTATCACTCTCCGTCTCTCCACCTCCTGTTTCTGCTCCTTACAACGAACTGGTTTTCATGAATCAGTATCAGCAGCTTCAGCAGCAGCAACATCAATCGCAATTCCAACAACAAGTGCCGCTTCCACTCCCTGAACAGAGTTATGTGCCACAGTTGTCTGGCTTTCCTCAACGGCCATACATAATCCCAGGATACTACAACGGGGCTTCAATTGGCAGTGAAGGATCCGCTTTCTTTGGCAACAGTTCAGAATACTTCCACGACCAACTGCCCCTTCATCAGCAATCACACCAGCAACAATCCCTCCACGAAATGCTACCTCAACAACAGGAACAACATTCTTCTTCTATTTGCATGGCTCCAACTTTATTTAACTCACCGTTTATGAATGTGAACGGTCTCCAAGTTTCTACTGTTAAACCAATGAGACCAGATGTTTCCAACAACAACACAGCAACCACTGTAATGGAATCTTTTCTTTTTGACAGCAAGACGTCGCTCCTCTCCCCAACAAGCCCTCAAGTGACCAACATTATCACTTCAGAGTTGCCATCATCAGCACCAGCACCACGTCACCAGCAGGCTACGTCTTCCAACAATGCGATTCGCCATTCTCCTTACCCACAACCCCAACTTCGCTCTCGTCCAATGCGTCAAGCAGCGACGATAGCTACGGCTGCGACCGCTGCCATCATTGCAACGTCAACACCATCCCCAGTTGCTGAATACGAAGGAAACTATGGTGAAGATGACGAAGATGACGCGTACTCCATAACTGGAAGTGAATCTGCCGCTGCCGTCGCCGCCGCCGGCAAAAGAACATCCATGAACACCCTCAACAACAACGACAGCTCCTCGAGTTCCCAAGCGTACGGCAATTCTATCCAGTCTCAAGAAAACCAGCAAGAGCAGGAACAGCAACGACAACAATCATCGGTATACAACAAATGGACACCTGAAGAAGACTCCATTCTCCGCAATGCGGTTGCACGTGTAACAAAGAACCATACTCTCGATGTGACTGGGAAATGGGTTCGAATCGCGAACCTCGTGCCGAACCGCAGTCCTATCCAATGTAGCGCGCGTTGGTCTGGTGCCCTCAACAATGAGATTGTTCGTGGAAAGTGGACGAGTCGGGAAGATGAATTGCTGGTTTCGGCGGTGCATGCGGAAATTGCAGCTCGTTGTCTGGTTGCTGCATCGTCGTCAAAGCAACCTGTAACTTACGGGGAGGATGAAGTGGAAGATGAGGACGATGACTCTCGTAGCAATCGAGATGGTGCATTTTCCACTTCGGACTTGAACTGGCAAAAGATTGCTTTGGCAGTTCATGGTCGTACTGGTGTTCAATGCGCTGCCCGGTATCAGGAAGCCTTGGACCCTGAAATTCGCAAGGGAAAGTGGTTGGAAGAAGAGGATGCCCTTTTGCTGAAGGGGTTGGAAACATTTGGGAAGAGCTGGGTCAAGATTGCTGCCAACATTCCGAACCGTACCCAGCGACAGTGTCGAACTCGATGGTTGCAAATGTTTCCTAAATTGAATGAAAAGGAAAGGATAAGGTTGGAAGAAGCCTGTGGAAGTCCCATTGCTGTCAATGAGAAACTCAAAAAGAAGAGAAAGCCAAGGTCAGGGGCTGCCTCTTTATTGTCGTCCAGGCGTTAGAAATTTTCCTCCGTTCTTCTTATTGGTCCTTAACCTCCCGTCTCTTTTTTTTTATTATTGCCTTTTTTATTATCACACAAAGAGCCTCTTATTTTATTTCAATCAACCTTATTTTATTATCCCATCAACCTGCAACATGCTTTTTGTTATTTCCTTCTAAGTTATAGTTGTTTTTTCTTGCTCCGAATAAAAAGGACTTCATAAGTTTCGCTCTTAGAGAATTGAGCTCAGTGCTTACGGGTACTCTCCGGTGTTTCTTCCAGAAGCTATCGATTTTTGGCAGATTTCCCTTCCCATTGTCCCTCTCTGCACTCCTCCACTTTTTTTCTTCCCAAGTTTCAAACGCACGCGGGTGTTCTGCATCATCCGTTCATCGCTTGGCACAACTTACTGCTTCTATTCAATCTTATCGAACAGCGTCATCTGTGACGCGCTTATTGCATCGAGATTGTGAGTGGAGAAACCCACGCGAGACAGCAGTTGGTGGGTGGAGAAGTGAAGATCAAGCGTTCAGATTCTCAGTGGCGATAAGGACGTTGCTGTGACTATTTTTCGAGATTTCGACAACGGTTTAACTTGCCATCATCACCCAATGGAACGGCCGAACCCTGACTAATGGCCAAAAACACAAACACAAAACGATGGTCAAAAATATCGGGAAACCCTTTGTTTGTGGAGTCGATCATACGGAAAAGGGATTGAACTGGAAGGATCCAAATTTTTGGTCATGTCAGTAGGAACTAACTCTATTTTCAACTGTTCCTAGACATCTTGAAGTCCGCAAACCGTACATATAAGAAATGAGAGAGTATAAACTAGTAGTGCTGGGATCTGGTGGTGTGGGTAAATCGGCTCTGGTATAGTTTTTTCCCCCAAATTCGACCAGCGCGTATATTCAAAAATTTAACACAGACAGTACAATTTGTGCAATCCATCTTTGTCGAAAAGTACGATCCTACCATTGAAGATTCTTACAGGAAGCAAGTTGAAGTAGATGGGGAACAGTGTATGCTTGAGATTTTGGATACTGCTGGAACAGGTTTGTAGAAAATTGGGCCCTTGAGATAACTATTTTAATGTGAATTTAGAGCAATTTACTGCAATGCGAGATCTATATATGAAGAACGGCCAAGGCTTTGTCCTTGTATACAGTATTATCTCACAATCGACATTCAATGATCTCGCAGAGCTGCGAGAGCAAATTCTGAGAGTGAAAGACACGGATAAAGTATGCCAAATTCGGATAGAGCCCAAATGTTAACTGAATATCGATCCTGGTTTCGCACCTAGGTACCAATGGTGTTATGCGGAAACAAGTGTGATTTGGAAGATGATCGGATCATCTCAAAAGACCAAGGAAATGCGCTTGCAAATCAGTGGGGGAGCACAACGTTTCTCGAGACAAGTGCACGTAAAAAGATCAATGTTGACGAAGTGTTCTTTGATTTGGTCAAGCAAATCAACAAAAACTCTCCGGGCGGAAAGGTGGGTTAAAGTCCAGCTGCACATTTAAAATCTTAATTTTGGTTCTAGGACAAGAAGGGTGGAAAAGACAAAAAGGGAAAGAAGTGTTCACTGTTCTGATCGACCAGCTTAATTGTATTCAATACCCATCTTTCATCATTCTATCGCTCTCACCTTTTGGACATAGCTTGTTAGACTCTTCCCCATCTTACTTTTGGTTGATCCTTTTGCCGTTTGTTTTCGCCCACCCTCCCTTTCCCTCTTTTACTTTTCGTAAAAATAAAGTCTGGAAAAGATTTGTCTGAGAACAACACCAATCAGCGTGTGTGATGCAAACCCCGAACATCTCTGGACCGCCGCCAGTTATACCCTTCGATGACCCAGTTTATAGTAGTAAACGTGCTGAGAAGCTTCTGAAGAAATTAAAGCCATTTCTGGACGAGAAGCAGAAACCAAAGAGTCGGCTGGCGGCAATCTACAGCTTCCTTGACGCCATCCTACAAACCAGCTCAGTTACCGCCTCATCCAATCTTTCATCAAATGGGCCATCTGTCGATAATGCTTCTTCGTCAGACAGTGGAAGTGATCAACTGATTCTCCAGAAGTTCTTTCAAGACCATCACACCCAAGTTCTTGCAGTGCTGATTGAAAACTTGAGTCAACAAACAGATAAGAGTGAGTTGAAACCCCGGTATTTCTGGATTCTTAATGATCGTGAATAGGAAAAGATAAATCAACCAACGATCGTTCGGCTCCTGGGAAAGACGCGACAGACTTTATCCGAATAGCATCTGTTCTCCGAAAACTTATAATTTACATGCCGGAAAAGTTTGAGAATGGTTGGGAGTCCCAGACGTTTTGTACGTAGCGAATACATGTATCTTATAAAAGAACGGCACAATAACACAGATAACACGCAGATAAAGCTATACAATCTTATCTTTGCTATTCAAACAATCCGAAAATACGCACCGAAGGGTTTAAATTGTTTTTGAACTGGATAAATGCTCAGTCTTCTCGACTCTGTTTCCAGCCCGAAATAGCGTCCCATTCAAAGATAACCGAACTATATATGTCTGCAATCAATTTGAGCATTTTTGAAGCCGCGCCTCTGCCAGCTCCATCAGAGCTTGCAAGAAGTGATTGTCTTGCAGACGATCTGGTGCCTGGAATGGATGCTTTAGCCGCTTTCAATGGCGATATTACAGAGCTATGCAAACCAAAACTATCGAGAATTAATTTTCTTGAACTAGGTAACAACTTTACCTGTGTGTGTGTATGGGTGTATGTGACTTCTTACCTTTGATTCATGCAAGATGGGGCTCCTATCTGCGCAAGCAATACATATCCATCGGAAACAGACTCAATTGATTTGCTTGAAGAAATTTTATCTAATTTATCACATCTGGCGCTCGCATCATGTACTTCTGTTGTGGGACCAACCCAAGCATCAACTCAAAAGTCAGCTGTCAGAAGCACATCTGAAATCGATTTAAACTGGTCCAAGCTATTAGCTCAATTTCAATGGAACGAGGCGGATGCGGATAAACTTGTTGTAAATCGGAATGCGTTTGTGTCGTTAGCTGTGCAATGGGATTTTATCAAGCTGTACTACATGCCTGTTTTTTTCCCATCAGTATGCTCAAAGTTTAGAGAACTTAAAACGGAAGGTACGCTCCAAAAAGTCAGAAAGTTAAACTGATTCTTTGACAGGATTTAACCAATGTCCCACCGAGATACTCCAATCGATATTATTATTTGTTTCAAAACATATTCTTGACTCTTCAAGCGTTGGCCCTATAGACTTCTATCCCACAAACACCGTAGATCCGAATACACTAAGAGCTTGCAAACTCTTGCAACAAGTTATTTTATCGGATGTAGAAAATAGGGAAATAGTTCACGAAGCAATAAGACAAGGTTTATTGGCCCCGTGGATAAATAGTGATTTGGGGCGTTATTCTATGTTTATCCTGCGATCTTGGGTTTTCTCCTCGGTAAAGGAACTGACGTGTGATATATGCGCAATCTCACTCAAGCTTTTTCAAACAGAATGACGAAAGGCCACCGTTTTTTAAGTCCTCCGGATTCTCACTCTCCCTTAAGTCGAACCTGGAGTCTTCCCCACAGTTACCAGTAATCACCGAACAAGAATCATCTGGCAACATATTTTTAAGGAGATACATAAGATTTGTCCAGTTGCTCTTTTTGGACAAGAAAGACTATGTTGAATATGTCGATCAACAAGTAGCTGTCTGCACTGCATTATGAAACACTGATACCTAACACATAAAATAATTTAGATGATTTTATGGAGAGAAGGATTTCAGTTCTTTCGGCTGATATCTCTTGACTTATGCCACACGACACTTTCTGAACATACATGGCAGACACTGTTGACAACTCTGGTTGAGATAATTGACCATATATTATGCAGGCCAAATCGATTTGCAGGTGTCGCTTCTCCCCCAGATGCCGACGAAATTTGTGATTTGGCGATGGAAACGCTGTTTACTATTTGGATTCGAAGTGGGACGTACACAGATGCGTCATGGAGCTTGCTGAATGAAATATTGTGTAAATGCGCCCGATGGAATCAGCCGATTGTTCAATATGTTGTAAGTTGTCTTCGTTATCTCTGGAATTCAATTAAGACCTCTTCCAGAAAACTGTAACCCAGCTGACTAAAATTGTATCGGTTCGAATTTTCGGCGTCGATATTGATCAAGTTTCAAAAAATGTAATCGACACCAAAACATCTCAGCGTCTTCGAGCAGCATCAATAACGGCTGCCAAATTACGCAATTCAGCAGGATCCATGTCATCCCAATCGTCTAATAAAGCACGAGTTTATGCATCTGTATCTGGGATGACCGAAGGACTGCTGGACAATAATCGAAAAAGATCGTTGGAAACAGCAGTATTGCTGGAGAATATTGATGCTGTCAAACAACAACAACCAGACCAGGCAAATATTGAAATCATAGCGCCAGCCCCGGAATTCAAACCAGTTTCTAAAAAAATTGAGGCTTTGGCAAAAAAGTCGGAGTTTACAAACAGCCAAGCAATACGAGATCTTCAAAAAGAATCAAACACTTCTATGAATTCTGTCCATTCAATAGAAGGATCTCATGAGAAATTAATTGACAGGTATTCTGTAATTAATTCACTGTTCGCGCCTTTCTCACGCATCTGCATTAGGTCGTACTCAAGCTTCTCGGCTATGTACAAGATACCATCTATTTCCCCTTTTCTGCAAAACAAACTGATCGAATTCTCAAATCTTCTGCCTCTGTCTGCGTCCTGGACACTGGATTGGTGTTTTCTATTGTGGAAGAACATGTTGTGTGTGCTGGGCGATGTGAATCGAATTGCGACTCCATTAAACCACAGAGAGGTCATCAACTGCTTAGTTAACATCTTTGATGTTTTTGAAAATGTACTTTCTTTTGCGCTCTTCGGTTTTTGAAGGGGCTTCTAATGCTTGAATCAGGTCCGATGCATCCAACCTTTTGGTGGAGTTCTAATGCCGCCACTCTTTGACATATCTCCGTGGTTATTCAAAGCCTGTGAAATTTCAAAGTATGAAAATAACTATCATTTGTACCTTTGATTAAGTTTTCTATCAGCTTGGACTTTGGTGATAGCAGAGAATTGGCTTTTGGATGCATCTGCCGAATCATGTGCAGAAGGCACGACCAAATGTTCCCGCTTGACTCATTGGCGCATTTCTACAGAATAATTCTCAAGGTTTTTTAATATAACTGCGATTAAATGCCTAACGTTCTGACAGGGATTGGAATCAGAAGATCCCATAATCTTTACTGCAATTTTGACAAATTCAACGAATATTTTCACGGTGCTATTACCAGGCAGCCATATGCTCATACCGGCATTTATAAAGGCTATTAAATACATGGTTTGTTTATTCTGTCGCCATTCTCGTTGAGTAACCATCTTGGTAGTTGTTGACAAAGCGAAAAGACACAAATATACCAGAAAAAACAATCGAAGCATCTATAAGAATATTATTCTCAATTGTGACTTTGCCAGACTGGAAAAGTACAGACACCAACGTACCTATTCCGAATCTGAAAAAGCACGTAAATGATTCTTGCGGATATGTTGAAAAGCTCAAATCAAACTCGAGAAGTAGCTTAAATCGCTCCCACTCTGACATTGCATCCTATCGATCAGCATCAATGATTGATGGATATTCTGATAACCATTTCAAACTGCGAATCCAAATCAAGGACATTTTAATGGAGTTGATAAACCAAGAAAAGGAGTCACTTCGTTCAAAGAAACACTCACATACACATGAAATCTTAATTTGGGCAATTGCAAGTCTCACATTCGAAGAAATGGTTTCATCATTAAGGTCTGTTCTTGAAGACTTGTGTATCCATCTTACTTTTCACAACAGCCCTTGCACTGAAATAATTGACGACGGAATTAACTGCATGCTTGAGCACCTGCTGTTCAGTGGATTTCATGCCGTTAATGCAGCGATTGATAGTTTGGTATTCTTTGCAAAAGAAAGCGTTATTTTAGACTGCGTACTCGACCTTGGGATAATCAAAAAAGTTGTTGACAAGATCGTGATAGCAATGTCAGAAAATCACATCTTGCAACACATTGGCAAAGAACAAAAATGTATGCTTGTCAACGTTTCCCATTGCGCAGAATTAAAAATCAAATAGGTGCAATAATTTCTCGGCTGATATATTGTCTGCAACATTGGTTGATGATTCCTTCCACCGAAGCCGTATGGAGTCAAAAAATAGCTTACACAGTTTTCGAAACGCTAGAACAAGTCATTAAAGATTCAGATGAAATTTTTGATGATCTTCCAGAGACATCAATAAACACACGACAAAAGCTGCAACGACCTGATTCTGTTCACAATTCGAACTCAAAAGACAGATTCATACCAAGCAATAATTCTATCAAATCTGAAAAATCGAGTTTGGCGGATGAACTCATCGATGTGGATATTCTGAAGGTTTGTTGAGTTTTCATTTAACAACACCTAAAGGAATGAGTAGGATTCAACAGAGAACTTCATTCTGCATCTCTCCTGTCATTATGGAAATTTTGCGCCTCCTTTTGGTCCTGTTATTCTGTGTAGTCAAGTTCTTGAGTCTGTTTTGACTGAAGAAAAATCCCAAAATGAATTGGTTTTTTTCTCAGCAAATGATACATCGCTTATCGCATGCTCCGAAACGCAAGATAGTGACACAGAAAAAATAATCGAAAAACGATTCAAAACCCGTGTGTTTACTCGAGATGTTACAGGTCGGCACGTGTGGGAGTGTTCGTTGTTCTACGAACTGGCCTCTCAACAAATCGGATCCATACCGGAGCCAAACTTACTCGAAGGGGATATTCAAGAAAACCCGTCTTGCGAATTGCACGTTATATCTCTTCAATTCGACGGCATTATTCAGGAAATTCCTGAAATACCATGTCCAACCTTAATGAAAACAAACTTTTTTGGCGCGTCAAACGACCAATTGAGCAGCTTGTTGCTGAGGTGAGTGATTTATCCGGAGATTTAGTTTTTTAACGTATATGTCAGTGTTGGCCAGACGTATCCAGAATGCTTGTTGGTGTCAACAGTTCCACTAAATCAATCCTTGGATGTTTCTCAGTCCACCCTAGTAGAAGTTTCAAATATTATGGCAGCCACAAGACTTCAATTAGACCAAGAAAAAGAAAGTTTTTTCGAAACTGTGAAAGTTTCACCATCGTCACTTCAAAATGGGTTGTATCAACGAAATTGTAGTGCCCTTTCACTCTCAAATACACGAATACTATTGAGTCACATTGGACATTTGAACTTTGACAGTTTGAAGGATGGATATATGCAACAACTATCGAAGAGCCCCCCCTTGTTCAGAGATGTGAAGGGTTTAGACAAAAAATTTAGCCGCGAAACCATCAAAGTCGCATTGCTTTATGTTGGGCCAGGCCAAGAGGACGAGAGCTGCGTGCTAAGAAACAATGCTGCAAGTCTTGAATACAAAGAATTGGTTGAGAGTCTTGGTTGGGAGGTAAATTCTAAACACCATCACAACGTAGCCTAATTTTTTTCACATTTCAGATAAGCGTTTCGAATCACTCTGGGTATTTAGGGGGTTTAGAAAGAAATCAAACATGCGGAACACGCGCCCGCTACTATTGTGACAATGTTGTTGAAATCATTTTTCATGATGTTCTCGATATGCCAACGGATGTACATGATCCAAAACAAGTCAAAAAGGTACTTAACTATTCGTTTCCCTCATTATTCAATTAAAAAATTACTAGAAACGCCATATTGGAAATGACCATGTACACATAATTTGGAACGAGCATTACAGGGAGTATAGAAATAACACTATTGGGGGCGACTTTGGAAATGCGCAAATCATCATCACTCCAATGATGAGTGACTTGTACAAAGTCACAGTGGTAACCGATCCAAAGGTTTGATTCCACTTCAAATCCTACATTACTAAAACGACAATCAGGTTGATTATTTTGGACCACTGCAAAGCCACGTGATAATATCAAAAACATCTCTTGGTCCTATGATTCGAAACACCGCTATATATGCATATCGGGGTGCTGTTTTTCCTGGGTATAGCCAAAAGCTCTCAAGCCACCATCCATATACTCACCGCTCGAATGATATTTCTACGATTTCTTCAAGACATAAGACTTCGAAATGCACTTTCGAGAATTTTTTGAACTTATTTGTTACCACTGAGAAATAGAAGAAGAGAATACTGTTACTGTTAATTTCGAAAAGAAAGACCCAAACGAATTGTCAGGTAGAATTGTCAAGTTAACAAAACGGACGAAGTTTCGTCAATTTTAGTTGTAAATGTCATTAAATCCAGCCTCTTTTCCCTTTGAATCTTTCTGCTTCAACAATCAATTTGGGTTTAATTAAGTCAGGCAGGTAACGAAAGTTAAGAATCAATAAAAATTAATCAAAAGATATGGATAAAAATGGTTAAGCACGTCCCTCAATGAAGTAAGTGTTGATGTTGTTGCCCTGAAATTGATGTTAATATTGAAAATGTGCCCTCGATTCAGCAAACACACCTTAATGTTAACTGGCTCTCCTTCAGATGTTCTAAATCTGCCGCTATTCTTCAACAGATTGTACGTGCTTTCAGCGATGTGGATCTTCATATGCTTAGAAGTTGCTTCCATCTTGGAAGCAATTGTAACCGTGTCTCCAACAATGCACCAGTGAGGATTAGATTCTCCAAGAATACCGGCCGTAACGGGTCCAGAGTTCAATCCAGCACGGATCTGAATGGGCTCGCCAGTGACAAGACGGAAGCCCTTGATCATTTCGATAATATCTATCGAAATGAAAGTTAAATTTTCTCTCTTCCTGATATCAATGCAAACCAATGGAGAACTCGGCAGCACGGTCTGCGTGGTCGGAAACACGCTCAGGGGCACCAACAACACCCAAGAAGGCATCTCCAATAGTCTCCACTTTGTACATGCCATACTTCTTGGAAATTTTGTCGTATTCAATCCACATGTTGTTGAGGGAGGCAAGCATATCTTTCGTCTGGGTAAACCAATATCAGGGAACAAAAACTGGAAAATGCCAAACAAACTACCGAAGTTCTTTGAGACAATGGCGTAAAGTTTGCAATATCAGAGAAAAATACGGTAACGCAGTTGTATTCTTCGGCACCAGTGGCCTTTCCACTCTTGAGTTGGTCCAAAACCCTACAGCAAGGATGAGCAAGAATGTCTCAACAGAAAAAATGGTTACCCGGCAGGAATCATCTTCTCCAAAAGTTTATCAGAAGCAGCCATTTGTTCATCCAATGACGACGTGAGGGTCTCCATCTGGAAGACAGTGTCCGATTGTGCTTCTTCGACTGAGTTGTTGACGAAGATAAGCATAACAACAATCTTAGCGACAAACTCTCCGGCAGCAATATGAAGCTCTCCCTTTTCGAATGACCAGATATCCCTGGGTAATAAAAGTACTTCTTAACTGAAGTAATATACGAATGACCAGGCTACTCACGCTCTGACAAGGTACCAAGCAAGAGTGATGTAAGACCAAGCAAACACGGTAGCATCACGAGTTCTGCGCAGAGTCCATGTGTCTACCTTGTTATCTACTTCTCCATCGATTGCCTTCTGAAACATGGAAAGAACATCTTGAAGACACGCAAGATATGCCACCATGGAAATGGTTGCAAAGACTTCGTCAAAAGGGTGTCGAGCGATAGCTCCCAGGAAACCAAACAAAATGCAAAGATGGGAGTTGACAATAGCACGACCAATACTCCATTGGTCAGCAGAAGTCAAGAGCCCAATGAAATACGCCCTGTTTTATGGTGATTCATCGGTTGTGCGAAAAAGACATGTAAGTAGAAACACAAACAAGTTGGCTTCGTCGTGGGCCCATTCCAAATATCTGATAACATCGACTGGATTTCCGGCTCTGTCAAAAAGTGTGACTCCTGCACGGAGGTACAACAGGAACCAACTAACAGTAACAACCCCACATGTCATCATGAGCACAAAAGTCATGCTTCTCTTGGCTTTACTCTTTGTTCCGATATAGCCCAAACCAGCGAAACAAATTGCCACAAAGAAAACAAATGCTTGACCCTTGTAGATATAATCGGAATTTCCACGATCAAAAGCTTTAGTACGGTATCCTCCGAAGAGTCTTTGGTTAACAGTATAAGCGACCGCGCCAGCCCACATGGCAAAGTTCAGCCAGACAAAACCCATTGGTTTCGCTTCATTGTGGTGGTCTTTTGAGCTGGCCGCGGCAGCAGCGTCCTCTGATACCGTTTAGTAGTGGATTAAAACACGAGAGTGCAATAAAAGTGCTTACTAGTTCTGGAGAGTGCAGACATTGGCGTTTCAGAGAATTTTGTGGAATAGAATATTTGGAACAATACAAAGCCCAAGAACAAAGGAATTTTTGTGGTGTAAAAAATCTTGATGAACTCAGAAATCACGCGAAAAAAATGCCCGAAAGAATATGATTCGCGGATTCTGAGGGAACAAAGGGCGTTTGATCAGAAGCCACTATCAAAAAAGATTTCTCGAAAACAGATAGGATGGAAGATATCCAACGTGGAAACTGTGATAACTGTAACTGCTCGGTCTTCCAAGTACAGACTGGTACAAGGCGCTGCCGCGGCTGCAACCATGGTGCCGTATTTCACCAAGTTGTCGTTCGCGTTGCTCCAAAGACTGCGGGCAGTAAGTGGCAGTGACATAATCAACTTCAACTGACACTTGGCACATAGAGACCAACTGGAAAGACAAGTTGCAGGCTGCTATGGCTGAGAAAGACAACTCAGGGGCTGTCTATTATGTATTCCGTAACTTTGTTGTATGGTCTGGGTTGACTGGAATCGGTTGGTACTTGCTCGCCACTGGCTATGTTGGTCCGCGATTTGATCGTGGTTACGCTGACGAGTTTTACGCATACACTGCCGCTTGTTTTGGAATTGCTGTCATTTATTCCTACATTGCGTATGCTAATGCTCAGAACAATGAAAAACGGGATCTTGGAAAAGTTTGTATTTCGTTGCTCATTGTTTCACTTCCCTTTGTTTATATGTCTCACTTCAGGTACTCTGCATCGTCAACTTCATTGCCATGGCATCATACCTGATGCAATGGACTCGCACTACCCCTACTTTCACTGACTATGTGGGCTACCCAGTTGATCCAGCTCGCTTCTTCGAATGGCTGGCTACATGTCCAATTTTGATCTACCTCATTGCCGAAATTACCGACAATCACTACATGGCCGATCTCACTGCGTCTTATGATTATACTCTTATTGTTCTTGGGTTTATTGCGTGCTTCTTGAAGCAACCCTACTCCGAATGGATGGCCTGTTGCTCGACCATCTTCTTCTATTACACCATTACCGGTCTCATGGAGATGTACTCAAAAGCCATCGATGGTAAAACCGGTTGCAAGCTTGATGTTGCCTCTCTCAAGGTTGCCAAAGTTATTACATTCCTGGCTTGGAACTCTTTCACTATCACTTGGTACATCCAAAGAGCACAAATTGTTACATACGAACAAGGAGAGCTTATCTTTTGCATCAATGATATATTCGCCAAGGTCTTTCTCACATTTATCCTCGTGAATGCAACGCTTGAAGAGTCAATGAACTCCAAGGCTAAAAAGATGGAAGCTGTGGCACATGAAATTGAAAGTCAAATGGCACAAGCTGATAAGCTTTTGGAGAAACTCATGCCTCCAAGGTCAGTAAAGGTTTGCGATTTTGATGAAACTTACAATTTTATAGTATCGTCGAGGCCATGAAGGCAGGGAAGGCTTCTGGTGCCGAAGAATACTCATCTGTGACTGTGTTCTTCTCTGATATCACCAACTTTGTTCAACTGTCGAGCAAAAATACAACGAAGGATATGTTGGCCAACTTGAACAAACTCTGGGTCGAATACGATGTCATTTGCAAGCGCTGGGGAATGTACAAGGTTGAAACGATTGGTGATGCATTCCTTGGTGTCATTGGAGCCCCAGATCGCATTCCAGATCATGCCGAAAGAGCCGCCAACTTTGCCATTGACGTCATTCGCATGGTTCAAGACTTTAGAACCATTAACGATGAAGAAATCGTAACCCGCATTGGTTTGAACTCTGGTCCTATCACTGCAGGTATTTTGGGAGATAGCAACCCTCACTGGTGCATTGTCGGGGATGCTGTCAATACTGCATCTCGGTGAGTTTGCCTCTGTTTCTTTATTTCTGCGATTCTGATTGTTGAAATTGACAGCATGGAGTCGACTTCAAAGCCAATGAGAATTCACATCTCCGAAAACACTTATAAGCTCATAAACGGAAAGGGATTCAAGCTCGAAGGCCCTGATGTGATGAATATCAAAGGAAAGGGAACCATGAACACCTACTGGATTAATGGCCGCGGTTAATAGCATTTCATCCTCTTCCGTTGCCTCGATATCAGTTTTAATTCAGTCAATCAAAAAAATGGAATGAACAGCCTTTGCCTCTCTGGAATGTCTACTTTGCTTTACTTAATTTTGTGCACACAATCACCATATTCCGTGGACTCGCAAGAGGGTCAAAGAGTGGAACAAGCTCTATTCGATCCAGTCCCTTCACTTCTCGTTGCTCTGTCAGGTATTGAAACCGATCTGCCAGAAGCAGCGACTCAAACACGTCTCCCAAAAGCGAACGAAGCGTCCACACTATCGCTATTTCTTTTTCACGATGCCGATAACTTTCTTCGTACTTTTTTAACTTATGTTCCGTCAAACCCTCTGCCTCAGTGTCAATCCGCAACCGCGACAAGGCAAGTTTGGCATAGAAAGGAAATCCCTTTGAAAAGGCGGAAGGCCCTTTCATTCTCCCAATAATTATATCATGATCCGTACTACTCTTGCTGTTTGCTCGAGCGCGGTCCATCAAATTGTTCTCAAATAGCACCAATTGAAGTAGAGCTCGATAATGGTGGCGCAGAAAGTTACCAACCCCCCCTTCTTCCTCCCATCGCAATGTCGCTTGACAAGCAAGATTTCTCGCAGAAAATCCCAAATGAAACATAGGGGATTGAGATCGCATGTAAGCCGATAAAGGAAAACCAGCCGGCCTATCTGGTACATGATTTTTTGGCTCCGTCAGTCGATTATAGCAGCATCCAACACAAACCAACGCATTCGCGTCACTATCCAAGAAGTGCTGCATAATTGCAGGAGTAAGATCGCCGCATGCATGAAGACCACACAGCAACCAACCACTGGTTTGGCTGCTGGTCATATCAGATACAAGAGTATTCGTTTTAACAGAATCAGAGACTTCTTGCACAAGAACAGCAAAAGTTTCATGTGCATGCACCCTCCGATTGATGTGAAATAATTCGCCCTGCGACTCGCCATCATTGTACAGTTTCTTATTGGCCAAATCTGTTCGCCTTTTTGCTCCACAAGTTTGAATTTCATCATCATCTACCCCAATGACCGTCTTGTTGTATTGGAATGCAAGGCAAATGTCCAAATATCCCTGACCAGCCCCAATATCCATGATTCGATCAATTCCTTGGGATTCGGCAACAGAATTAATTAATGCCGACAAATAAGCAACCTCGTGCTGCTTCTTTAAGTTCATTCCGTTTTCTTTTCCAAACGAATACAGGTTTGTAAATTGATGAAAGGATCGAACAAACTTACTGATTATAATCGGCAACTCCTTCAATGGCATATCGCGAGTTTCCTTACTTGGATTTCGTTGAAGTGAAACGGTTTGTATCAAATTGAGAAAGACGTGAAGGCTTTTTGGCCACTCAGGTTTTGCTAAGTACAGTATTTATCAATGAGAGCACTTTTTATCAAAAGAGATATTTCTTGAACATCATACATGTTCCATGGGACGCCAGTGCAATCAAGTCCTGAACAGAGGCGGACTCTAGCAAGTCCCTCCACTCTACCGGAAAGTTGGCACTGTTGAAGTAGTTGTGGATGTAGAAATCGACGGCGTGGTGTTCGTACAAGAATGAATACGCTTTGATAGTTTCTTTGAGGACTTCAATGTATTCAGGGACCGTGCTGCAACTGGTAGGCAGTTCCATTGTTTCGAGAAGAGGACAAAAAAAAAGTTGAAAATGGCAACGACGGCAACGCCACAAACAACTTCAGCCACCGAAGACGCGGCTGGCGAAGAGCTACTTCTGGACAGATATCGCGTCACAAAGATTCTGGGTGAGGGAAGTTATGGACGCGTCAAGTTGGCGACAGACCTGGAGAATAAACGCAAGGTCAAACCATTGTCTCCAAACTACAACATTCCATCTAACAATTTCAGTTCAGGTGGCTCTCAAAATAATCAATAAGACAAGCATCAAAAAGCCAGAGCACGTGACGCGAATCAAACGTGAAGTGCGGATTTTGCGACTCCTCAACCATCCAAATATTGTTAAGCTCTATGATGTAGCGGTGAGCAAATAATTAATCTACTGCCAATTTTGAAACTTTTTGGCAGGAAACGGACAAGGAGATCATATTATCTATGGAATATATTGAAGGGGGGGAGCTGTTTGACTTTATTGTTGCCAACCCAAGACTGAATGAGAAGATCGCGAGACGCATCTTTCGTCAGATTGTCTCTGCTGTCGATTATTGCCATCAAAGCTCAGTCATCCACAGAGGTACAGATAATCGCCCGATTGTGTTTTGCTGAGACTCGTCAATGTAGACTTGAAGCCTGAGAATCTGTTACTCGATAACGACAAGAATATCAAAATTATCGACTTTGGTTTCGTGAATCTATATGATCCAGAGGATGTGTTAAAGACGTTCTGTGGCTCCCCATTTTATGCGTCTCCAGGTGAAGATGTTTCATGACACTACCACTGCTTAAAATTATAACCCATAGAAATGATTCTTGGAAAAAAATACGTGGGGCCTGAGATAGATATATGGAGTATGGGGGTAATATTATTTGCACTCCTGGCTGGAAAACTCCCATTCAGAGATTCAAATGTAAAGGATTTGTATCGAAAAATAACATCATCTTCGTTTGATCTTCCGTCGTGTATTGGAAAAGGTCTGGCCCTTGTATTCACTCACATTTAATAATCTATTGATTTCCTAGAGAGCGGGGATCTGATTAAACTAATGCTCAAAGCCAATCCAACGGAAAGAGCAACATTGGAGCAAGTTAGAAACCACGAGTGGATCAATGTGGGATATGACCAACCGCCAAACTCGTTCTTGCCCCCACGGCCCCCAGCCGTCGAGCCGTTGAACAAAGCCACGTTAGCGACAATGCGATTATATGGTTTTGAAGACGATTCAGTGAAAACTTCAATTTTGGGTTCAACAACCCACCCAGCATTTCTCCTATACTCCCTGATTCGAGAACATGATGCAGCAGAAGCTGCCATGATGAATACACCAAAGGTCGTCAAAGTTGCCACTAAGAATGATAGCCAGGACCTAAGCCCCAAAACATTGGAAGTACCTTCAAGACACAACAGCGTTAGGCGGAGAAAGTCTATTGCAGCAATTGGAAGTGCAACACCTAATTCGACGTATCAATCCACCCTTGGGGGACCAAGCTTGAAATCAGATACCCTGAAACCAGATGGTGATGCAGGAGCAGCAAAAGCTTCATCCCTGTCACCATCGGCAGCGCTGGCTCCTAACCAGAATTCGGATACATTCAAAATTGATCCCAAAGTCAATATCAGAGCGAGAAAATCGTTTTCCGGAGCCCCAACGGCTAATATGCTGAGAAATGAAGCTACAAAGAATGACCACCCAATTCCAGTTGCTAACTTTGTGGTGAATGGTGAAAATGCAGCAAAGCCAGGCAGCGAAACAACTCTTGGGCAGCCAAGTATTTCTCTTGTGGCAAATGCGTCTGGAAAGCAACTGAGTATCCCTGCGCAAGATAAACCGAAAGAAAGGCAGCGCTCGTTATCTTTCAGATATACATCTAGGGAGCCAAAAAAAGACTTCGCCTCTCCCACCGAGGAATTTAAACAGACGTTGGACACATCAACTAAGGGATCCATCGCAGTTGGGGGAAGCACAAATTTCGTGGATGAAACGTCATCTGTCCAGGGAACACTCAAACCAGCCGCAACACCCCAACGGCGTCTGAGCATCACTTCCAAAATTGGACATGCGCTAAGTAAAATCATTCAATTGCCCAGGTCGAGGAGAGGTTCTGCATCTCCAGAAAACTCATCCTCGCTCATTGCCGTTCCACGTGTCTCGAAAAATATGTATGGAGTTGATACAACAAGCAGCAAAAAGCCTGATGAAATAATTCAAGAACTAAATCGAGTTTTTGCGCTTAATGAAATTGCAGCAGTCTGGAGTGCATATAAAGCAACATGCACGACTCCAGGCCTCGTATTCGATATTGAAATCTGCAGTATACGAAAAACTCAGATGCATGGATTGGAGCTGCGAAGAAAGAAAGGATCTGTTTGGACATATCAAACCGTTTGCAGTACATTAATTTCCCAGCTAAAACTTTAATTCAATTATCGTACCTTAAAACTTTTGAAACATCAAGTCAGTGGAATAAAAGCGTGCCACATGTTTCTTTTTTCCCGATTTTTATAAAGGAGTTTGTCGCGTGTGGTGTGTTTTGTGTTTGTTTGTTCTGAAAACTTGACAATTTCCTGATTGTTTTTATTTGTCTTCTGTCCAGACGACCTCAAAAACTGCCCCCGAATCCAATCTGATCGCATTGCCGACTTGATCGTCCCTATAAACCTCATAGCGATCTCTACCTAGAGCCTGCGTCTTCGGAGAACTGTTTAATACGGCTTAGATCTTTGTCAGAGTCAGATACTACTGTCCCTTAATTGTCCGAGAGGGGCAAACCTTGGCCCACTATCAGCAATATCCCAAGCGACTCTTTGTGGAATATATTTGATCTGCCGTTGATTTGCTGTGTCTGTCTGGTACCGAAGGATTCCCATGAACACCAAACAAACGACTCGTGGGACCCCCGCTCACGGATTTCATACCGCCATGCAACAATATGGATCTCATCAAGGTGATATGCATGGATATTCCATGATGCACACACACCCTGTTAAATACTCAAAAAGCTCCAACACTGGAGGACCTGGAGTTACTGTTCACAATTCAAAAGAGGCGCCCATGATTCTTACCCCCTATCCGATAAACAATTCAAATCATTCCGGAGCTCAACAGTACTATCAACCAATCACGCCCAATATGGCCCAAACATCTTATGTTGGAAACAGGTACGACCCAGTAGGACAAACAGCTACAAAAAACTCCTGGATGTCTAATAGTCATCACACATCCATTCAAATTCAAAATAATCTCTCCAATGTGACGAAAGTGGAAAGGGATACTGTATTGGGAAGATGGCCTAGTGATAAAACACTTGTTTCCAACGAAGGGCTTGTAAGGGGTGTTGGGGGTGGTCTTACTATGGGTAAAACCCAAAGTGGGAGCACGTATCAAGCAGTTGGACATCAATATCAACTGAATCAACATATGCAGTCTGAAGAGGCACAGCAGCAACAAATGTTGCTTCTACAAAGACAACAACAACAGCAGCAACAACACCTTTTACACCTAAATCATCAAATCAAACTTCAGCAGCAGCAGCAACAATATTACCATGATTTGGAGGCAATGAATCTAACTGCAAAATCGGCACTGAATCATCAATACGTGCCAGCTCAAGTTGATCAAGTCTATCATCCAAATCCCACCACTCAACGATATACCAACGAAACAGCACATCAAAATTACCTTGGAATCGAATATCAGGTTCGTCAACAGCTTCAGCAGGCACCGCAGCCTCAACCAAGTGACAAGTACCACCAACATATACTACTACTTCCGCCACCAGCAACAGCAGTTACGCCATTCCATTCACAGCAGCAGCCACACCACAAACAAAGCAGCTTATCACAGCTCTCTGACCCATACTATTCGTCTCATGATGAATCTGTAAATCGGTATCCTTTCCCTGGGACATCGGAAACAGCAATGTATGCTTCAAATCCGTATGGTCAACAGCTGCAGAATCAATATCTGCGACAAAACCACCACCCGCAGCAAAGCCAAACTTCAGCCTCGACATATAATTCTTCGGTTCTCAATCTTCCGCAGCAACAGCCGCCGCAACAGCATCAACAACAGCCACCACAGCAATTGCAGCTACACCAAAACCAACAACCACCGCCACCACCACTACAGCAACAACAACAATCGCGTCCGCAAGAGCGCCAACAACAGGCCAAAGAACCAAGTCTCGAATCTCAAATCGAAGCATCATCGCATGAGTCAGCCTTAAAGCTTGCGAATGCACCAGATCTACCCCAGCAGCTTTCCGAGTTTTCAAACTTTGTACAGCGTATATTGCTGGTCATGTTAAAGCCGGTAACATATGCGCGGAATCGACCAACATCGGCAGCAGCGGCAGCCGCAGAGGCAGCCGCAACAGCAGCAACAACTTCGGCAAATATAGCTGGTGATGTGGGTGGTGAAACGACGTTTACAAATGGTGCGATTTTGAAATCCGAGTCTGACCGTTGTCAGGAATTGACATTGTATATAGAAAATGTGCTTCAAACGACAGATGTGGTGCGAAGCTATTGTTTTCTTTTTTATATTACCTGTGATGCATGTTACTGACTCTTTTTTTTCCTCATCAAAGAGTCGAACAATGGTCTTGTTGGCCTTGAAGTATGTACACATGTTGTGCAGGAATCCGAATTTCAAAGTTGAAATTGGGAAAGAAAAGAATATCTTGATATTTGGGCTGATGTTGGCAAACAAGATATTGGACGATCAGTTGAGTCGGAAATTCTTGATTGAAGAAAAAATAATATGGATGATGCTAAACTGTTCTATAAATTCACAGTACATTTACGAATAGAACATGGTCCGATGTATCAAAGATATCGTTGGAGGATTTAAACAATTATGAGGTTTTTTTTTTAATTGTGATATTTTTGCCTTTCGGTTTTTATGTTGATTTTATTCTATTTCCTCAATCCATAGATTCATTTATTGAATATGTTGAACCACAGCAACTTTATTATTCCTAGAGACGTATTTTCTGGATGGGTATTAAGTTTACAAAGATACTGGATGAAGCAATGCCAGCCTTTGCCAAGAGGATCTACAATGATGAATCAACCCACACTATACAACCAAACACCTTCTACCTACACTCCCATATCACACACAGTCTGTCCTCCCACAAATGTTCTCGTTCATGATCGGAAACAACAACCCCAACAACAAGGAGGAGCAGTCGATCACAATCTAAGAAACAATCAAAAACCTGGATTCTATGAAACAGAAACTACCGCGATAAGAACAGGTTCTCGTGCAGCACCGGCAGCAGATGGGTTCGATCTGAACAACAACGGTGGTCGAACAGGGCCACAAGTGGGATACGTGTATGCGGAACAAAATCGACTCTTCTCTTCCTCAATGCACTGTTCAGTTTCTTTGTTAGCATCTTCCGCTCCTTCTGCGTCTTCGTCTTCCTCCACCGCTTCTACTTCTTTTGCCGCCACGACACAACGTAGCACCAATAGTAGCATATTTACATTGGAACAGCAACAGCAACAGTTTCAGTTACGTCAAAAGAATGTTATGCAGCGGCCTAAGACAGAACAGCAGCAACAGCAACAGCAGATACTACAACAGCAGCAAGTCCAAAAACAACAAGCCCAACAATCGAGGCAGTTACGGCGAGACCGACAGAAACGGTCGGGTCGGCTCAATCCTTCTCAAAGCTTAACAAGTACCGCAGAGAAGTCTGAGATTTTCATTACGGACTCAATAATGCTTGAAAGTCTTGATGATGATGATGATGTTGATGACATGGATGATGATTGTTCTGATTCAACAATAACAGTCCAATCTACGCCATTCCAGCAAGGGAGTGGAGGCGAGAGAAGGATAGAGTCAGGTGGCGTCAATAGTGGTGGCGGCGGTATGGCAAGTAGCCAGTTGCATACAGGATCAGCGATACGGCATTCCAACATGTGTTTGGGCTGCATGGAGTGCTTTCCTGAACCTCCCACGGTCACAGTACCGCAACATGTGTATAATGGATCGCTGTTGTACAGCCGAAATTCGCAGGAATGGTCATCATTTGCATGACAAGGGGAAAGCTGCTTCTCTTTTTTTTTTTTTTCTTCTTTTTTTTGAACTCAGCCTTCATTCCCGCCTTAATTCTTTTCCCTTTTTGTTTTATCTGAAGCAGTAAAAGTTTTTAAGTTGTCGTTATTGTTTACTTTTGAAGAGGTTGGAGGTTTTACGGTCCACTTAAGTTACCAAAAAGACTCGGTGGTCCGACGGCCTGGTCCAGCTGGATCAT
Organism: Obelidium mucronatum; assembly: GCA_025765595.1. Lineage (NCBI taxonomy): Eukaryota > Fungi > Chytridiomycota > Chytridiomycetes > Chytridiales > Chytriomycetaceae > Obelidium > Obelidium mucronatum. Next base: position 110,763 of record JAIVFH010000025.1, read on the forward strand.
CCCTCCGTGACTGGATGGATTCACCAGGCGGAAACTGCGGTCGTTTGGAAGCCTTTGCTTCCTGAAACTCTTTTTTTTTTGAAACTTCAGCAACAAAATGTCAGGAAAGGGATCAAGCGCCAAAGGAAAGACTGGCCAACAGAAGCACCGACAGAAGCATCAAAACACATATGCCTTCCAGTCGGACAAGTATGCGACTCACATGGCGGCCATCACAGCGTTACCAGTGCAAGGACTGTGCAAGAGATGTGTTGAGATCATTCAATGGCGGTGAGTGTTGGCCAGAGTCGCCAAACTCTGTTTTTGTGCGATATCTTATTTGTTGTTTTGTTTTCTCTCTTGTTTAGAAAGAGAATGGGGCAATACAAGCCGTTGACTGTAGCCAAGAAGTGGTAAGAGCATTCAAAAAAAAAAAAAAAAAAGCTGGAAATTCACCACCACCACCACCACCAACCACCACCACTACGGCCACAGCGTTTCATGTTCCCAAAAGACGGTCAAGGAAGCGTACCACATTCTATGCAATGCGTGTGCGTGCAATAAGAACGTGTGCGCCAAGTGCCAGCAGGCTGAAGAGATTCTGCCCTCGTCGGCGGCCAAAACACCGGCGGAGCTGCAGCTGGAAAAGCAGAACGAAGAGCGCCTCCTCGCGGCAATGACGGAGCGCCAGCGCCGCAGCTATCTGCGCAAGCTCGAGCGCGGCGACGACGCCGGCGCGCAGCGGATCGGCGACCGCGTGGCGCAGGCGGGCAGCGACGCCGACGACGCCGACTTTGACTTTGGCTTTTCGGACGAAGACGGCGGCGGCGAGAGCGCGGACGAGGAGGACGATGAATAAAGCGGCGACAAAAACAAAAAACTTATTTAAACCAACAATGGCAATAATGGCAATGCGCAGAACACCTGCCGCTTCGCTGCGGCGAGCAATGCATTCGCTGGTCGACGAGGCGCCGCCGCTTGCCGCCAGAGACCCGCTGCGTCTCTTTCTGGCCGAAACCAGGCGGACGCCAAAGCCAACTGAGCTGCTCAACTTGATCCACAGATCAGAGCCAGCACACCTCAGACACCTGCAACTATACGAATGGAACATCATCACGGATACCCTGGGCGAAGGCATCCAGCGAACCCCAAAAACAACATTCAAACGATTGCAGACAGTTTTTGACTACATCTCCCAACACGACATATCCGGCCCGACACAAACCTTCTTTAAAGCCTACCTCGCGTCTGCTGTAGCGTCAACTAGTCCTCCACTTTCTGCCGTCGATATTGAACGGCTACTTGTCACTATTCAGAAACTCACTCCCAAACCAATCATATTTCGGTCGTTGTACTTGTTTCTTGCAAACAAGTTTTGCTTGCAGTCGAAAGGCGTTTTAGGTGAAGCGAATCACACTTTGTTTGCAATGACTGCTCAAAAAAAAAACTGACATCCAAAACCAGCTTGGAAAACTATAAAAACGGGATCAGACATCATGGCGAAGGCATATGGGTCTGTACCGTCTAAAGATTTTGTTGTAGCGCGCATGACTCCTGCAATCGTGACGGCTCTCTACACCTGTGTATCTTTTGTTGGCTTTGACGAGCCGAAAGCAAATGCACAAGCCAGAGAGATTATCAAGCAAATGATTCAAATGCAAAAAGCGGATGGTCAGTTTATTGGAGACTATGGATTCATTGTCTTGGCAAAGGTGTGCGTGAGCGCTCGTGGAACGAATAACGATGCGCGTTACACTTCTGATGCAGTTAAAGAATATTTGGATTGGGTCAAGTCTGGCGAGGTGTCGGGAGAGATCCCCAATGAAGCATACGCGCACTTGATTTTTCATTCGATTCGGGGAAATGACTTGCCACTGGCTATCGAACTGCTCGAAAAAATCAATTATGCAATCCATGATCACCATATTTGTAAAAGGGTCTTGCGGGAGATATCTCGAACTGGAAAAATAGATTTAGCGTCGAAGGTGTACCAAACGTACCTATCCATCCATAACGCCGCTCTTGATTCCATTCTTGTGAAAAAAGAAGAACAGAAAGAGCATCCTTTCGAATTGGAACGTCAAGAGAGGCAAGAGAAAGACGGGTTGTTTATGGTACAACAAGAAATGGCTCAAGTTTTTGCCATGCAACCCGAGTTCTCAAATGAAGGACACACGTTTCTACAGTCTTTTTCCGAACAAGAAATATCCAATTGGTCTTTCAACACGTTCCGCTGTGTGATTCCTTATTACGTGCGTGCGCGGAAGGCAAGCACTGCCCTGTACTATTTCGACTTGATGAAGAAAACTCCAATGGCTCTCAAAGCCCTCGAACATTCTGAACCACCCTCCTCTCTTCCTCCTAGCGAGTCAAAGCTCTCAACCGAAACTCGGCATCTTGTTAAATACCACGAGACTTACCGTACACTAGAATCACTATTCAACCAAATACTCTACGCCTTCTCTCGCTCTTCTCAAATCAAGGAACCCCTACAATTTTACCACACCAACTCAGCACCTCCCTACAACTTCAAACTCACCTACGAAACCTGCTCCATCCTAATCGCCACCTACGCCTTCACCCACCCAACAGAAGGAAACCAATTCCTCCAAGACTTTGAAACCCGAAACGCAAAACCCGCCGACGTTGTAATTTACACTGCCCTCATCAGCTCCCACATTCGCGGGAACCGCTTGACCCAAGCCATCCAACTCTTCCAACGCATGAAACAAGTCAAAGTAGAACCAAACGTCCAAACCTTCAACGCTGTGATCCACGGGCTCTGCATGGCGGAGAAACCCCACGCAGCGCTTGAATTCCTCAAAACCATGGAGAGAGCGAAATGTCCACCCGACACGACAACGTTCAATACAATCATGAATGCGTATTTGAAAACGTCCGCGTGGAAGGAGGCGGAAGCGGTTTCGCAAATGATGGAGGATTATGGAGTTGAATGGGATGTCAAGACTTTTAATACGTGGATTAATGCGCATATGAGACGGGATGGGGGGGATTTGGAGGAGGCTGGGAGGTTGTTCAAGAGGATGCAGGAAGCTCCGTATTTCTTTCGGCCTAGTACTTTCACTTATGATGCTCATTTGTACTTTCACGTGTATCGCAGGGATTGGAAGGCTGCAGAAGAGATATTGCAGAAAATGCATCCTTTGGTTGGTGCGGGAGGAAGCAGCAGTAGTAGTACCAACAGCGGCGGCGGCATCAGCAGTGTTGGCATTGGCAGCTATCGTGAAGAATTGGTCCGTCCGTCTTGGAAAACCAATAGCAACATTGCTCGACTCAAGTCGTACCGCATTTTTATAAACGGGCTTTGCGCAAACGAAAGACTCGACAAGGCTCACGAGTATTACCGTCGCTTGATGGACCAAGGAATGGGCGCCGGAACCAACCCTCAAGAAGACGCAAACATTTCATCTATCCGAGTCTCTCTCATAAAAGCGGCAGCAAAGAAGGGAGACTTGGAATATTGTCAAAAAATATACGCTGATTTCATGGAGGGCACTCGTGGTGCATCTTCGGATTCATTGAACGCTGCCATGATTTCAGCGTATTCCAACTATGGAGATCTCGATGGTGCAATTAATTGGGCAGATAAAGTTATTGCTGGGGCTGGGAAGGGCAATGCAACATTGGCCAAAATCCGTGGCTGGGTTGGAAAACGACAACAGCAACACCCACCTACAGATGAATTGGATGGTGATTCCATTTTATCGAGTGCCGTCAAGTTTGGTAGAGGGTCTTCCTATTCCCTCATGCTGGCCTACGCGAAAGCAGGGGACCTTGAATCCATGCAGGCAATACACTCCCAGCTTCTCCGATTAGAATCATGGGGCTACGGAAATTCCAAAGAACTCAAGAACCCCGGATCAAAATATTCGATTCATGAAGGCAATGTGTTGATTACTTGTTACGGGTTGTTGGGGAGGGGGGATTTTGCTTTAGACGTGTGGAAGGACTTGTGGCAGAATCAACGACAACAACAACAGCAACAACAACAACAAAACTCAAGTTCGTTCCGAATTGCGCGTGGTCCGGCTTCTACATCGTCACGGGGCCTTGCACTTCACTATGGGGTGGACCGTGTTACTATTTCTGTCATTATTGATGCACTTTCCTTTTCAAATATGACGCCGGAGCTGGACAGAATGTGGCATATGCTCAAAAAAGTGTATCCCATGGATTTGAATAACTATATTTCATACTCTGAATCCTTGGCTCGAAGAGGTGATTATGAGGCTTGTTTGGCTTTCGTTGAGGGGGAAATGATTGATGGCACGCATGGTTTGGAAATGGAACCAAAGATTTTCTGGTCTGTTTTGAAGTTGCTCAACAATTCAGATGGACGTGCCAGTTTTGAGGCTTTGTGGGCTTTGATGAAGAGAAGATATCCCAAGTTTGAGCCTGCAGTGACTGAGATTTTGGAAGCAAAGTGAAAAAAAAGTTACAGACATAAACCTTATTGATGATCCAACTTTTTTTATTATTTCGCGTTATATAATGTACAACGTTTAAAACTTCAACGTCAATACTGCATCGCGTCATCATCGCTATCAGATGATGAACCTGAAGAACTTGATCCAGAGCTTGATGATCCTGAAGATGAAGACGACGACGAAGAAGAGTCAGAATCAGAATCAGCTCCCATCATGACATCGTCATCTCCATCAAACCCAGCATGCATAGGAATCAAACCCAAACTCTTTGCTTGTTGCAGCAAGTGTAGCGCTTCCGGGTTGATCTCGCCATTATTTGCCTTCTTGAGTTTCTTTAAAGTTGCAGTAATCAACTTTGCGGCGTGAGCGAGTTCCTTTTTGGACTTTGCCTTTGGTTTATGAGCAGATGAGGAGGAGGAAGAAGACGAGGACGACGAGGAAGACGGTTGTGCCAATAGATATGATGGAGTGAGATTGGCGTTACTTGTTTGCGAGCTGACACTACCGCCACTTTGATGGTTGTTGCTGTTGCTGTGATGTGAGGCAATCGACAGTTTGATTGGAGGAGGTGGGGGCGGCTGTAGTTGTTGTTGTTGTTGTTGTTGGTATGCTTGTGGAGCTGTAAATGAAGGGGGAGGAAGACCCTTCTTTTGCGCAGCCACAACACTGCTTGCAACTTCATCGTCCAACTTTCGCCGTCGTCGAACTTCATAGTCCTCCACCAGAACGGGCGCAAAGTAGCTGGAGCGCATTAAACGCGTAATATTCTCTACAGCAAAGGGAGGCAGTTGGGCGGCATCGACGGGGTTCGGCGGCGGCGGGTACGAAGTGCGGACGGCCACGGGCGTGAAGTGGAAGTCGGGGATGGCGGCGGGCGACGACGCGAGCTGCTGCTGCTGCTGCAGCTGCAGCGCCTGGGCCTGCAACGTCAGGTTTGTGATGCGCTTTGGCGGCGGGCGGATCTGTGTCGTTTTTGTTTAAGGTTAGCACCCGGGCGCAGATGGCAGGCGGGGAGGCGCGCACCTTGACCGAGTCGACGACCGTCGGCTTGTCGCCGCCCGCGGCGTCGTCGGCCGGCGCCAGCTGCGGCGCCGGCGGCGGCGGCGGCGTTGCGTGCGCCTGCGGCTGCGGCGGCTGCGGCGGCGGCGGCGCGCCCGAGTCGCGCTTGTTCTTGCTGCGCCAGTTGCTGAACCACGTCTTGACCTTGCGCTCGCTCTCCTGGACCGCTGCCGATATCACTCGCACCTAGCAGCCAGCGCGCGTTAGACGCCGTCGGTGGTCGGTCGCAAGCGGCCAGACGCCCATTTAAAGGTCGTCGCTATTTTATTTACCTCTTCGGCCGAAGGGCGCGGGTTCTGGTCGTAGAAGCCCTTCAGCACTTGCATCTGATCGGGTCGGAACCGCTGCAGTGCACTTGAGTTGGCCGATGGCGTGGTGGCCTCGAAGGAGTTGTCGGCCATTTTTTTGCTATTGGGGTCTTTTTCGCTTTTCTCGATTTGCGCATCTGGGATTGGGTTTTGTTGGGGGAAGGGGGCATGGGGGTTGGAAAAAAAATAAAATTTTGTTTTTTATTTTTTTATAATTTCAATTTTTATTTTGGTACTTAAAAGCTGGTTTTTTTTTTTTAGTTTAGTTTAGTCGCGTTTCTCTGCCTTCTTTCGCTTCTGCATCTTGTCAAAGAACATTTCCTTCTCGTATTGTTCCACAGGCTTCTTGTAACTTCCACCAATACGATCCCTGATGACGAAAAAAAAAAAAAAAAACAAATCAAATCAACAAAAGCAAGTCCAAAAAATCAAACAAAAACATACCAGAGAGTCGTGTACTGGCCGTAGTTGTAGTTGAATTCCAAGTGGTGAATAGTATGATGGGCACAAGACAAAATAATCTCATCATTGGAGAGATAAACCCTGTTTTTTTTTTTTTTTTTTTTTGAGAACATTAGAAAACATTTCAACAAAAAAAACAATTCTTGTCATCAATCAATCAATCAATCAATCAATTCTCATCTTACCCGTCGTGAATACTAATTGTCCAGAACTGAACGAAAACAAAGGCGCAAATATAGAGTGGCTTGTACATTGGAAACAAGTACACATACAAATGGTATGGAATAGATTGCCCATAACCATCCTAAATCAGGGGAAGAAATAAAATTAAAAAAAAAAAAACAAAAAAATGCACATGAGTGACCAAGAAACCCCCCCAACAATATGAAGAAAGAAGAAAAAAAAAATAATAAATGCTTACAAGCCAATGGAACGCAAGCGCACTGTACGGCGTACAAACTTTCCAAGTATGATGTGGCTTATGCAACCATCCATACACACTCGGGTGATGGAATCCACGATGAATCCAATACACCAAACAATCCGTAAACAAGAAAAAGGTGACAAGCTGCAACGGAATCTCCCACCAATTCTCAATCGTATCGTACAACTTGCTGTACCCTCGCAACTCAAAAAAGAACCATGGAACAGTCACGGTGGCCGTCCATGGCAGAGACTCGAGACTGAGGTAAATTTCTCGGGCTACTTGGTTTGGCAAGATCTTTGGGTGGTTCAAGGTTTCACGATCGAATATCAGGTAAAAGTTGAGAGTCGATCCAAGAAGGTATTGGAAAGCTCCCAAGACTGTCAGGACCACCCACAGCTGGAAGCAAATTCGAACTGTTGAATCATGCACCAGCAACAGAGGACTGTCGGTCACAAGCTGAAAGGCTTGGTCAAATACCGGATTGGTATAGTTGAGCAGGTAATCGGCCATTCAGACGTTATTTGTAATATTTTTTTTTGGATCAGACCATTTCGGATAAACAAACAACCAATACAAACAAACCCAAAAACATGCAATGAGTCATACCAAAAGTCACTCTTTTTTTTCCTTTATTCCAATATTTCCGTCTTTTTAAATGACCAAAAACTCTTGCATCAAGAAACTACAAAATCTTTAAGCTGTTGTCACACTCTTGGCAAGGTTTCTTGGAGTATCTGGAAATAAAAAAGGGACGGTATCAACAAAAAGTCAAAAAAAAACCAAAGAAGGAAGCCGTTCAAACCTGGGTTGAATCCACGAGCAACAGCAATATGGTAACTAAACAGCTGAAGGGCAATAATATTAACGATTCCTTGAATAGCATCTACCGTTCCAGGAACTCGAATCTTCAAACTGCCCTTGATCTTTTCGTTTGTATCATCCTCATTGCAAATAAGGATTGGGTTTCCGAAACGCGCAGTTACTTGAGCATACGCATTTTCAACATCCTAGAAAAGAGAAAAGTTAACATCACAACTAGTACTTTATCCCCCCCATCAAGGAGCAAAAAAAAACCATACCACATAATGCTTATCCTTATTCATCATCAGAATAATAGGCATATCCTTGTCAATCAACGCCAAAGGACCATGCTTCAACTCTCCAGCCAATATTCCCTCCGCATGGATATAACTAACTTCCTTAATCTTCAAGGCGCCTTCCAAACAAGCAGCACTGTGGTACCCACGACCCAACAGAATCAAGTTTGTAATGTCCTTGTGTCTGTACGCGATATCCTTGATTTCAGCATCCTTGGCCAACACTCTCTTGATGTTTCCAGAGAGTTCTTTGAGACCTTGGATAATCTCCTTGCGACGCTGCACTTTGGCATAGTTGTCGTCAGAGAGTTGAAGGGCAATCAATGTCAATGCAATAAATTGAGAAGTGTAAGCCTGTCAAACACACAGAAAGTTAGAACTTAAACCAAAAAAGAAAAGAACCCAGTTGTATGTAAAGAAAAAATCACCTTGGTGGAAGCAACAGACAACTCGGGACCTGCATTGATATGCACACCACAATGGGTGTCTCGCGAAATAGTAGAACCAACAGTGTTGGTCACACCAACACAAAGCGCACCACGTTCCTTGCAGTGCTGCAAGGCCAGCAATGTATCCTTGGTCTCTCCAGACTGAGACACAAAAATGCAAACATCATCACGGAAGACTGGAAGCTTTTCATCCAAAAAGGAAGACGAAAGTTCAACATTGATTGGCAACTCAGTCAATTCTGCAAACAATGCCTTGGTCTGTGCGACAAATAAAAAACGGAGTGAGCAAAGCGAAAGGCAAAAAAAAAATGAGAGGAAGAAAAAAAGACAACAACGACTTACAGCAACACAACTATGGAAACTGGTTCCACAAGCAGAAAAGATGATACGTCTGGAACGACGAATATTGGCCAACTGGTTCTTCAATCCTCCCAACAAAACCCGACCATCCTCAAAGTTGATGCGCCCACGCATTGTGTTGATGACAGACTCTGGCTGTTCAAAAATTTCTTTTTGCATAAAGTGTGCGTAGTTGCCCTGATATATTTTTTTCAAAACGGGGTGAGGTGACAAAGATTTGATTATTTTTTTTTACCATCTTAATCTGTGCCAATTCCTGTTCAAGAGTTTGAACCATTCTCATGGAAGAAAGAGTGTCATCTCTTCGAAGACGGTGAATGTGAAGATCTTTTGTTTTTGTTTTGAAAAGGGTATGGCTTAACAAGCATTCATGTAAAATAAAAGAAAGGACAACAAACCTCCATCAGCAATGTGAGCAACATCATCATCTTCAAGATACATGACTTTCTTGGTGTGTTCAATAATGGCCGAGGCATCGGATGCAAGAATGTATTCAATTGGCTCCACATCTCCCGAGTCTCCCATAAAAGAACGCGACTTTGCCCTACGAACCGACGCCTTTTCGGTACTCAAAGTATCGTCGGCTGGAAATAAACAGGGGTTTTTTTTTGGTTAGGAATCGCAAAGCAAAGTGGAAACAGTATCCAAAAAATAACACAAGAAAAAAAAAACACACAAGAATCCGCACCCAAAACATCCGTTTCATTGTCGACATCAACAAAATCAACCTTGAGCTTCTTGGCAGTGCGAACACCAATGAGGAGTGGAGAACCACGTCGTGCAGCAACCATTTCATTTGGGTAATGAACGCTCTTGAAAATCAATGCAAATGCTCCCTCCTAAACAAACGCACCAAGTATTCAAAGTCTGAGACATGACAAAAAGACAACAAAAAAAATCATTCTTCTAACCAGTTGCTTGCACACCATCTTGACGAGCCCCGTAAATGAGAGCGCTTTTTTACCCCCAACTTTTTGCTGCTGATCATACAGATACTTTGCCAACTTGGCAACACATTCGGTATCAGTATCCGACTCAAACACGTAACCAAACTTTTCAAGCAGCTCCCTAAGTTCTTTTGAGTTTGTAATGATTCCATTGTGGACGACCAGGAATTCGTTCTTTGGGTCCGATCTGTGTGGGTGTGAGTTTCTTTCGGCTGGAACACCGTGGGTAGCCCTGTTTTTTGTTTTAAAAATAAAACAGTGTTGAGAAACTGGGTTTTTTTTTTGGAAGGGTGGGAAGAAAAGGAAATAGGGTTCTTGCGAGGAGGGAAGAAGTGTGCACAAGGGTTCACACGACCAAAACAGGAAAACCACACAAAACAGCCACGCAGCAGCAGCCCGTGAACTAACCATCGCGTGTGAGCCATTCCACTGTGCGAGTTGAAGACGTGTTTGCGGTCAAAGACCTGCTTTTCAATCTTTTCCTTGAGGGCCTTGACAGGGCCGACTTCCTTAAACACGAGAATATCCTTGTCTGTGTCTCCATTCACACAAAGGCCTTTTTTTCGTTAAAGAGTTAAAAAAAACATGGTTAGATGTCAGAAGAGTTGGTTGCGATTGCAGGGGAAATGATGGGTGCGAAGAGGACAAGCAAGAGAGGTTGAGGTGGCTATGTTGACACAGTGACAGGCGACCAAAACAAGAGACTAACCGGCAGAGTCATAGCCTCGATACTCGAGCATCTTGAGTCCATTGATGAGCGTGTTGAGGACAAACTCTCTGTCGCGGTCCACGAGAAAGTTGATGTATGCAAATATTCCACACATGTTTTTTTGTTCCAAATGACTTTTTTTTTGATTGCGGAAAATAACGGGATAAACAGCAACAATACTTATTATTGGCTGATACAATGGCGATTGTTCATCATTTTTTTTTCTAGTAGCTGTTTCTTCTTTTTTTATTATCATTATCTTCAAAACGAGAAGTGAAGAAGGAAAATTAATTCAGCTCTAGACAATTCTGAATACAAATGGTAACCAAGTAATAAATTGGCTGTAATATCATTCAGGCAGTAACGAAGGGAAAGCAAAAACAGTCGACCCTGGTAAAAGATTTAAGGAGTATTAGTCATTTGAACTCTAATCTTAAATTCATCTCACAAATGGAGCATTTCGTTGACGAGCAACAGCAACGGACGGACCACAGCCGCAAGGCCACGTCGTCGGCGACGCCCAGCTTCAACCAGTACGCCAACAACGGCAGCAGCCACAGCAGCCACTACGGCACGGTCGACCAGCATCAGTACACGTTCTACTCGAACCCGGCGTCGTACGCAGCGTCGACGGCCGACGGCGTCGAGCTGCAGCCACAGGCGGCGGCGGCGGCGGCGGCGAATGCGAAGACGCCGCATGCGCTCGCGCCCGCGGGCAGCGCCGACACGGTCGTCGAGCGCGGGCGCGGGCCCAAGGCGCATGCCGCCAACGACAACGACGCCGAGTTTGCGCGCGCGCTGGCCGCCGCCGAGAACGCGCCGCCGGGCTTCGGCCGCACCGACGCTGCCGCCGCCGCCGCCGCCGCTGAGCCCAAGGCGCTGCACTCGCCGTACGTGCGCGACCAGCTGTCGGCGCTCAAGGTGCACCGGCCGTACTTCCTGTGGACGATGAGCTTCGTGCAGCTGGTCGTGCTGGTCGTGCAGCTCGTCGTCAACAACGCAAAGACGGGCAGCGTCATTGCGACTAATCCGTTCAACTACATGATTGGGCCCTCCGTCGGCGTCATTATCCAGACAGGCGCCCGCTTCACGCCGTGCATTCGCCCAAACACGCTGTACGACAAGCCTGGCTACCAAGTCCAGTGTCCCGAAGGCATCTCGTCGCCAAACAAAATGTGGTACAATAACGCCCAAGTCAGCATCTGCACTCTTGACGAAATCTGTGGTATGGGCGGCTTGAACGGTCAACCCCCTAACCAGTGGTACAGATTCATTGTCCCCGTCTTTTTGCACGGTGGTGTCATTCATTTTTTGATGAACATGTCGTTTCAATGCAGAACGGGTTTTCAGATGGAACAGGATTTTGGTTGGTGGAGAATGGCTGCTATTTATTTTATTAGTGGTATTGGTGGCTTTTTGTTTGGTGGTAATTATTCTGGAATGAGTCCTTCAGTCGGTTGTTCTGGTGCTCTTTTTGGTATGGTGTATAAATATGGTACAGCCGAAGGCTGTGTTTTTTTAAACGCCGAAGGCGGTTTTGTTTTCAAGCGCCGAAGGCGGTTGTTCTTTTACCGCCGAAGGCGGTGTTTTTTTACCTCCGAAGGCGTTGTTCTTTTACCGCCGAAGGCGGTGTTTTATTGGTTTTCTTCTCCATCAATCTTTATGTATCCATCAAATCACATCCACACTGTAACTCATCATTCCAACTTCCATCACACTCACACATACATATAGGCCTTATTGCTTGCCTACTCATTGATTTACTACAAAATTGGCGCCTCGTGAAAAACCCCGCTTGGGAACTCACCAAACTGGTATTCCTGATTCTCATCTCATTTTTGCTTGGAATGTTGCCATACTTGGACAACTTTGCGCACGTTGGGGGATTCTTTTGTGGATTCCTTGCCGGACTCATTTTTATGCCACAAATCTACTTCAACAAGACCGACAAATTGATCAAAGTCACATTGCAAGTTGTTGCCATTCCTTTGCTCATTTTGGTCTACTCTCTCATGATTCTCGGATTCTACAATGTTTGGAACGATTGCCCTTGGTGTAAATACTTGACTTGTATTCCTGGCATGCCATGGTGCGAGCAAAAGTGGAATCAGACATTGATTGCTCCTTAATTAATTTTTTTTTGCATTACTTATCGATCATTGCCAAATAAACTTATCATTTGCCTGTACCAAAACTTATGAGCCGAAACGCTTCTATACGTCAAATTTTTTATATGAAAGGTTGATAAAAGTGGATTGTATTTGGTGGTTTTTCTGCCCAGTGCATTTTTTTCAGTGATCCTCCTCATCCTCCTCTTCTTCTGCGGCGTATTGCTCTTCTTCTTGGTCGTCTTGAGCACGAAGGTCTTCGTCCGCTCCATTGTCAATCCCCTCTCCATCGGCTTGTTCGCCATTCTTCTCATCCAGCCCTAATTCTTCTTCATCGTCCTCAGCCGCATTTCCTGCAGCGGCTCTCTTGGCCAAAAGCGCCTTCTGATCCATTGCCTTCTTCACAGTCACCATGGGAGGAAAGAGGTCTGCCATATCAAAAATCAATGTCGAAATTCACCAATAGTCGAAGATTCAAACATACAAACCTTCAAGAAAATTCAAATTACTGACTTCACGCACTGTTCTTGCTACAATTCGGTTAATTGACTTCGAACTCATATGGTGAAAGAAAAAAATAAACACCCATGTCTTTGTAGGCGACAGTTTTCCTGTGGTCACGCGTCGCAGCTTCACAACACTTTTCGGCAAAGTACTCTAGGAACATTTCCTGCAAGCACAAACAGTTAATTGGGGGGTCAGGTCAGGGAGAACAACGCCACTGGCCAGACTCACAGCGGCAAAGCCCACGGCCGTTGCAGCGTCCAAACCAACAAGCAGAATGTCTTCGTCTTCCTTCATGATTGCCTTCACCCGCGGAATCGGAATCTTTGGCGCGCGCACGCCGCCAGCGGCGCCGCTGTTTGGCGACGAGCGGCCGGGCGACGCGCCGGCCTTGGCGCGCTTCGACGCCGCCGCCGCCCGCTGCTTCGGCGCCGCGGGCGCCGCGCCCAGGCCCGCGGGCGTCATCGGCAGCGGCAGCGGCATCAGCTGCGCCATCTGCACGCCGCCGTCCATTGCGCCGTACAAGTACCCGCTGCTGCCGTCGAACATGACCGGCTGGAGCTGTTGTTGCTGCTGCTGCTGCTGCGCCAGGTAGTAGCCCAAGTCCTGCTGTAAGTCGCTTGGGTCCATTTGCTATTTGTCCGAATTATTTTACAATAAATAAATAAAAGAATAAAAATTATTTATTGTATGAGATCCTGTCTCCTTGAGACCTCATTTTGTTTTCAAGAAGTTTTCCACAACTTTAATGAAGTCAGTGGGTTTCTCTGAATGTACCCAATGCCCAGCCTCCAACCCAACCACTTCTGCTTGGGGAAACAGCCGCTTGATTCCAGGTATCGAAGAATCAGGAACATATCCGCTCTTGTTTCCTCTCACAAACAGAGTAGGCCCATCAAAAGTCTTCCCAGCATCTGTTAGCGGAAACCCTGCAATCCCAGAAACATTGCTCTTCCCACCCAAAGAATTTTCCAAGGCATCGATATTAATCCGGAATGAGAGATACCCTTTCTCGGTATTGTGCTTCAGGTTCGTCAAGATGAACTGGCGGATCGGTACTTCCGGAATTGTTTTGGCAAGAATACTGTCTGCTTGTGCCTGGGTCTTCACTTTTGCTGCTTCGATTTCACGCATGGCCACAATATAGTTTGAAAATATGGAAGTCAGGTTGAGAACAATGGGAGACATGTCTACTGATATGAGGGACTCAATGCGAGATGGTTGGTCGAGTGCCATGTGCATTGCCGTCTTGCCGCCCATACTGTGGCCCATACAATGAAACTTCTCGATCCCTAGAGTATCACACAGGTGGAACACATCATTGCTCATAGCGTAGTAATCATGGTGAAGGGAGTGGGGAGAGTCCCCATGGTTCCTGAGATCAACGGCCACAATGGATGCATTGACTTTGTTGGAGAGCTGTTTCGCAATGGATCGCCAGTTTTGCCTGATTGGGAGGAAATAAAAAAAAAAAACGAATATTAATTTGATGGAAGGTTGTGTTTTTAAGGAGCGTTTTACTTTGAGCCAAACAGCCCATGCATCACAACAACAGGAGCTCGCAAGACTTCACTCGGATTATACACTTCGTGGCTCAACGAAAGAACTCCCGATCGTGTTGTTGAGTAATTCCTGAGGTTAAGTCGCTGTCCCAACATTGAATTTGACCTATATTTTCTTCTTTTTTTGAGATTTCGTTTTTGTTTTTTTTTTTCAAACTTGAAACTCCTAAAAAAACAATGGCCGTCAGAACAGCTTTCGAAAACAGTAACGACATTGGCGTCTTCAGTCGGCTGACAAATTCTTACTGCCTTGTTGCGATTGGAGGCTCAGAGAACTTCTACAGGTGGGGGTTGACTTGGGAAAGTTTGAAGGGCTTAACCACATTCCTTGCTGTAACAGTGTCTTTGAGAGCGAATTGGCTGATGTTGTGCCTGTAATTCACACTTCTATTGCCGGAACCAGAATCGTGGGAAGACTTACTGCAGGTTAGTCTGATGTGACCTCAGCTGGCAGTTTCAAATACCTGCGTTGAATCTTGATTGGAATTTGATTGATGATATTGGTGGGGCGTTGTGGTGGGGCGTTGAAGTTGATGATTTCGGCAACGCTCTACGTTGTATGCTTTGAAAATGGGGTTTCAGAATGCTTACAAAACATTCTTGCATGTTTCAGGAAACAAGAGAGGACTTTTGGTCCCAAACACAACCTCAGACCAGGTCAGTATTTGTCGTGAAAGGGTATTTCTTGTGATTAACCTTCTTTGATTAGGAACTTCAACACTTGAGAAACTCATTGCCAGAAGCTGTCAGAATTCAACGTATCGAGGAGCGTCTTTCAGCTCTTGGAAATGTTATCGCTTGCAATGACTACGTTGCTCTTGTTCACCCGGATATTGACAGGGTATAGACGGTCCATGAAACCTGTTCGGGTTGTTAATCTGACGTGAAACAGGACACCGAAGAAATCATCGCTGATGTATTGGGAGTCGAAGTTTTCAGACAAACTATTGCTGAAAATGTCCTTGTGGGAAGCTTCTGTGCCTTCAGTAACCAAGGAGGAATTGTGAGTTGGTTCAAATCCCGTGTTTCGTTTTCTTAAGTTTGTATGTTATAGGTGCACCCAAAGACATCTATTCAAGATCAAGATGAATTATCATCCCTTCTTCAGATTCCTCTGGTTGCTGGAACAGTGAACCGTGGTTCTGATTTGATTGGTGGAGGTCTCGTTGTTAACGATTGGTGTGCATTTGCTGGATTGGACACTACCAGTACCGAAATCAGTGTCATTGAAAGCATCTTCAAGCTCCAAAACGCTCAACCCACGAACATCGTAGGCGGTATGCGTGACCAACTGATTGACAGGTATGTTTTTCCAACTTTTATCTGACTCACACAACTAATTCAAATGCTCTTCCCAGTTTTGTCTAAAGCGCTACTTTGAGCCCTTTTTGATTAATATTGGGAAACGGAGTGTCAATCTCCGATGAATAAAATACTCATATTATATTATCAAATTTTGTATCAGAGCGGCCTCATCACAGGAGGTCGGTTGGCGCGGTTTCTTTCCAACCGAATTGCTAGCCAATCGATTGCATCTCGAACTCCTTCCCTGATTTGAAAAATCAGATCAAGCACTCACTCAACCAAATTGCTCTCAATATCTTCACTTACCCTCTCAATGCACTGACACTCAATACTCTGGAATCACGCGCCCCTAATCGAGCAGCGACTGGATTAAATATATCTTTCAGCTCAGCCAATCCCACGGAATCCGGCTTGTCTGATTTGTTGGCCAGTAAAAGCAAAGGAACACCTTCCAATTCCTCAGTAACCACAATCGATTCTAAAAACAAAGTTAACCAAAAAAAAAAAAAAAAATAAATAAGGAAAAGCAATATCAAAAACGAATTTGGCTAACCAAAGATTGTCTTTGCCTCTTGAATCCGTTCCAAATCGCTGGCATCCACAACAAACAAAACTGCATGACTCTCTTGATAGTACTTTTTCCAGAGTCGTCGTAATTCATGTTGCCCTCCTAAATCCCAGAAGTTGATGCAAGTTGCATTCAAGTCAATGGTTCCAACTACAAAGTGTGGTAAGTGTTGATGCCTGATTTTTCAAAGTTTGCACGCAACTGTTGAGGCCCACGGTTGGTCCGATCTTTTCTGGACTTATCACGTTTTCGGTCGATGAATAAGTCGCTTTGATTCGTTCTAGTAAGGTCTGCAACATGTTGTGAGTGTTGACACTCAACAGTCTCAAACAGTCTTCACCGTTTTGCCCGCATTGTCCAGTCCCAGAATAATGACATAATAATCTTCCTTCCGGTTGTACATTTCGTATAGACCCGAGAACAGCGTGTACATGTTTTGCTGATTGTAATATTGAAAAAATAATATAAGTAATATTTATCATTTAACAAAAAGAATAGATATTCCTCTTGCTTAAATTGTTCGAGAATAAGAAGAATTGATCGTCAGGCCATCACGCAGGAGTCATTTTACAGTATGAGAGTCCAAAAGGAAACTACCCCATTTTTACATGAGATGAGGGCAGAAAATTCATTCTACCACAGATAACTCAATTCCGTCGAGCTCACGAATTAAAAAAGCCAAGAACTTGGTTATCATACTGGCGCTTGGATTCGGATACCGTTTGATTGCTTTCTGGTGGGATTGAATGGAAACTACTTCTGCACTCTTTGGTCGCGATTTAGAGCAGTGAACAACGAAGCTTAAACTCTTAAGAATAGAAGTTGAGAAAAGCAATAAAAGTTGTTCATGTTACTAAAGGTATATTATGTCAAAGATTATCAGATCAATCAGAGAATATTAATCTCAATATGCAAGTGGAAGCGGTTTTGTCATTGCCAATAGAATTTGTCACGCTATCACTTTTTCAGCCGGAATTTTGACATCCGTTCCGAACAATTTCTGTTGCCACAGAAACTTGTCCACAAACACCTTTTAAACCTTTGCACACCATTGCTGTTCACACCAAAACTATGGCAGATTCGAATTCCGTCAAAGATACTTGGCTTTCCAGTGAAAAGGCAGTAGAAGCTTCAGGACCACCAGTCGTTGCAAATGCACCCCTTCAACGGGATCCAAACCCCGAAGAAGCAGCGAGGTTTGAAGCAATCATAAGCTTTATGAGCGATCAGCTCTAAACATCTTTGGGCACATAGATGGTACAGCTTCCCACTTCAGACATGGTTGTCAGGCTTCGTCCACAAAGCTGCCAAGAATCCTTTGCAATTCGACGATCTGTTTTCTCTTCACCCGAACTTCTTGACCAAGAACAGTACAGACAGAATGGTGGCGTCAGTGGCGAAATATACTGACCTGAAGCATCTCAATGGTTCAACAGAAGAGACCCCACAAAACATAGGTGTGTATTCTGTTTAGCTGTCATGTGTAGAAAGAATGTATTATTTAACCTGGTATCAAGTAGATGATTCGAAGGGAAAGAAGCCGGTTTTGACTGCCAAGGAACGAGAGCTCAAATGGGCACTCCTCAAGGGACTTATCCACGCCGAAAGAAACAAGATCATTATGGCAGTGTCGCTCCACGCTACTCATTTGGTCGCTCAACTGCTGGCTCCGATTTTTCTTTCGCAATTGCTTAACGCACAAGCCTACTCAGCCCATGCGTATGCCATGGTCGTTGCTCTGTTCATCTGTCAAATGTTCCAAGCGCTTTGCTGGAATAACTCGCAGTACATTTCTCGAGGCGCAGCCATGAGTATCAAAGCTGCCTTGACATCAATGGTGTACAAAAAGGCTCTTCGTTTGGGCACGAAAGGACGAATGGAATATCCGACTGGAGTTATTATGAACTTGATTGCCTCGGATTGCAACGTTATTTCTGTTAGTGCTTCCTTTTTTTGTGTCTTGGCCGTTCAAGTTAACTTTCGGCGACAGGACTCTCTGCAATTCCTGTCTGATGTTTTTGTGATGCCTTTTGAAATTCTGAGTTTGAGTATTCTTATTGTTGTTTTTGCTGGACCAGCTGGTGCTGCTGGACTTGCATTTATGGTTTTGTGTACTGCAGCTTCTATGTCCATTTCATCACTTTCTATGAAATTTGAAAGAAAGGCTCTTGCTGCTACCGACGAGCGAGTAAAAGTTACTGGAGAAGTTATCAATGTGAGTAGTATCTTTGAATGAAGAGGTTAAATAACTGTTGCTTAAAAAAAAACAATAGGGAATCAAAATCGTCAAGTTCTTTGCTTGGGAAAACTCCTTCTTTGATCGTTTGACGACTCTTCGTGATCGTGAACTCAAGCAGCATATTCGCTTGAGAATGATTGGTGCCTCATTTTCCGCAATCATGAACATCCTCCCATCCTTTGTCAATGTCATCACGTTCTCTGTCTATCGATCTCTTGGAAATGTTGTTGATGCAGCAACAGTTTTTTCCACTCTTTCTATTGTCAATTTGATCAAGCTTCCGATTGCTGTTGCCCCATTGATTTTACAGTTGAGTCTTGTTGTGTTTCAGCACTCTTGACTATTTTTGTTCAACACAACGTTTCGATTTTTTAAAATAGGATGGTGTTCACTTCATTGGTTTCATTTGAACGTCTTGCCAAGTTCTTTGCCGCCGAAGAGTTATCCGACGAACCTTTATCTATTGAAACAGAGCAAGAACTACAAGACGGCAATGCTATTGTTTGGAACCAAGCGTCTTTCGAATGGGCTGGAGTCAAATCTGCTGGTGTCGAACCGATTGAAAATGACAACAAGGCGTTATCCGACACCAAGGAAACTGCTGGTTCAAAGTCGAACGAGACCCTGATTGCAAATGAGAACGACATTGATTTGAAGGATTTAGCACCTTCAACCGCAACTGCTTTTCGGTTGAAGGGGGTTGACTTGAAGATTAAGAAGGGGTCTTTGACTATTGTTGTGGGTCGAGTGGGTGCAGGAAAAAGTTCTCTGGCTCAAGCGATTATTGGTGACATGATTCAAGTCGATGGAACGGCGAAGGTATGGCTTGGGTTTCTTTGGTTATTTTCACTTACATTAAGTCGAATGGTAATTCCGATTTCTTTTTCAGTCTTTTGGTCGAATTGGATACAGCCCTCAAGCTGCTTGGCTTCAAAACGCTTCGCTTCGGGCAAATATCCTGTTTGGAGACACGTTTGATGAGCAAAGATACAATCAAGTTATTCATTGCTGCAGCCTCACGAAAGATTTGGAGCTGCTGCCACACGGAGATCAATCTGATATTGGAGAAAAAGGTGTTACTCTTTCCGGTGGACAGGCCGCTAGAGTTAATTTAGCTCGTGCTGTGTATTCAGACGCCGATATCATGTTGCTGGTTCGTTCTGTTTCTTTTTTTCCTCGTTTTTTTTTCTCAAGCCCGACTCATATGTTCATAGGATGACCCATTGGCTGCTGTTGATTCCCATGTTGGAAAACATATCCTTGAAGAATGTATCCTTGGGTTCTGCAGGGACAAGACTGTCGTGCTGATTACTCACCAACTACACGTTGCTCACCATGCAGACCATATTATTGTTCTTGATAACGGTGAAATATCAGAGCAGGGCTCTTATGATGAATTAATGGCTGCGGGTGGGGGTTTCAACTCTTTGATGCAAGAGCACGGGCGCAAACCCACCGATGAAGAGGACGAAGAAGCTGAAAAGAAGAAATCCGGCAAAGAAAAGGGCAAAAATGACGCAGTGTTGAAGGAAAACGACAAAAAGGGAGATGACTTGATGGAAGAAGAAGAAAGAATCACTGGTAGTGTTTCGTGGAAGTACTACCTCTTCTAGTAAGTTGCTGCTTTTCTTCTATTGTTTTTTTTTTTTTTTTTTTTTTTTTTTTTTTTTTTTTTTTTTTTTTTTTTTTTTTTTTTTTTTTTTTTTTTTGTTCTGATCAAGATCTTGCAGCTTTCAAAACTCTGGGTCTTTGGTCTACATAGCATTCTTGATAGTTTTCTTTGGTGTCTGGCAAGCCGTCGCCATTTTCAACAATTTGTGGTTGACATTCTGGGTCTCCTACCAATTTGGCCCATCGGATTCATTTTACATGGTTGGATTGGCTCTATTGGCCCTTGTTCAGAGTTTCTTGATTGGTATGCAACTATTGTTTCAAAGTATTTTAAGCAAACTGACAGCTTGTTGTTCCAGCGTTCTTGACGATTTCTTTGGCTCGCGCTTGTATCAACTCTGGTAGAAACATTCACAAACGGGCGTTGGCATCAATCCTGCGTGTCCCAATGCTCTTTTTTGAAACAAACCCATCAGGAAGAATCATCTCCCGTTTCTCTAGAGATTTTAGTGAAAGTAAGTTTTTGGTACTATTTCATGGGTAGTTGGTGCCTGACAAGCCTTTTTTTTTCTCTCTGTTATGTATTTTACCAGCTGACCGTGTGCTTCCAAGACTCTTCCAATCCAACATGGAAACCACTTTAAACGTTCTTGGAACCCTAGTTCTCATTGTATATGCCTCGCCATTCATGCTGATTGTGATTGCCGCCATTATCCCCGTTTATGGATACATTCTCAAAATGTACCGCGCCTGTTTGAGAGAACTCAAGCGTATCGAGGCTTTGTCAAGGTCGCCCTTGTATGCTCAAATCAGTGAATCGTTTGCTGGAATTTCCACGATCCGTGCGTTTGGGGCAAGTGAGAGATTTATCCTTACCCAAGAAAAGCTGCAGGATACAGCCAATAGACCAACGTATATTATTAATTGTCTTGATATTTGGTATGTTTTGATATACATAGCGTCTTCACGTTTTGCTGATTTTTCTTTTTTTTTGGTGCGTTTCTCTTCAGGGTATCTGTTCGTGCTGAATCTTTTGTGGCCATCTTGATCGGGTTCTTGGCATTGCTTGGTGTTATTTTGAACATTGACACCGCGCTTCTTGGTTTGGCGTTATCTTACTGTCTATCTATGATGGTTCTTTTGAACTTTGGTCTTCGTAACGTGAGTATATTTTTATATATATATTACTTTCTTCTTCCATTTTTTGTGGCTCATTTACATTTATTTCTTGGACAGATTGCCGAACTGGAAGCAAGAATGAACTCTGTCGAACGATTATCTCACTACATTACAGACCTCAAACCCGAAGGAACCCCACGCGAACACACAATCACCCAACCAGTATCAAAATCATGGCCAACGCAGGGAACAATGTCCTTCAAAAACCTATCCATCAAATACAGACCCGAATTGGAGCCCGTTCTTCATTCCTTGACTTTTGATATCCCCGGCGGAACGAAAGTGGGGGTTGTGGGGAGAACAGGTGCTGGGAAATCATCTATTATTTCAGCCGTGTTTAGATTGGTTGAGTTTCATGAAGGAACGATTGAAGTGGATGGTGTGGATATTAGTTGTTTGGAGTTGAGCGATTTGAGAAGTCGGATGGCGATTATTCCGCAGGCACCGATTTTGTTTGGTAAGTCGTTTGGCATCCCTTTTTTTTCTTTCTGTTTATTATTACCTTCTTTTAAAATTATTAACTGTAATTTTTTTTTTTTTTTTTTTTTTTTTTTTTTTTTTTTTTTTTTTTTTTTTTTTTTTTGTTTTTGCATCAGATGGAACAATCAGATCCAACTTGGATCCATTCATTCACCACACTGACGACGAGTTATGGGCCGTCTTGGACAAATGCTCTCTAAAAGAATTCGTCTCGAATCTCGGTGGGAAGCTAGAAGCCCCTGTCGCCGAAGGTGGTTCCAACTTGTCAATTGGGCAACGACAGCTTCTTTGTTTGGGTCGTGCAATGCTCGTCAAGAGCAAGGTTCTTCTTATTGACGAGGCTACCGCAAGTGTGGATTTGGAAACGGATTTGTACATTCAAAAAGTATTGAGGGATGAGTTTTCAGAGTGTACGATACTTTGTATTGCGCATCGTTTGAATACTCTGATGGATTATGACAAGATTCTTGTTCTTGAAAGTGGGCGTTTGATGGAGGTTAGCTTTTTTTTTTTTTTGTTTTTCGTGTTTAAAGAACTTTGTCTTAAAAAAAATTTTTTTTCTTTTCAAACAGTTTGATTCGCCGAATAATTTGGCAAATAAGCCAACGTCTCTGTTTTCGGCCTTGATTGACGAAACAGGAGCATCGAATGCGCAGATTTTGCGTAAAATGGCTGCTGATAAATGAAAAAAATAAAGAGTTGTGTTATACTTAAGCTTTATTATGACCACCAACTTAATAACCCCAAACCATCATCAATAATAGAACACTGTGTTGCAAGAAAAAAAAATATAAGTAGGGAACTAAAAGAAAAAAAACAACAGGATTTTTACCTCAAGCCAGAATGCAGACGACCGCACTTCCTTGCCTGGCGCAACAGCACCAATGGGAGCCAATACGGGAGACAAATTGGCATTTGCGGCTCGTTTTGGGTCCACAGCGTTGGGGTTTGCGTTCGCCAATGGTGGTTTGACTTCATTGAAGTGTTGTGCTTCAACTCGGAATCGAATCAATTCATCCCGATCAATATCCATGTTTTGTATATCGCCTGATTCGTCGTCTTGGTATTGCCAAACCCATTGTCCTTGAGTTTTGTTGCTGGACGCATGTGGGTGATTTTATTTTGTCAGTGGAAGTCTGCTCCATCTTCATTTGTTTTTTTTTCGCTTACAAATTCGTATTTGGTTTCAGCAGATAGTCGGGAATGAGAATATCATCAAAGAATTCCATAGAAACTGTATCATGTTGTTGTTGTTTAAAAAAAAAAAAAAAAAAAAAAAAAAAAAAAAAAAAAAAAAAAAATAGACAAGACAAGAGACAAACCTCTTAATCCCTCCGGTGACATGTTGATAACTTTTCCAGTCAGTATTTCGCCCACAAACGGTTTAAAGATTATCAGACGGAACTTTGCTTTGAACATCCCGGAACCGTCTAGACAAGCATGTACGATTCCATCGCCGATTTCTACAATGTCAAGTACTCGAATGCAAAGACCGACTTTTGGTTTGATCTTGAATTTGACATTGTTGTTGGTGTTGTTGTTTGCTTGTTGATTGTGTTGGAAAAAGACAAAACAAACCCTGTTGGAGTACTTCTTGTTGAGTTCGTCTGTAACGGCATCTGGCAGTCCTTTCCGTTGATCTGCGGGAAGGACGCGGACGGTATCTTCCAAAACAATCACACTGAACATTTCTTTCTTTTTTTTAAAAAAAGTATTATTTTCTACTTTCTTTATTTTGAACGTGATGATCTCAAAAATAAAACGAGGCCGCCTCTTTGATAGGAACAGATAATGCTACAGTACCATAGTAGGACCTACAGTCAGGGTCTGTGGTGGTTAACGGCGAAGGAGTAAACGACCTTGAGCAGAAAGAGCTGCGACAGAATGACGCCCAGCGCCACGCCGGCGGGGGTTGTCTCAGCGGCATAGGCGGGCCACGCGTAGTTTGCGGCGACCAGGCCGGCGGCGAGCAGCGCGCCGGCCACGACGCTCTGGTCCGGATGGGCGGCGAGCGCGTCGACGGCGGCGGCGGCGGCGATCGCGTAGGCCCACACGGCGGCGGCGGGCGCCAGCGGCAGGCCGAGCAGCGCGGCGGCGGCGGGCAGGTGCACGTGCACGGCGAGGAACACGCGGCGGTGCGCCGGCCGCGCCGCGTAGAACGCCGTCGTGCCGCGCGAGAAGTTCGCCACGGCGCCCGCCGCCACGTCGCCCGCAAGCAGCCCCGCCGGCGCCGCAAAGTACCACGCGCGCGCCGCGAACACCGGCCAGCCAAGCCCGACGACGGCCGCCCCGGCGCCGACGCCGCCCGCGAGGATGCAGGCGAGGGACAGCCGCGTCTGCGCTTCGCCAAACACGTCGTGGAGGAACGCAGGGATCGCGATGGTCGTCATGCTGTTCTTGGGTTGTTTCGAGTGTTTGGAGTCGTGGTGCATTTCGGCATTGCGGCTTTTTATTCGTTCGATGCAAGCGGCCATTAATAATTTACAGGTTCTAATCGATTCGCATTTTATAATCCATTTTGTCATCCATCAAAAAGTCCGAAACAAAGCATGCTCAAGTCAACAACAAAACAAGCGCAACAACAGCAACAAGCAACAACAACAACAACTACGACGAAAGCAGGGCTGAACACCTCAAAGAAAGGTGCCTTCACAGTCTTCAACGACACGTCAAGCGACCCGTTTTCTCCCTTTGAGCCTTTCGCGCCAAAACCAAAGCCAAGAGGTTGGTCGGGTCCCTCTTGAAACCAATCTTGAAACCAAGATTCAAACCAAACTCGCGTTTTTTAACATTACTCATGTTAATTGCAAACAGTAACTTACTCAAAACGCGCTCCTCTTGGAGCTCTTGTCAACTCTGCATCTTCATCGGCTAACCAATACTCACATTCACAACCACAACCGCTTTCAAAAAATAAACCTTCCGCTCCTATTGTGCTGCGCCGCTCTGTTTCGGACTCTGGTCAGAAACCTGCTGTTGCGGTCACAACCTCCACAAAATTGGCAACAGCAACAACAACTTCAACGTCAAACAAAGTATTTCCTTCGTTGTCATCAAATGTTCGTAAACTCAAGCTGAGCAAGAGACCTGACTTGAGCCCTGTTGGTGAAGAATTAGATGCGACAGGGTTGGTAGTACATGGGTTGTTATTCCACAGTGACAATCAACTTGGTGCCACAAACGACGGCTCAAAAAACGCGATGGAAGAGGATGGAATCAATGTTATTCCAGACAACCAAGAAAAACAAACACAGGAATGCAAGGATGCAGCAGCAGCAGCAGTAGTGGTAGAAGACTCGGATTCTGATATGGAGGAACAAGTCGATGAATTGCAATGCCCTCAGATGTATCCGCCATCATTTATTGTCCAGCCGGATTCAGCTTCGAGTGAAGGTTTTTGTAAACCACAAAAAAAAAAATCGGTTCCTATTATTTATTTACTTTTTGTTGATTTAGGAGACACCAACAACAACTGCAAGAACACAAGCAACACTGAAAGCACCGATTTGATGAATTCCGATGCAATGATAATTGACTCTCCCCCACCAATTCCTTCCGATTTGCCCAATAAGACAATGATTTGCAAGATCAATTCCAGCAACGAGAATACCACAAGCAATTCAAATAGTGCCAGCCAAGGTGACGACGAAATCAACGCCTCTTGTTCAATCGATACAGCAGCAATAACAACAGCAGCTGGTGGCGGTGCAGTGACCTCTTCTTCAAATCCCGAAAACTGTGCTGTTGGAGATAATGTGGGGGACGACACGCAAAAAGAACCGGCGAGTGATGAGGGGCTGGTGGTTGAGCCAAAGCCAGTTAGAGCATCTCGCAAGAAGAGAAAGACTGTCAGTTTGGAAAGAGGTGGTTTGCAGTTGATGGATTTGCCGGGGGGCATGAGAGACTTTGATGATGACTTTGGATTTGGAATTGACGTGCGCATGGAGTCAAGAATGGAAGAAACCAGCGAAAAGAATCATCCTATCATCAAGAGAATCAAGAAGGAGAAGAGAGGCATGTTTCCAGCCGAGTTGGGGACAACTGTTCTTGTCTTGAACCATCCAGGCAGCATCAAAGTGTGGCATCACGAGCATGCGCTCGCGGGACGTGGCGACGACGACGATGCAGACAGTTTTCTTTTGCTTTGAAGCGACGGGCGTTGTTTTTTTTCTCGCAATATTATTATTGTTATTTTTTTTTTCTTTGTGTGCATTGTTCGTGCGACCCCTTCCAGACAGCAAACCCCCCCACATGCGCAGCGCCCGCCCCGTGCCACGCAGCGCCCTGCCGCCCGACGCCGTAAGCCCGAACAAGCCCATTGGCCGCGTCGCGAGTCTTTCGCGCGCAGACTCGGACTCGTCGCGAGGGAGCCTGCAGCGCCTGACGCGCGAGGGCAGCGCCACGAGTCTGAGGATTCCAGCGAATCTCGAGAAGCCGCCCGACTGGATGCTGCTTGGTTGGTGTTTCTTGACTCTGGCTGGCGTCTCGAGGCTCTTTTTTTTTTTTTTTTTAATCACCTGAACCCACTCCCCCCACACACACCTACACACGCACTCAGAGGACGACACTATGGACGTCAACCAGTCCGGCCATTCAATCTACAAATCATGCGCACAAGTTCTGAAACAAGATGATAATGATCTGTTGGAATCAAGAGACTCGTTTGAAGAACCCGTTTCAACAACCTCGTTTACCGTCACGACTATACCCTTGAAATCTGGAGACGACAATGAAGACGACGACCGGTCGTTGGAAGACTTGCAAAAAGCACTTAATATGAAAAAGAAGCAAAAACGAATATCTAGGGCGAGCGCGTTGCTTATTTTGCAGGAGTTGAGTTGAGTGCTTTGTTTTTTTTTGATTGTGCAAAAGTTTCAAACGGCCCCGAAAATACACGCCCTAACTCCTTTTTTTTATTTTTGGGGGGGTTTTTTTTTGTAGCACTGGCGCCGACGGGGGATACTTTTGTTTTGAAATCTAAAAGCTCTGAATTTGATTCTGGTATGGGTTTGAGTTCGTCTTCCTTAGTTTTAGCTGACGTCACTTCATTTGGTATATTCAAAAAAAAAAATAGGTCTTAAAGTGGGGTCAAGTCTCGTTCCACCACCACCAACACCCGCTCTTGCCCCAACATCTGTAAATACAAACAATCGCTCTAGCAAATGTAAGAAAAAGGAATTCCCCTCCCTCAAGTAGCGAGGATTTGTCATTGATTTGGAATGTTTGTTTTTTGTTTTTTTAGTGACTACAAGCAATGCCCCACCACCGCCACCCCCTCCTCCTGTATCAGCGACAACCAAAGCAATACCACTTCCAAAAAGAATGAGCTCTTTGGTGCCGCCACCTGCACCACCTCCTCCACCTGTGGCTGTTGGTCCGTATGACTTATTGTGCCAACAAACTACACAAAAAAAAACTTAAAACAAAGTCTCGATTTTTGTAGGAGGGACTAGTACAGCGCCACCGCCACCGCCGCCGCCGCCTGGACAAACTCGAGCTGGCCCGCCGCCGCCACCGCCACCACCACCGCCACCACCAGGACAGTTTTCAGGTCTGCATAAACATGTAAAACTTTTGGGGGTGGGAAAAAAAAAGCAAGTAAACTCAACTCAGAGAAACTCACAAAATAGGAGCAACTGGCCCTCCTCCACCACCACCGCCACCACCACCACCTCTATTTTCATATGGTAGTCCGCCACCGCCGCCACCGCCGCCACATCCAATAATGATGGGAGGTAAAAAAAAAAAAATCACATCATCACAAACATGTTCAAAAAAATTGTTAACTGAGTTTTTGGGCAACTTAACATTAGGGTACTCATCACCACAGCCTCCGCCTCCTCCACCACCACCCCCTGGAATAATGATGGGTAAGAGCAAGAGCTAAAGTTTCTCAGACACATGTTTCTAACCACCACATCTTTTTTTAAGGGGGGCCTCCGCCGCCACCACCACCACCGCCCGGAGTACGGATGGGTAAGAACCCCTAAACTTACAACAACAAAAAAATACACTATAGAGCTGTCCAAACTGGTGCGTTCTAATCATTCTGAACATCAGGAGGACCACCCCCACCACCTCCCCCACCTGGAATGGCCGCAGCAGCACCCCCACCACCACCTCCCCCACCTGGAGGAGCTCCACCCCCTCCACCGCCACCAGGAGGAGTCGCAACATCCGCCGCAGCAGCACCGCCTGAACCCCCGAAATCCACAGGAGACTTCCAAAGCGACCTCATGAACGCCCTCAAGGACCCAAACCTACGCAAAAAACTAAAAAAACGCGTCGACCCACCCAAACAACAACAACAAACGGACCCAACGACAGTAAAAATAGACACTGGCCCCACACCCCAAGAACTCGAATCCCAACGCCAAGAGCTCTTTATTGAACTCCTCCAATACATGGAAGCACCCAACGGAAACGTGGAAGAACTCATGGAAAAGACCAAAATCACCACAAACACGTGTCGAAGCTTCATCTACACGCTTGTACGGAAGCGGTGGGTCCAAGGGTACAGGATTTTGACGGAAGGGAATGAGAAGGCGGCTCCGATTACAGTGTGGCCGGGCCGCGAATGGATGGCTGCTATTGAGTTGCCGAATCTGAATTTGTGTGATGTTTCTGGGAAGGCGGAGGCTTCTGTGGGACAGGTTGCTTTGTATCGGTTTGATACGATTCAACGGAAACATTTGTTGGATCAGATTTTGTTGGTCAAGACTTCGCATTTTCCCAAAGTGACGCCCTTGTTTTCGGAGAAGGAGCCGCCCAAGGATAACTCTTTGGAGAATAGAAAGCTTTGGGAGGATTGGAATGCACGCAAGCTCGAGTATGAACAAGGCGATTACCCGCAATTCATGCTCACGTTCCAGAAATTGACTCAAACGAATAACGCCCTGTTGGCGACTTTTAACAACCTCGAAGTAACACTTGAGCAAATGCGGGGAATGGGAACTCTATTGCATGAGATTTTTGATGGGTTCACTGTGCCACAGTTGCGTAAAGTTGTGGAGGGCATTCCTGGCAAGATTAAGGATGTTGCTAGGAATCTGCAAAAAACGACTGGAATTATTATTCAGGATCAAGGATTGAAATTGACTCCAGAGTTTTTGAAGCAGATGAATGCGAATGGAGAGCTGACTTTCCAGTTGACTCCCAAAACTGGGAAACCGTCTATTCTAAACCCCCCTGTGCCAGTAATTGGCATTTCAGCCAAAGAAACCAATATGGGAGGGGTGAAAAATGCCGGAAACGGCAGCGGATCAGGAGCAAGTGCTGCTGTAAATGGAGAAACCCCCACGGCCGATGCAATCATCACAAACGCAGTCGTCCCAAACAGCTCGGTTGTCACATCTCCAAAAAGTTCAGGAACCCCAATAACACCGGGAACACCCCAAACTCCAGCAACTCCCGGTCCAGGCAGTCCGGGAGGAGCAGCCTCTGCTCTTACGATGGGGGGTGTACCCATGAATGTCCTGATTCCCCTCCTCAAGAAGACAATAAGCGCGGAAGAAAAAGCGGCGCGTCGAAAAACTTATAACATCTGAAGAAGAGGAGGTGGTACCTCAAATTTTTTTCCTTCTTTCTGCTCATAGTACCTTTTTTTTTAATTCTTCATTGTTTCTGTTGCTTGAAAATAAAACTTTTGGAAGAATAATGTGCAATATTTTCTCATTTTTACAATCAGTTTGCACTTTATTAAAAAATTGAAGAGAAAAAAATATGCATTTTCATAGAGGTAAATAAAACATCAGGACAACCAAGAATCCGTCAAGTTCAAATGGAAAGACCTGTTTTTGTGTTCTTGAAGTGGTCGGTAGAATCCTGAAAAAAAATTTTAAATAATACATAAAATTTTTTTTGTGACTAAATTTCTTAATTTTCACCTGGAGGAGGAGCAGCGTTTTTTTGCAAGCCAAAGCGAGGAGCAGCTGAAACAAACACCCCATGTGGTCCATTATTATTTCGATGTAGACTATCCGCTGCTCTTGCAACTTCGTAGTGTCCAGGCCCAAGCGGACTGGGTGCTCTTGCTGCGCTTGGGTCATGTTCGATTTGGACAACGGATTTAAATTTGCAACGTAACCTTTTGATAAAAATTTTAAAAAAAAAGGGAAATTGAACAAACTCAACTTGAGCAAAAAAAAAATAAATTTTTAAAAAATACTTTTTCATGGGCAATTGTGGATGCTGGGCAATGTTGTAACTTCCTGGACCAACTGAGGGAGAAGTGATTCTTGTATTTTTATTTTTTTTATGGTTTTATTGGTTGTTGTTTTTGAGCGCGAGATACAAAAGGAAAAAAAAAAGATCACTAACTTGATCAATTCACGGGCAGTTGTCTTGAACGCAGCTGTTGCTCCAGCTCTAGGATTCTTCTCTTCCGGAATATTGTATGCCCCTAAAAATTAAATAAATAAATGGGGCAAATTAACAACAACAACAAAAAAAAAAAAAAGTAGAGGAAAATGATTTTTGTACCTGGCGGAGGTGCATCGCGACCAGGCGTCGACTCTGGATTATTAATCTCCGACTTTCGAGTCTTGCTTTTAAAGACATAGGCGGCCCCACATTCCTCTGCGCGAGTTCTCAAGAGCGCCTTTGATGCATCATGAGTTTCGTCTGTATATTTTGAGTTCATAAAACCGATTGAAAAAAATAAATAAATAAATAAAAAAGACAGAGGAGTCTCACATGAAGCAGGACCAGGCGTCAACTTGTGTGGATACACTTTACTTTCGAGTTTCGCAATCCGTTGACGAAAGTTACTCGATACAGAGTTGGATACACTATAACTATACTGTGGTTCATTTGTAGTTGTGTATTGTGATGGACCAACGGTTGGAATAATCTCCAAATCAGTGGGCGGTTTCTGGAATCGCCGAGTTTTCGACGCAAAACCCACTCCATAGCCTCTCTTTGAAAGGGATGTTGGATCCAGCATTACGAATTCTGAGTCCCTGTCTTTCCGGTTGTCTGCGCAAATGATCGTGGCTTCTTTTTTAGAAAAAGCGGGGTTCAAATATTACGCAAACATACAATATCCGGGACCAGGTAGCTCATCCTGTTACAATAAAATCTTGCGGGATTAGTTGAACTGGGTGGTTATTTTCTAGTTAATAGCAATGTGCGTTACCATCGGTCCATTAAACCGAGGAGCTGTGGAATTAAATCCTTTCTCCTCATTATCGTCGAAATGGAACGTTTGAAATCGCGTTGGGATACTTGGAGGATGAACAAAAAGTTTCAGATGCTTCTTTTTTGCTGGAAAATGCGGATCAGATGATGAATCAGGGCTCGCGTTTGAAAGGCGATTTGCCTCCTTTCCGGAATAAAAACTGGCTAACCATCTTTTCTGAGACTGAGAGGTGATGCTCCTGACGCTGTAGTTGCCATTGGGACAGGAGATTTGTGGAAATCTTGATTGAGGATTTATTAAGTTAATATTTTTTATAAATATACTATATAGTATTAGATTTTATCAATGTGTTATTTTCGTTCTAAATTGCTGTTGAGCTGCAACGGAGAATTCGATCTGCTAAATTCAATGCTGTCTGCTACAGACTCATTCTCAATCCGTCCCAAACCATATTCTTTTCTCAGATACTCTCTTGTTTTGGCGTTTTCAAGTGAAAACGTCGGTTCGTCGCCTGCAGAAAAAAGAGTGTGAGTTTCATCCTTGAATAATCCATGAAGACATTCAGATTCACAAGGCAACTCACCGATTCCAAAGCGTTTCGTAAACTGTTCCTTTTTACCAGCTTCATTCAAAGCCACGAAATTGACTCGGCGTGCAGCAAGCCCTGAAGGCCCACCTCCAGCGGTTCGATACTTTCTTTGACAATCTTCAAGACGGAGTGCATCTAGTTCCCGACACAACACGTCTTTTTTGGTATCCATAGTCTTGGCAGTGACAGCTCTGTGGAATCTCGCTTCTGCAGTCACCTTATGAAGTCGAGCACGGGTTTCTGAATTGTTCAAACGGACATGAGCCGTCTCGGAGGCTTTGGGAGCTGCTTCCGCGGCGTCTACAGGCTTTGGCCTATTTTCGATATCAGCCTCCAATCGAACAACAGCATAGTTGCGGTGATGCTGCGAATAGTCGTATTTGATGTTTCCTGCTTTGAGAGACCGTTGTTGTTGAATCAGATTCATTTTTTGAATTGGCTGTGATATGGGGGTGACATTGGGGGAATATTTGGACTGTTGGACGCGGTATTTTTCCGCCAGTTCTTTTGCGCGAGCTGTTTCAGTTTCGTGTATTGATTTGAGAGTTTGAATGTGAGTTTTGTGAGGCTCCAGACGTTTCATTGTTTCATGGCGGAACTTTTCGAATGCATCCATCGTTTTTAGTTGTGGGTTGGAGACAAGCGAATCAACAAGTTACCTCATGCAGGGCGTGGGAGCCTCGTTCAGCATCCGTCTTTTGCGCGAGCAGCACGCGTGCTTCGAGGTCCCTGTCCTGCTCGTCGAGCGCGTCGGCCAGACACGCGGCGTGGGCGTGCGCCAGGCCGAAGCAGAGCGCCGTCGCGTCGACAGCGGCCGCGGCGGCCGCCAGCGCGTCGTCCTTCGCGCCGCGCCACGCGTCGTCGGCGTGGCGCCGCGCGCGCGCCCACTCGTCGCGCGCGCCCGCCTGGTACGCCTCCGCCTTGCGCCGCGCAATCTGCCGCGCCTGCGTCCGCACCGCCTGCAGCCGTCGCCGCCGCTGCTCGGCCGCTGCGGCCGCTGCGGCTGCTTGCTCCTCGCCGATGCTCAGTCGCAGCATTTTTTGGTTTTGTTCTTCCTTCTGTTTGTGTAATTAATTCCCTGGCAAAGTAAAAATATCGTGTTTACAGGACGGAACCATGTAAAAAAACTCGCACTCAAGGTAACATAAATTCATCGCTTTCATCGCTCATCTTTCTTTTTAATTTTAATTCTTTTTAAGTTGCGTAAAATTCCAGTCGTACATCAATCTCTCTGCTGACTTTTTCTCCACAAGAACAAGTGTTTCCAATAAAACAGAAATGACGCGTTCTCTTTCAACCTCATATTCTGTCTCTCAATTCTTTTTTTCTCACCTCCTCGCTCTCAAGTTTGGAATTTGTCAAAAGATTGCCCAAAAGATTCGCGTTTTCCCCTCAAAAAAGTCCTAAGAAATATTACCCAAAAAATAGCTGCACCGTTTCTTACAATACTTGTCTTATCCTAATCTTTCCGACTTCGCATACAGCAAAACGAGACTGCGCATCTAGTAAGGAGACCTCCTCCGTCTTTTATAACCAAAGGAAGTGTTAAAAGGAAACGTGCCCAAATAATATTCAGTTCGTACCCAAAAGATTTTGTGCTACTGTACTGAACCCAACGAAAAGCGAGACGTGTTTTGCCGCGAAAATAGTAAGGAACTCTGTTCTATCTGTTTGAAACTTTGTAACAAAAAAGGTGTGTTAAAACGGATACCCACCCACAAGTTCGGTTGCTATACTTAAACAACTGATCAAGGGCTACTTTATACTACTACCGAACCCAACAAAAACGAGACGGGCTTTGCCTCGAAAATAGTGAGAAACTTCGTCTATCTTGTTTTTGCGATTATTAACTGAACCTCCATTTATCTAGAGAAACTGCCCACGGCTTAGCTACTGCATACTACCGGCAACACAATTAATTGAAAGAAAAAAACGAAAGAAAAGATGGGCTGCGGACAAAGTCTAGAAAGAAATTTCGTTCATGATGAGAAACACAAGGGCGCCGAAACAATCACCGAGCAGAGCGATGAGATATTTAGTGATAACAAAACTGTGATTCCAAGAAGCACCAGCGTCTTTGGGCGAGTATTGATGGGTATGTATTCTTTCGAAAATCACGAATTGTCAGAAGATTTACTTGAACATCCCATTCATTTTTAAAAAACAAAAACAACAGGGTCTAAGTATGTTAAACTTGCGTTCAAAAAGATGGAAGCTGAGAATAAGCTTCAGCTCCAAAATATCCGAGACAAACATTCACATGAATTGAAGGCTCTTGAAGACGAGCGTGCGGACACCCGTGCCAAGATATCGAAATTACACGCAACAGCTCTAGCCAACGCGTCACAGACACACAGCCATGAACTAACCAAGCAAGAAAAGGCACATAAAACCGAGAAAAGTTTCCTTCTCCAAAAGAATACTGAGGAAATTGCACGTGCTGTTGCTGCTGCTGCCATCTCCGAGCAAAATCTTCAAAATCAAGCAGCATACACAACCAACTTGGAACTAAAGCTTGATGATGCTACTCTGGAGGTTTCAAAACTGACATCCAAACTAACCGCCCAGACAATTGAATTGACGAATCAAACCACCACGCATCAAGATAAAATAAGGCACATTCTACAAAAGACTGCCGAGGATATGGCATGCGCTGTTGCTGCTGCCACTGTTGTCTCTGAGGAAATCGTTCAAGCTCAATTCGCACGCATGAGAAGCTTGAAACTTCAACTTGATGACGTTACTCTCGAAGCTTCAAAGTTAAAAGCCGAACTAACGACCCAACAAGCCGCCCACACAATGGAAATACTGAATCAAGCCAATGCACATCAAGAAGAAAGACGGATTCTTCTTCAAAAGACTAAGGAAATGGCACACGCTACTGCCGCTGCCGCCGCTGCTACCGAGAAGACGTTGCGAAACCAATTGCTACACTGGAACTTGATGGCCAATATGACGACAACTGTGAATGGCAGTTTGGAACAAAAACTTGTCGACGCCACTTTTACAGCGTCCTGTTTGCGAGAGAAGGTGGAAGGTTTACAACTCTCCGGCTTTGAATTGCTTCAAGAACTGGAGGAAGTCAAAGAGCAAGCGCCATTCCCTAGCCCAACTAGATTCAAAGTTGGAACTCTTCTCCCGGACCTCCTCAAGACCCTGGACTCCAAGACTGAATACAAGAACCAGTTTTCTCCAACCGGTGTGAATCTGGGAGAAGGAGGGTTTTCAAAAGTCGTGGAAGTAACACAGATTTCTACTGGAAGACTGTGTGCCGTCAAGACGTTGGATGCTCGCAAGAAGGCGCGAACTTTTATGGAACTGTTTGCAACATTCCAACTCCGTCATGACAACCTCGTAGAGACTCTTGGCATTTTCCTGACAAACCGAAATGAGGTTTCGGTTGTTATGCCACGAATGGTGCTCTCGCTGGACCACCTGGTGGACGAGAGGCCTCTTGCCCACCATCTCACGGCGTTCGTGGTGAGCCAGGTGGCGAGGGCTCTTCGGTATATCCATGGCATGGATATGGCTCACAAAGACGTGAAGCCGGCCAACATTCTTATTGGCAACGACGGCTCCGTCAAACTCGGTAACTTTTTTTTTTGAGATGCATGAAGATTGAAAAACCCTTTTTAAAATTCCTTTTTAAAGCCGACTTTGGTCTGGTCGAGGTGGTGTATCTGGGCACCGCCTTGTATGACACAAATGGCACCAGCGGGTTCATGGCGCCCGAGCAGCTTCGCGGAGCTGGCCATGACCAACTCTCAGACATTTGGAGTCTGGGAGTTTCGACTTTTCACTGCCTCAATGGCAGTAATTACGTCGACGCTGAGGAGTGCGTTGTACAGCTGTTGATTGACGGCGTCCGTGGCGTTCCTGCCAACTACGGATCGCCTGAAATCAGCAAATACTTCGATGGGGTTTTGGAGTTGAACCCCAAAGAGCGATGGACGGCTGCGGATGTGATGGAGGTAAGGGCTTTCCTTTGTTTTTACGCTTGAGCTTACAATGTGAAAACACATAGTGCGATTTCATAACAACCGTTGCACGTGATGCGCAAGAAGAGTTTCTTGCGTATGTTCTTTTGGCGGTTTAAGAGGGGTGCGGTGGTGGGTCGGGTGTGTGTTTATTTTTTGTGGCAGGGATTCAAAAGACCCTGAAAAGGAATGTGTTCAAATAAACTCCAAGTTTTCTTGAATGAATGGATAAAAAGATATCATTATTAAAAGAAACTGGGGTAGCTTCTCTCAAGACCCCCGTTCCTGTTCGATAAACAGTCTCAACCTGGTTGATCAAGTGGCGAGAGCCCTCCATTATATCCATGGGATGGAAATGGCACATAAAGACATGAAGCCATAGAACATTCGTCTTGGCTATGACGGCTGGGTAAATGAAGTTTTTTTTTGAGTTTTTTCAAATTTTTGTTAAAATTTCCTACATTTTATCCATCAAAGCCGACTTTGGTCTCGTTGAGGTGGTGTACAAGGGCGCTTTGTACGACACAAACGCTAACAGCGGGTTCATGGCGCCCGAGCAACATCGTGGCCATGACCAACTCTCAGACATTTGGAGTCTGATTCACGTTTGTGATGCAGCATTGCGTGTCTCGACTGCAGACAAACAGCCAAAACTCGAACGCATTAAGGCCAAACTGAAGAAAAAAAAGACAGCTGTTGATTGACGGCGTCCGTGACGTTCCTGCCAACTACGGATCGCTCGAAATCAGCGAGTACTTCGACGGCGTTTTGGAGTTGAGCCCCAAGGAGCGATGGAGCGCGGCAGATGTGATGGAGGTATGGCTTTTTCTGGTTTCCACTCTTTTGGCTTTTCGTTTGAGCTGACAATGTGAACAATTAGTGCGGCTTCATCACAGCCGTTGTACGTGACGTGCAAGACAGTTTCTTGCATACGTGCTTCGGTGGTTTAAGAGGCACAATAATGGGGCATGACTATTTGCAAAAGAGGTGTCAAGTATGCAAACTGCTCTGAAAAACGAAGTAGACTCCATGAAGTAGACTCCGTGAAAGAAATTGGAACTCATCCGCACATTATACAACTTTGTCTTGACTGAATCGATAATTTTTGAAGATATCAATATCGCAAGAAACTTGAAACACTATGATTAGTTAATGTATCAATCATAGGAATCAGAAGAATACCCAATAGACTAAAAAAATTAATGTTGACGCGTCTTCGTTCTACTCACGATCAAAACGCCGCGCGTCAAGGTTGGTATCAAGAATAAAAAAACTTAGACCCCAACTATTTTCAAAGACAAGGTTTCAGTTTATGTATGTATTAGTATTGTATTGGAACCGCAGAGATTTTTTTTTGAAGCTCCGACAATCATCCACAACAAACATCATGAGCAGATTCCAAATACAAGAACAAACGGCTCCACTGCTGCCTTTCAGTGTCATTAAAACGACGTCTTCAGCAACAGCGAATTCCAATGCTGCCAAGGGATCCGTGTCTTTGAAAATTAATGAACGCGTCAATCGAAATGGCTCAACCTCTGACCAGAGCTTTGAGATAGACTGCAAGAAAGCATCTCAAAAAAGCTACAGCATATCAAAAGGATCGTTTCGAGAAGTAATATTTGCAGTCGGAGTAAGTTAGCCCGTCTTATTTTCAAGACGTACTCAACATTCTCTCTATTCTTCTTCAAGTTCTACATCACAACGGCTATCGTCATGGTCATGGTGAATAAAGCAGTTTTAAACACCGTCCCTCTACCCATCACGTTCTTGTGGGTTCAAATCTTGGTTGCCGTGATACTCCTCCAGCTAGCCTCCATCCTCGGAATCTTCAAGCTCCCACTCTTGACCCTAAAACAATGCAACAAAATGCTTCCCTTAATTCTAGTAAACGTTATTGGACTGACTCTAAACACGCTCTGTCTCCAATATGTTGACGCCAGTTTTTACCAAGTCGCACGCGCGTTGGTTTTACCTTTTACAGTTGGACTCAGCAGGGTATGCCTGAACCAGACAATCACACCCTCTGTTCTCTTTTCGTGCTGGATTGTATTCATTGGCTTTATTGCTGGGACTTTGTTTGAAGGGGGGGGCGGGATTGTGGTTTCAGTTTTTGGGACGACGTTGGGTGTTGCTTCATCAGTTTCAACTGCTGTCCACGCAATTGTAATCAAAACTTCGTTGGGGCTTGTGAATGGAAGTACAATCGATTTAGTGTATTATAATAATGTGATTTCTCTGGGAATGCTGCTTCCGATAGTGTTGGTCTCAGGGGAGATGAGTAAGGTTTCAGATATACTGGTGTTTGCATATAAAGGAAAAGTGGGACAAGGAAGCGTCCTTTCAAATGAAGAAGCTTCGAGTCAATTATTCGCATTGGTGGTCGGGGGATTTGTAACGGTAAGGTTTACTGTTTAGTTTTTTTCTTTTTGAAATCTCATCAAAAAATGTATTAGGGAATCTTTGGTTTCTTGATAAATATTGCAGGATTCTTTCAAATCAAAGTGACTTCTCCATTAAGTCACATGATAAGTTCTGCGTTTCGTGGGGTGTAAGTTGGCCAACTTTTTCAATTGAAAATAATTTAATTTCACGTTCTTCCTATCAGCCTACAAACACTTATTGCGGTGCTTTTATTCGGTGACATCATCAGCATTTCGCGCGTGATTAGTATATCGTTCATTCTTGCAGGAAGCTGCTTCTATGCTTGGCTGAAAAGTCAAGAATCCGCAAAAACGAACGCATCAGAAGCGTGCGATTCAGTTCTTAAAACCATGGGCCGCATTCTGGTGCAGCCGATTGCGTTACCATTGAGGGGAATTAGAGCCATCATAAAGAAGATTATACATGGGTAGGAAACGTTTTTCACTCTCAAGACACGCTCGATGGCGTTATCTTGTGTTCTGTTTTTAAGCCCCTCACATGTTCCATTCTTTCTCCTTTCCCATTTGCGGCCCACTTTTTTTAAGAAATTTGAAGATTGTTTTTCGAAAATGTTTACCAAACTTTCTTCCCCTGTATCTTCAAAGAAGCACTATTGCTGCAGTAAATCTCATTCCAAGTATTGATTGCTCTGAAACGTTGTAGTTCCTGTGCCAAATCCGTCGAACAAAGCAGAGCAAAATCCCGAAACACAAAGTATAGGAAATAATATATCACTTCAAAAACCAAAAAAAAAAAAAACAGAAACACAAAAAAGCGCGCCGGAACCTTTCTTCACACTTCCACACTTGCTGCCAAGACTCCCTCAACAATACCCAAAGCAACCCCGACATCACTTGATTCTACAACTGGCTCCACATGGCCCAAATATTCCTTCGAAACATCTACTCCAGCTTTAACAAGCGCTAGAATCACGTCTAGATGACCATTCTCAAATGCCCAACAGCACGCCAAATCTAAACTCCCATTTCCAACTAAAGTCGCCATCTGAAGACCGCCAGTGTTATTATTATCCCCTCCATCAACTCCATCATCACCAACATTTGCATCGTTCGTCCCGTCGCCAGCACCACCACCACCACCACCACCACCATCACATCTCGCCAACACCATTTCCACGATTCCTTTATTCCCCAATCTCGCCGCATCCGCAAGCACTTGCCCACCCCAAGTTTCCAAATCCACCAAGTTACTCAAAAGAACCCATTCCGCTGTCGCGCGGCTCCCGCTATCACAAGCAAACATGAAAGCATTGTGGAGTATCGTTTCCTTTTCATCTTCGTCGTCCTCGTAATCAATCAAAAAGGAATTCACGTTCAATTTGGAAAGGATTTCATGGGAACCAAAGTAACAGAGCCAGAATAAGATTAAAACAGGGTCATCCAGGCGATTGAATTGAAATGGTTTAGTTTCTTCTGGTGTTGCTGAAGGGGTGGTGCTTGTAGTGCTTGTGGTGGTAGTGGTGGTGGTGGTGGTGGTTGTGTGTATCACGGATATTGTTGCTTTGGCCATCATGTGATGAACAGCTCGAAAAACATGGTCCCTCATTTCGGAGGGAAACACGTCCGGCATCACGTCTGCCCAATAAACTAGATTCCAAGCTTTCTTTTTGTGAAGGATTCTCAACGAGGATTCACAGATCCCGTGGAGTTGCAAGAAGGCGGTTGCGTAGTGGATTCCGAGGTGGTCAAATGGGATTGTTGCGATACGATGCATTTGCCATGTTGTTTTTGAAGCTGCAAAGAGGGAAAGGTTTGCTTTGGCGAAGGAGGACCTGTTTTTCAGGACTGTGATTTGGGTGTGGTGTCTTATTCTGCTGTTGAGCTGCCCCATTTTATAGACTTCGTTCGGCGGGAGATTGACCGCAATTTGATCGAGAAGTTCGGGGATTGAAAACACGCGGCTTGGGTTCATTAGTGGTGGTGGTAGGTGGTTGAGTTTGGGTTTGTTTTTTGGTTGGTGGCACAGGCACAAATTGCGACAATCAAAACAATTTCTTGTTGTTTATTTCGACTGCCCGTCAGTCAACCCTGCACTCAACAAAGCTTCCACCACTTCAAAATGGCCATTTTCTCTCGCCCAATTGAAAGCAACACAAACCGCAGCCTTATTCCCAACCTCCTTGAAATCAAGCTCACTTCTTTGCAAAAGCAATTCCACAATTTGAACATGCCCCAAACGACTTGCATCCGCAAGCGCCTGAGGACCCCATCTCAACAAATCCACCTTTCTCGTATCCAATACAATGCCAGTCACTTCCGCATTCCCAGAGTTGTAAGCAAAGAAAAAAGCCCCAGCAAGAATATGAGTGACTTCTGGTTGGTTCCCCATTTTGAGGTGCAAAACTCCTTGGATTGATTTTTCTGCGAGGAAAGCATCTTGGAAATGGCAGGACCAGTAGGTGCAAAGAATGGGATCGTGTTTTGGGTCAAAGGCAGGTCCTTCTTTCAATGGCGAAGGTTGGACACTGTTCTTGAACGCGTTGAAAACCAACTCTCGACGGTCTTCCCAAAATGCGTCCGGCATGATATCGTTCCATGCGGTATGGTTCCAAAAAGGCGGTGTTTGGGACCAATTCATTTGATGCTTTTTGAGCAGAATGCCAAGTGAAGTTGCATTGAAACCAAATTCGTGGAAGAACGCTGATACGTAGTGCACACCAAGATGAAGAAAAGGAAGGGAAGAAACGTGGAACGATTTTGTCGCTTTGGTGGTGGCTATATAGTATTGAAGGTTTCTTCTTGCAAAGTATTCTCTTTCAGAAAGAATGTCAAGGTGAGCAATACTTCTGCAGCGCTGGTTCAATCGCCCGAGTTTGTATAGCTCGTTCGGAGGAAGATGGAGAGCGATTTGATCAACAAGTTCGGGCAGGGAAAAGACGTCCATCAGGTTGGGTGGTGGAGTGTCAAAACAAACGATAATAAATATTAATTATTAGCTCTTTTTCGTAAAACGGCGTCTTCTACTTTTTCATACACTTTTCGATCTTTTAGCCCAATAAAGGAAACACACTCTCCTTCGCCCAACCCTCCTTTACGCGCAGTTCTTCCAGCTCGATGAAAATACGAGGGAACAGTGGATGGGAAATCAAACAAAAAGACTTTATCCACGTTTGGAAAGTCGAGACCCCGTGAAACCAAGTCCGTGGCAACTAGAATCTGAAATTGGGGGTTTTGGTCCAACCCTTTCGCATCCACAGCTCCAAAAGCAGTTCCAGATGAAAAACGCGATACAAGACTGGACTTTGTATCTTCGGGGGTTTCTTTATGCACACCGGCCATTTGAATGATCTCAGACAGTCCCTCCTCGTCACACCAAATCCTGAGCTGATTGACCAAAAAGTCAACTGTACCCTTTTCATTGCAAAATATCAGCCACTGATGTTTATGCAATTTTTCTTTTGATTCAGCAGCAATGGATAATTTGATGGATTCTGTCATGAGGTTGAATTTGGCGGACAATTCACGATTCTCCAAGTTCTCCTTGTCCTGCGCACTCAATTCCGTTTCTACTTCAGATTCCGATTCATTGTAAACCTTGATGAACGAGTGCTTCAAGTTGACAGGCGGTTCGTAATGGGCTGTCTCTGGTTCAACAAGAACAATGTCAGGCACAAGCTTCATGATGTGGTTTCTTGCAGCACACACGGGCGGCAGGGTGGCAGCAACCATCACCCACTGCAGATCTTTCTTGAGTGTTTTCTTTGCAACGCTGTGGATTGCAAACACGATCGAACGCGTCGACTCATCGGCAAGAAGAAGGTCGCATTCGTCAACAACGACGGCGTCAGTTGCGCGAAGAAGCTGCGCCAGGCCGCGCCGCACGGCGCCCTGCGACGGCTTTCCCGGCGCCGCGGCGGTCGCCAGCCCGTGCGGCGTCGCCACCAGCAGCCACGGGTCGGCGCCGAGCAGTCGCCGCGGGATGCCAGCGGGCCCGGGGACCAGCGACGCGGCGCCGCCGAACGCCGCGCCGGTCTTGAGCGTCTGCCTGCACAGCGCCAGCGACGGCGCAAGCACCAGCACCTGGCGCGCGCCGCCGCTGCCGCCTGCGCCGACGCGTGCGAACAACGGCGCGAGCACCGCCAGCGTCTTGCCGCTGCCCGTCGCTGCCGTCGCGAGCACGCTGCGCCCGGCGGCGATCGGCGCAAAGCAGGCCGTCTGCACGGTGCTCGGACTGCTGGCGGCGATGCCGAGGCGCGCGATTGCTGGCTGCAGTCGGGCCGGAAGAAGTGCCGTCCAAGCCGCCGTCATTTCTGTCTTGTTATTTTCTCAACCCCATCCATACCAATGCCAACTGAAACACTCGGTCCAGAAAGAGAAAGATGGAGTCTGGCAACACATGTACCGCAAGAGATGATTGCTGCCATCTTCAGCTGGATTCATCCAGGCGAAGTCAAGAAGTTCCGATCCATCTGCCGCTTGGTTGACCAAGTCCTCAGTGATCCCTTCTTCCACAACTTGAATCTAAGAAACTTCTACCGAAGATTAAACCCGACTGAAGACGTTGTCTGTATTCGATACTCCGTCTTCCCACATTTGGACAAAGTCTCTGCATCCTGGGAAATCGTCGACTACGGCCAAGGTCAAACAAAACTGACTTTTCGAAGTGGTACAATTGGAATTATGCCTGCTGCTTCTCGCATGGCTAAGAAGCTTAAACTGCCCATCGATCTCGATAACCTCAATGCAAGAACTTTGTTGCGTTATCAGCAAGGACATATCCGCAGCATGAATGCCAAGGACTTGGACCGCCGTGGCCCCCAAAATTACGATCCTTCTTCAGAAGTGCTTATATTCTGGCCACCCCAAGCCATAGAACGGTCTCGGCAAGAGACTGTTCCCGTGTTTGTTCCGGGGTTTCGACCAATTTGTCAGAGTGTTACATATCGTGACCCAACACCAACTCGAGTCAAGATTTGGTTTACTGTGCATCCATGCGACAAGTATTCCTGGTATAGTTGGAGAGATGTTTATTGCCGAAGTGATTCAAAAGTCAATATCATCAAGAACTTGCTTGATGTGCTGCTTGATTTTATGCGAGACCACTGTCTCGCAAATCTCATAGTCCGACGTATACCCTTGGATCAAAGCGACCTGGATACAGCACCCACTAGTATTTTCAAGTGTGCTTCCAATGGAGCGTTTATTCCATTCGACCCTGATACGGAGCGCCTTCATCTGACGCCAGTTGGTTTCAACGAATCACCGTCACCTGAAATTCAAACTCAGTGGGACCAGTTGTTGCAAAAAGGGGAAGAAGCAGCAAAAGAAAGTCAGTGGTCAACTGCAATCGAGGCTTTCAGACTCCTGGTCACGGCAAAGAAGGATGTCTACGGCTTCAAGGACCCACGAGCGTATGAAAACTATGTAGATATCGCCGCCGTGTACCTCACACAAGGGCTCTACCGTGAAGCTTCTGGAACTCTTTGTGCTTACTTTGAAAATGGCCCTCAAGGAGGAACTAGGGGAGGTGAACTTGTTTTCGAAAAGGCGACAAAGATTATGGAATCGCTTGCAGAGTTGGGAAACTGTGATGGAATCAAGACTTTTGACTTGGTTCAATCCGACCAAAATATCAAACTCAGGAACGAGTTGCGGCCAATCTTTTTTAAAACTGGATTATTCTGTGGACGTATTGCTGTCAGGGTCTTGCGCGAAACTGATATAAATATTGGCTTGGATGAAGTCAACTCTCTCCATGTCAGCGGAAAATATCTCTACGAGCAAGGGCGATTTCAAGAAGCGTTGTGGAAGTTCAAAGTTTGTG
Source organism: Obelidium mucronatum (assembly GCA_025765595.1). Classification (NCBI taxonomy): domain Eukaryota; kingdom Fungi; phylum Chytridiomycota; class Chytridiomycetes; order Chytridiales; family Chytriomycetaceae; genus Obelidium; species Obelidium mucronatum. The sequence continues at coordinate 154,477 of JAIVFH010000025.1, forward strand.
AAGCCCGTCGAATGTCGCTCCTCGAAATCGAAAACCAGCAAGTAGAGCTTCAAGAGACAAAGGATATGATTCGCGCGACATTGAAACATCTTGGAAGGATTTAAGCGATGGATTCCAGTATTGACGGGCTGCAACGAGTGCTGCGGACGATTTTTGGTGGAGTTGAATGGGGAAAAGGGGTAGCAAATTGTACGAATAGGTGTATAGAGTGGAGATTTTGCGAGACTGGGGTTTTTGAAATATCATTATTAAATAAGTTTTGGATGTATTGTTTCTTTGCTTTCATCAACATCAATATGCTCAGCAATCATGTTGGCTTCCAGATCCTCGTCGCCCTCTGCTAATTTCTCATTTTGAATTGCAGAAGGAATTGTCGACGCCCGTCTCTTTGGTAGCGAAAGATGCAACATCATACCACTCTCTGCTAGATCACTCTCCTCCGATTGTCCCTTGAGGAATGGAATATTCAACTTCTGGAGATGCGATTGAAGATATTTGCCGACTCGCGTAATCCACGGATCAATTTCATTGTCCAACCGTTTCTGCATTTCAATTGCGGCAAGAACAAATAGCCGAAATTCGGAATAATCAAGTTCCTTTCAAAAAAAAAAAAAATTCAATCAACAACGAAAAAAATACATGGCCCGAAAAAAAACAAACTTGGTTGCCAGCAACATCAAACTCTTTAAAGATATTCTTGATTGCTTGTGGAGTAAAGTTAAAGAGGAATCCTAGTGTGCAAAACTCTGTCAACGAGATTGTCCTTCCTCCATCTTCATCGAGAATCTCGAAACAAGTTCTCCAGTGCTGATACATGAACTGTTTTCCCTGATTGTCCTTGATAGCAACTAATATACTGACCAGGAGGTAGAACTGGACAGCAAGACATTGTTATTCCTTAACTGACCCAACTTTGATCCACCCTCACCTCGTCAAACTCAACGCTCCCCGATCGATCAAGATCAAATATATCAAATACTTTATAGATGTGTTCTTCGTTTAGGTCTGTCGCAATCGCCATGAAAGCCGCAAACTGGACATCGTCAAGAGATCCAGCGCCACGCCAATCCAACAGATTAAATACTTGGTGGCACATCAAGGCAGACCGAGCCGTAAGCAGACCTTCACACCGGCGCACAATTGAGAACTATTAAAATCCCACCAGAAACTGATCATACCGTATGTGTGATCAAGGTGTAGGCGTTTGAGGAATCCCCATTTTACTCTCATTTTTGACAAAAAAAACTTTACACAAATACAACAAAGTAAAATAGATTCTTATAGATGTTTTACTATGTCGTGAAAGAAGGTTTCGTGACCCAATCGGTTAAAATGCACATCTGGACATAAAAAAACGCGAAGGATCAAAAAAAAAAAACCCCCCACACATAAATTATTAAAAACTTACTATCCACGTAGTATCGAGAAAGACTCGGGTCGTACTTTGCATCTGGCCCCAAGAAGGTAACCCACGTATCCAGCACATCAATGCGCATTTGTTTTCCCAGTTGAATCAAGCGATCTCGAAATAATCTCGCTTTAACACGACCTCCATCATCCAATACGGGGGGTGGTGTTATAAAAAGGACCTTTGTCTTTGGGTGGTGTTTCTGCATGTGTTGGGCCATTTCCTTCATGTTTTGAATATACTTGTCGACGGGGACACCGAGATTCCAGTCACTATTTCATAGAGATAATTTAGATATACCAGCCTTCCCGTGTCTTTTTTTTTTTTTTTTTTTGCTCAAGCGTGTTACTTTGTGCCAAGCCAAAGGGTCAGGACTGAAGGTGATTGACCAACACCAATGGTTGTCGCTAAAACTTGTTCAAAGATGGGTCGAACATAGTCTGAAGTTTTCCCTGAAGTATTGTTTTTGAGAGTGCCTTGTTCATAAGTAGTTTGTTTTATTTACCAGAGAATCCGCGACTCAAAATGTCTCGTCGCCGACTAAAGTGAGACTCAAGACGGATTCCATATCCGAAATCGGCTGTATTATGTGAATGCTTGAGGTGCTATTAGAAGTTACAAGGACAGCAGGAATAGGGAGGAAGGGTGGCTTACTGAAGTAAGGGAATCCCCCACCAACACGATTGGGTCCTCAAAGCCCCACGGGTTCGGCCTATCAGCCACAAGAGATCTGTGTTTGTCTGCATGATGGCCCTGGGACAAACTGATGGAAACCTCGAAGGCAATCAAACACGCAATGGACAGAAGCACAAGCACCCAAGCATGCACAGCAATGCTCTTCAACATTTTTTTTTTCAAAAACTTGAAAATATTCACTGTCTTGCTTTTATTCTTTCCCTCCCCTCACCCTTCTTTCTACTTGCTTCCTATCAATTTACTTATATTCACTTTACACAAAATCACTTCTCACGTGTGATAATCTTATCCTTTCTACGAACTTCAAATTCATTGTAACCGTCAAGCTCCCGCAACTTTGCATCATCAAAGTCTGGGTTCCCTGCAATCTCGATCCAAACAACACGCGAGTTTTTAAGAATCGTCGTGGGAAACGACTGCAAGTTGTTATTGCAGAGACGGATGGCTTTGAGTTCTGGTAGACTGCCCAAGGTATCTGGTAATTCTTGGATAGTGTTCTTGTTGGCGTTGAGCTCTTCGAGGCTCTTGCACGATGCAATAGAGGCTGGGATGATGGAAATACTGTTTCCACTGATATCCAGGGTGACAAGGGATTTAAGTTGGCCGATTTCGTCGGGAAGGGTTTTTAGACGGTTGTTTGAGAGGTTGAGTGTCTTCAAGCCCGCCAATAGAGTGAGTTCAGCTGGTAGTGCTGCGAGGGCGTTTGTGCTCAGATTCAGGATTTCTACTTTGGTCAGTTTACTCAAGTCCAGGGGGACTTTTGAAAAGTGGTTTTGAGCCAAGTTGATCATCTTGATTCGTCCACTTGGTGTTTTTGTAAGACTGTTTAGCAGGACGGGAGGGACCAACAACGTTAAAAAAAAACCAATCAAAACCTTTGAGCACTCGATCGGCAGGTAGTCGAGTCTGTTGTTGGATAGATCGAGGCTTCGCAGTTGTTTGATCACAAGGACTTGGATCGGAATGTTTTGAAGTCCGGCGTCAGACAAGTTCAATACAAGCGTCTTCTCGGCGTTCGATACTCTGTCTTGGAGAGATAGTTTGTTGCCCATTTGATCGAGTTAAACACTATTGTTTTTTTTTTTTTTTTTGATTAATCGAAAGTCAACCTTCAAAAGTAAATGGAAGCATTGGTTCGACTGCCACCTATCCAAACACTATCCCCCCTGGTCTCCGTAATCAGAGGCTTAAATCCTGGGAAATTTACTCTCCAAGGCACGAATACCTATCTCGTTGGAACAGGGAAGAGACGGATCCTGATTGATTCTGGTCAAGGCGTTCCTGAATACCTTGGCCTCCTGCAGCAAGCACTGCAAGAGCGAGGAAACGTGTCTATATCGGATATTCTGATAACCCATCGTCATCACGGTGAGAGAAAAAACAGTCGTGTTACTCCTCTTTCGATGGCGTCATTTAATTTCAAATCATCCCAATCAGATCATGTTGGCGGCATTCAACAGGTCCTACAGGCGAATCCGCATACAAACGTCAATATTTGGAAACGAATGACGTCTGTCGACAACAATGCGAATGGCGAGATTCCGCCGTACAAACATATTCTCGAAAACCAGATTTTTGAAACGGAAGGCGCTTCTCTCCAATCAATATATACCCCAGGTCATTTAGACGATCATGTTGTGTTTTACTTGAAACAAGAGGCAGCCTTGTTTAGCGGGGACTCTGTTTTGGGCCAAGGAAGCACAACATTTGAAAACTTGAAGCAATACATGGATTCGCTTACAAAAACGCTGGAACTCTGCGTAAATATTGATGTTATATATCCTGGACATGGTCCTGACCTGAAAAATGGCACGATGGTTGTGAAAAACTACATGCAACATCGGATTGATCGAGAGAATGAGATCTTGAATGTCCTCAAGTGTGGGGGGAAAGCTGGATTTTTCACGAGTAGAGATATTGTTGAGGTTGTTTACGCGGATTACGATCGGAATATTTGGCCGGCGGCTGAGAGGAGTGTGGTGTTACATTTGAACAAACTGTTGGAAGAAGGCCGGATTCAGCAGACGGAAAGGTTAGGAGATAAAGTATACTTCATCGCCTCAACCCTTCCAAGGCATGGACTGTAAAATAAAGTGTCCGCGTTTATTCAAAGGTACTACATTGCTCGCAAAATAAACAAAATCATACTCGAAATACTTATCATACAATTCTTACACAATTTCCCAAATATCGGACCCTGTTTCAGAAAACCTGTCCAATACATTTTCATCATTGCTTGCAACCATTCCTCCAACACTGTAGCTTCCTGTACAACTACGACAAGCACCAAAGCCTCCACTTTTTCGGCACATCCCTCTTGCGCAATGGCATGCCACAAAAGCATCTGATTCGCTCGCTGCCTCAGATTCAGTATCTGTAAAGACCACCTCACACATTGACGCAACAGTAGAACTGTCTCGACTCCTTCCTCCTTCTCTTCTTGAATCAGTGAAACCAAACTTGCCCATAAAAGCAGCGTCATTGGAAGAAAAGTCGGAGAGAATATGCTCCATGACCGCGTCCTCGTGGCTTTTTTCTTTCTTAAAGTGATGTCCTTGATAACTTTGACGTGATGCGAACCACCCTTCATGGCTGCAAGTAACAACTTCGTTTCCCACACCACAGCTACTTCCGTGACCAAGCCCGTAAATAGACTGCATTAGCGCATACTCCATTCTCCGGATATTAATCAGTTTATCAATCGTCACGCCGCTCCCTTTGATGCTTGTTGTCGTTGTTGTCGTTGTTGTTGTACTTCCATTGCTACTTGATGTTTCGTCCGCATGTTCGGATTTGGAACACAGGATTCCACTACTTTCACCATTCATATAATTCACCAATTCATCCAACTGAAGATGTCCTAAATCATGAACGTGGCCCTGGTTCCTGTCTGAGATACAATCAATGTATCTCTCAATCAAAGCGACAGTTGACTGCTTCATTTTATGAACCCGTGGAGATGTTGATGGAATACATGAAACTTGTTCCTTCAGGTTGGACAAGGTTTGTGTTTGCGACTGGACTTGGACAATGGTTGGTATCAAGTTTGGGGACGCGATAGGACTGAATGTTGCAAGTTGGTGTTGTGTTGTGATAGTGGTGGTGACTGAGAGATGCTGAATCTTGTGGCTGCTTTTTCCACCGTCGTTGCTCCTGATACTGACGTTTGATAGGCTTGAGGTTTCGTCACAATCAGTGAATTGCAATCCTCCAAATACCCCGTTCAACACACTACTACTATTGCTATTGCTACTGCTGCTGCTGCCAACACTGTTGTGAGTTATATTTTGACTTGAAGTTCCAGTGCTCGAATCAATCGCGCTTGGACTTTCGTGATGCGACCAGCTCATCATGACCTTTTCGGCACTTTTCAAAATACGCACAATTTTTGCAGTTGCGGCAAGTCTTGCAAAACGCCATCTGAATAGAATGGCGCGAAACCACGATTGGATCTTTCTGGCGGCTTTCTCATATTTAGGCGACGACTGATGGAAACTGAATGCAGGAGCGGCTGAGTGGGTCACTACTAGTTGGGAACGGCGCGATCGCGTGGCTCTGAACCAGCGCTGGATGGTGACGGCGGCGCGCAGCACGGCCTTCCTGCGGCGGTCGACCGCAAGCGAGCGCGGCTTCGGCAGCGGCAGCGGCAGCGGGTGCACGGCGCGCAGCTTCGACGCGGTCAGGCCCGGCGCGGCGTTCAGCGCCAGCAGCGTGCGCAGGTACGGCTTCGGCAGCAAAACGTGCGGCGGCGGCGGCGGCGGCGCAAGCCGCGCGTGCGCGTGGGCTTGGTGCGCGTGGGCTTGGTGCGCGCGGGCTTGGTGCGCGTGCGGCGGCAGCGCCAGCAGCGCGAGCCGCTGCGGCGGGCGCGGCGCGAGGCCCGGCGGCGGCTTGGCGAGCAGCTGGCGGAGCGACGGCGGCTGCGGCTGCGGCGGCGGCGGCGGGCGGCGCGGCTGTGACATGGCTTTGTTTGTTCGTGGGTGGTGCAAGCGGGTGGCGCAGTTTTATCAAGGATAAAAATTCAAGCAGCACCGAAGTGTCGCAATCGACAAGAAAAACGCAGACACGTAGATGATAAGAAAGTTCCACAAAAGATCCTCCATCCTCTCGATCAATTTCGGATGATGGCGGCGGCATAATGAGTTGAATCGGAAATCGCTTTTACAAGCCTGTTTCTTTTCTTTTTAAAGTTGAAGCTTCAAGCGAGTGTATCTTTTCAACTTCCACTTTGACAGCTAAATACTAGACAGCTAAATTGTTTGTTTGGGTCACGATTGGCTTTGTTTACCCGCATTAGAGTTCGATACTGAGCTCCTCCCTCCCCTCCGATTTCGTGTCCCTGGAGAGTCCGGAAGAGATTACTGCGATTCCCGCATAATCGCTTCGCTTCTAGAAAAGATGCTCCAACCCAGCCGCCTGCTTCGTTTCTACCAACGGACACCTCAATATACAGCAAAACACACGTTCTATACGCTTGCTAGAAGCAGCAGCGCGCCTAGATTACCGTTGGTTCTGGTCCATCAGATACGCCAGTTTGCTTTAGCGGTCAGACCCACAAAGACTGAACATGTCCTCGAATCTGCATTCCTGGTGACCCGAATCAAAACCATTCGCAAACTATTCGAAGCAGTCACCGATGCGAATGCCTCTGCTGTTGCCGCCAAGAATGGCGATGATGATGAAGGTGTCAACCCGGACACCCTCCTGCAGATCCTAGCCTCTGATGACGCAGTCGTGTCTCGCCTACTTGCAGATGTTGATTTCCGAATAGCGGCTCTTGGGGATTCGCAGAGTCATGTTCGCCAAGATCTTGAAGCGATTGCTGGGTCGCTTCGCAACTTGAACTATCGCGAGAAAGCCCTTGCTCTCCACAAAGACTCCAACGACATTAGATCACATAACGCGATTCTTTTAATACACGCAAACAGTGGGGATTATGAAGCTGCATTGGCTCTTGTCAAAAGGTTTATAGAGAAACATGGAGTTCAACCGAATGTAGTCTCATTCGCACACATGATTAAAGCTTACGGGTGAGGATTATCTTTTTACTTATCATGTTGGTGTGAGTTTTCCTGTATTTCTGACTCTATTTTTCTCCCGTTGCAAGCGTCGCCAAGAAACCAGCTGATGCCAAAAAGTGGTTTGACGTTTACCGGAACTCGGATGAGCCCACGGAAGACGCCCCATACACCAACTTGATTATGGCGTACGTGAATTCCGGAGACATACCGGCCGCAATCAACATCATGTTAACCATCTTGACGGAGGACTCGATTCCATTAACAACCATTCACATGAGTGCTTTCATGGATGCTTTACTTCTCAACAAGAACCATGACCTAGTGATTGAATGGTATAATCGATTAGATTCGGATGAAACTGGACGATTTCCGAAACCAGATGCTCGGATTCTTGATATTGTGTTTGACGCTGCCGTACACGTCAACAATGAAGATCTGATACAAAAATTGTGGCCCTCCTCTCCCGAGAGATCGCCAAACACTCTCAGTCTTTGTCAGTATGGTCTGTCGAAACTTGATGGTGTTGTTGACGGGGCCTCAAATCAAGATGATTTGGGGGCTGTTGTTAGAGTGTTCCAAATTTTGAAACACAACAAGAATTTGGTTTCTCCAGCTATTCCAGCTTTCTTTGAGTCGTTGATAAATATCAATCCGGCGGCAATGAAGGAGAGCTTGCCAATATGTGACTTGGAAATCTTGCAAGTTGCGGCTTCTTTGTTTGTATTCCCACGGATAATGCAAGAAATGTTGAGGCAGGCTATTGCGAACTGCGGAAATGATGTAAAAGGGGCAGTGCGTTTGTTTTCAGTGGCTACTACATTCATGTCGCCCGATGAAAATTCAAAGCAACTGATACTCGATTTGTATCTGAATCGTGGACTTTGGAAGTTGCGGGGCTCAACTCGGGTGGAACTGGAGACTAGAGACTTTTATGTTCTGGTGCCGATTGCCGCCCCCAACCCAGACACGTTAAAGACTGTTTTGGATGATATGGCGGCGCGCCGTCTGACGGTTACGAAAGAAATAAGCGATGCTGTTGTTGAGAATCTGAGAGCTGCAAGGAAGTGGCTTGCACTGAATACCTGGATCCGAGGAATGAGGAAATTGGACATAATCAAGGGCCCAAGATTGCGGGGAGAAATGGCGAATTTTGTGGATCTGAAGATGGAGAATGCAACGCTGATATTCAACTGCGTAAATCACATGTTGGATAAAGCAATGACAGTCTACACGGAAATTCTATCCTCGAAAATGTCTCCTTCTATCTCTGCAATTTCTCTGCTCATTACGCGTCTCTTTGAAGCTAATAGAGTTGATGAAGCTGTCAAAGTCTCACAAGAAATGCTTGAAAGGGCCAAGAGAACACATGACTTGGCCGCACGGGATTTTGCCATCCACGATGCGCTTATGAGTGGTTGGATTACTGTAGGGAATTTCCCCGAGGCGCTTGCATGTTCCGACTACATAATCAAAACCCATCACAAACTCCCCTACTTTCGCCAGATTTCTCGCATAACAGCCAAAACGATATTCCATCATCAAAACAAGGAAGGAAACCCTGAACTCGTGCCATTAGACCTTGTTGGAAATTCAATTCTTAAATGGCTATTGTTTTTGCCGTCGCCATTGGTCCCGACAGAAGTGGATTTACGGTCTCCAGTCCAAGCGCTTACTCTAGACCATTTCATTTGGATCCTGTGTAAAGTTGGTGAAACTCGAGAAGCGCTTGGTGTTTACTATGCACTTCGAAACTCGGGGCACCCGCCTCGTCCTGCTTCGCATAAAATATTGCTTAAATCTGTGGCGGAATCTTCCTTTCTGGAAAAAGCGGTCGCTGTGGAGCTGTTGGATGATGCCATGGAACAGCTTTCGTCAGTGTCGAATGGGAACTTTGGGTTCCTTGATGGAACGTGGTTTGATCCAGTGTTGGAAATGCATTTGACTCGTTTCAATGATTTAGAGAGCGCATTAAGTATTTGGAGAGTGATGAAGGCAAATGAATTTCGAATGGGCCAAGTTGTAAGCAGGAAGCTGGCTCAAAAGTGTTTAGAAAAGGGAGATTTGGCACATGCTGTGGAGTTTCTTTTGCTGAGCAATCCTTTATCGACTTCCACATTGAAACTGATGGAGCAGTTGATTGAAACTGTTGGTGACGTGGAAAGTCTGCCTGTTGCAAAAGTTGATCAAGTAGCCTTTGCGAAAATTGTGGCGCGAAAATGTGGGTCTGTTTTCCATTTGTACTCTCAAAAGGCCATGGAACTCGCACTTGAGATTTTAGTTCGGGAAGGAGAGGACGTCGTGTCTCTGGCAAACTGGTTATTTAAAAATTATAGTGAGTGTGAGATTTTTGAAACCAACCGTTTGAGGCATTTGTATGCCTTTTGCTTATTACTTTATCTTTGTTTTGTATTAGAATCATTATCTAATGGTGAGCTTTCGTCGAACTTGATTTTGTACATGTTGAGAAATGGGCATCTCTCTCAAGCGCTGGTTGTTTTGGAATCTATGGCCCCATTCTCACTAGGCGGAGTCAACGCAAGAAGTTTGGACTTGGTATCCGCAGTTATTTATGATGCATTGAAACTGAGAGATGAAGCGATTGCAGCTCGGGTATTTCAAATCTTGGAATCCGACGGTTTCACGGACAACCAAAAAGCTAAAGTAAAGGAAGCAGCTCGGCAGATCAAAGCGACAATAAATTAGAGAGTCAGTGTTTTGCTTTTTTGGGACGCGTTGAGCAATTTCAAACATTTTTTCACTCCAAAAACACGATGTCCTTCTTCGGGTTTGACGCAACGCTGCCGGGAAAGGGGCCGCGCGCCGCCGCAGGGTCCGCCGGCGGCGTTGACGATGACGAATTGGGCGAGGGATCGCGGCTTGACGAGCTGCTCGAGGAGAAGTTCAAGTACGGCCTCGAGCTGGGCGACGGCGACGACGACGATGCGGACGGGCTCGCGCTGCTCGAGGAGGACGCGGAGCTCAACGACGAGACGTTCGGCGGCGACGCGGCGGGTTTGTTTGTGTCTGTTTTTGCCGGCTGCGCTAACGCGGCCCCCGAAGGAGCAGGCGCCGACTTTGACTTTGCCGCCGGCGCGTCGGCGGCGTTTGCCGGAAACTCGTTTTTTGCGGCGCCGGCGCCGGACGCCCGGGGCGCCAGGCCGAACGGTGAGTCATGCTGCTATTTTTGGACCGTAACTCGCAGCAGTGTAACCGTTTTCTTCAGCTGCTTCGCCAAAGTCTCCTTCGCAAAGTTCACGACCCGTATCGCAAGTAGGTCGCCGTCAAATTGAGCTGCAGTGTCTCTGACATCTGTTTTATCTACAGCCAGCGGACCCGTGGAACTCCCAACCGAAACCACAGCAGCCGGCAAAATTAGCGCAACAAAGCACTTCATCTGCTCCAAAAATGATGTCTCTGGAGGAGATTGAGGCGCAAATGATGGCTAATCGGAGTCAGCCTCAGCAACACCTCCAACAGCAACAGTTCCAGCTAAATCCAAACGTACATGTTCACCATCAACCGTTATTCAACCAACCACAGCAGCACTTTTCCGGATACCCCCCTCAAGGATCCCAGCAATTTCAACATGGAGCGGGTGCTGAAAAACGTATTATGAGTGTCACAGAACTTGAAGAATCGATGCTTCGTGACAAGCAACAGCAGAGACAGCAGCATCCATTTCCTCCTCAAAATCTGATGGGACCTGCCCAACCGTATCAACAATTTCAAGGGCCGCCGGGATTCCAAGGCTTTCCTCAACAGATGGGAGGCCCAAATATGCCACAGAATATGGGCCAATTTGGACAGATGGGAATGCCCCCACATTTGATGGGTCCAATGCCTCCTGGCTCACCTGGAAATATGCACGCCCGTCCTGGATTCGGAATGGGGCCCCCACCACCAGGAATGATTCTCCAACAAGGCCCACCACCAATGGGTGGCCCCATGCTCCAAAATCAAATTTTCAGTCAAGGAGGTCCTGGCCCCCAATTCGGAAACTTCCAAGGATCTCCACGATCTGGAAACAATCTAGGAGCGCTTCCGCTTGAATCACCACAAGGGCAACCTGGAAGCCCGCTTCCAACAACCGGCAACAATCTTCAACGACCTGTTTTGCAGCAGGATGAAATGTTGAGAAATGCTCAGGAATTGGCACAGCAACAGCACCAAATGCAACAACATCAACAACAACAGCAACAGCAAAACCAGCCAAGAAGCGGCGGCCGTGGGGATTATGGGCAGATGCGCTATAACAATGCGCAAGCGCAAAATAATCGCAAAAATGTATTGCTGCACACTGGTTTTTCCAATGACGAGAATCGCCAACGTGGAGCGACAGGAAAAGGACCTGGACCGTTAGATGGTGGCTGGAGTCATCAAAGTAACAGAACCCCACGTTGGGTAGGTGGTGCACATACCAAAAAAGAAAAGTATGCGCTAACAATATTTATTTTGTTAGGTCCGTTATGCCGATTCTATGACGCAATATGAAAAGGAGACAATTGCTCGAATTCAAATTAGTCAACTTGTTAGTGAAAACCCATACCGTGATGATTTCTATTATCAAATCTACTCGCAATTCCGTTCTGGAAATGGATCTATTGGAACGTCCGGAGCAAATTGGCAGCAATCCATGCTGCACGCCAAAGACTCGAGTTTTGAAATGCAAGCACAGATGAAAAAGCTGATTGAAGGCAAGAAGTTGAAGCCAAAAGGCACAACCCGTGAGTATTTGTTTAGTTTTTGACACTTGGGGTTTTTGCTTCCGGAATCTCAATTTAACTGTTTGTTAGTTGCCATGGAAGGAGCTCTTGGAAAAATCTCTCTAACATCTGTGAAGAACCCGCGAAAATTGATTCAAATCAATCAAGCAGCCAAACAAGAACATGCGGTTCCAACCTTCTCTCGTTTGACTCGTCGTAAAATTTTGAAGTCGATTGAAACGGTTTACACCTGCGTTCTCAACATTGAGCAGCTTAAGAGGAAGGTTCCTGAGAGAGGATCTGAAGGGGAGGAAGAATGGGCTGCTGAGTTGGAACAGAATATCGCGGAAATGTGGGAAGAGCTTAGTTTGTCTGAGAATATTCCGTTCACGTGAGTGGCAGCGTTCAACCCCGTTTGTTTTGTTATCTCTCTCCTCTCCTGCTGTTATGCCTTCTTTTCGGTTTCGATTGGCGCTATTTCCACGCATTGAAAACCCTACGAGCTGGCAAAGAAAAAAAGTTGTTTTTGGTCTGGGTTGGGTTGTCAGGTTTCAACCTACTGATCTCTCAGATGGAATCAAACACATTTTATATCTCCATGTTGTTAATTTTTTGTTTTAATCGCATTTCTCTTTTCTTCGATGGTCATAGTCTTCCACATCCATTCCCCTACTTCCTCTCGTACTCGAAAGGAAAAAGAGTGTTCCCTCGTTTGATTCCCTACTTGACTCCGGACCAAATGTTTTCTGCCTTGACCACCTTGTTTTCTCGCGCCGAGAGTCTGGATGTTTGCAACATGCCAGCTGGATCCAAAGATGAAGCGATTGACCTGTTTGTCACAACTGTAGTCCCACCTTTAGTGTCGTTCATATCCGAAGTTCCTTTGCAAGTTGTCAACGCCTTTATGCGTATTCTTTTGGAGCGGCACAATATGGTGTGGCTTGCAAAGTCAAAAGCAGGTTTAGCCTTTTTGGCATTGCTGTTGAGTCGTGCAGAAATCTTGAAGCAGGGTGGTGGGAGCCAGCAGGGGCTAAGAGCTCCTGGTGCTGATGATCTGTCATTGTGGTACGCCCCCCCTCTTATAGTTACCTTCCTTATGGATCAATACGCCTTCTTTTCGGTTGTAATGTAATACGTTCCACATATTATGACCCTACGAGCTGGCGGATATTAGTTCCGTGTTGAATTATTAGTGTGGATGTGTCACTCTGTAGTGTTTCTATCCTGATTGTTTGCGCGAACATTCAGTTTCCTCCTTTTATCACTCCGTCTTTGATTTTTCTGTTTTTGATCGTACATTTTTCATAGGGCGGAACTTTACAACTTCTTGTTTGCCTCCCTCCAAGGAAACTTTGCTGCCATTTTCCCGCCATCATCAGACACAGACGTGAGAAAAGGGCATGATGAGGTTTATATTTGGCAATTCTTGGCAGCTATGGCTGTGGGTGCTACTAGCGCCGATCATCAACGCATCCTCTTGACGGAGGTTCGCGACAAAATTTTCGAGACGAGTCGTCGCGGAAGCTCCAGTGATGATCCAGATGACGCGAGAGCATTGGCAAATGTCAACTTGTTCTTGAATGCGTTGGGACTAGGTATTGATGCCAGTCAATTAGCATCGATGTAATCATGGGTGCATCGATGTAATGACTGTTGCGTGGTTCGAAAATCGACCTTGTTCTTGTTTTTCCGACAGCGAAGCCTTATTTGTTCAACCGTTTCGGCTGTGGATTTATTTCTCTTTCTTTCTTTCTTTATTTTTTTTTATTCTGTTTCGAATGACCCAACCAGATATATTTGCTTTTCTGGAGTTCTATCATTTGTGTTTGTTTTTCTGTTTTGTTTTGTGTGTGGATTAAAAATTGTCGAGTTTTTTTTTTTGCAATCATAATGACCACAAGCTGCCATCGACATAAAATCCTAGGTTGAAACCCTCCCTGCCTACCCAAAAAAGAGCAGCTATTAAAAAAAAACAATCAGATGGAGGAGGCTCCACACCATTTGGCCAAACCTACTTCCAGGCCTGTCAAAGCCGACAATCTCCAGTACTAGCACAGGTTATATCGCCAGCTTTAGAACTCAAGCGGCATCTCCATATTGACGTTGATGGAATAAAACGCGAAGAAGATTGGGAACCTATTATGAAGGCATTGCGTAAAAATGAAGATTTGAAGGAGATTCGTTTGCGATCGAATCTTGGGCCTGGAATGCAAGGTGAAAAACAAAACTCCTCCTCGTCCTTCTCCTCCATCTCCTCCTCTTCCTTCCACTCCTGAGAAAACTGTAACCAAGTGTGCAAGAGAAGGATCCTTTTTTATCAGTCAGATCTTTAAAAACTAAATACTAATTTCTGTACGTGCTATTGACAAAGGAATTGCCATGAACGCGTTTATTGATATTAACCAGGGAAATGGCAGTGGTGGTGCGTCAGGTAGTGGCAGTGGCGGCGGGACCAGTTCTGATAACGGCGATGAGGGGGGATCAATGTCTACAACAAGAGCAGTAAAACTCAATTATGCAACTCAAAAGGGACTTCCTGAAGCTTTGAGGCGGAAAGATAAAGTCACGAGAGGATCGAATCATGTTCGAATGGGAAGAGTAGCTATTAAACTTGTTGGGTGAGATATAAAAAAAAAACTGTATGGGTGAAAAACCAAAACACTCACAAAAATTTTCCAGATCCATCAAAGATTGCCTTATTCGGTCCAATAGAATCACAGTACTGGAAATTGCGGGAGTGTATCTCACAATTCCTGCATTGGATATTCTTCAAAAGGGGCTTGCGTGCAATGGAACAATCAAAGAGCTCTCTTTGGCGCGGTCGAATATTGGAGATGATGGTCTATTTAGTAAGTGGGGGTATGGGGCAGACATTCGCTGATTTTTCTGTAATTTTGACAAATTGTACCAGCCTTAATTCCTGGCATCAAAGCGGCAAAAGCATTATGCAGCGTCAATTTATCAGCATGCCAGCTGACGCCAAAAGGGGCAGATTTTCTCAGTAATCTCATTAAGGTATATATCCCAGTGCGAATTCCACACGTGGATTTAAATAATCATGATGTAAACAAACCACAAAAGAGTCAAGCTGTTCAGCGGCAAGCTGCGCATTGGGTTTCAACGCTTCGTGCCCATCCTCTTGATCCTTTACGTGAGGGGTTTCCAACTCAAGACGTTTACAATGCGGCTCTAGCAGGTCCTACACTTGATATGCCTCTCGGAACCCCAACACCAATTCGAAGGTTCAATTTATGTTGTAATAGCCTCGGGGACAATGGTCTCGATATTCTCATGGACGGACTCGTCGAAGAAATTGGAATGCTGGCTATAGATTTGCAGTACAATGATATAACTGATGCTGGGGGTCGTATTGTAGAACAAGTCGTCAGACTTAATGGGGAACTTGTCATTGTGGATTTGCGGAACAATCAAATAGGTTTAGTAGTGCGTCTGCGTTGACTGTTTTGTTCCTTGTAACGAAAATTTTTTTAGACCCTATTTTGATGAGAATCATCACATCATTACTTCATGTAAATATGACAAGAAGGTTAAAGGCTGGCGCAATGCCCACCCATTCCCAAAGCAAACTAAAGATGGTAAGCTCTTATTTATTTTTTTGGTTCAACACAATGTTAAAATTCTCTCAAGGATCAACCGCAACCAATAGAATGGCTGTCAGAATCCCACCCTTTAGAGTCCACTTTTCACAGTACTTCAACAACAGCAACTTCAACTACACCCTATGAGTGTGTACGGTCATCTATAAGGAAAGCAAACGTTCTGAACCACTTGCGCCGGCATACGTCAAGTTCTATAAAGAAGCTCAACTTTGCGTCCACAAAAGACGCAGAAGCAGAACTCCGACGAAAAAGGAGAAAATGGGATGAAGTCGAAGCTGCTGCAAAAATCCGAATCCCTAAAGGAAACTTGGTTTTTATCTTTTTCTTATGCCCTTTTCTTTTTCTCCTGGATTTGATTTTTAATCTGTGAATTCAGTATCCTCAAAACACCACCAAAAAAGTGCAGCAGCCAAAACAAAAAGATGGAACTTCCGCTACAAAAATCCCCGGACTTTCTTGGTTGGATTCACAAAGCGCTATATATGATTCTGACAACACCGGCTTGGAAGATGTATCCCACAGGTTGAACTTACTAGTCATGGATCGACAGCCAACTTTGCAGCAGCTCAATGGAAAGGACCGTGAATATTCTACTCCACGAGAAGCACAACTTTGGGCAGAAAATCAATCGCTGAAAGAGAAACTCAATCATGCGCAGCAACACAAAAGCAATGAGAGAAAAGCCACTGCTTCTAGTGAAAAAGAGTGGTTCGACCCAAGAAGGAGAGAATATGGTGGATGGATGCAACCGAAAGAACAGAGTACCACAGCAACAACAGACAATCCCAAAACCCATGCAAAAAAATTAAATTCACAAAAAAATACGAAGGGCTCTATATCTTCTGACTCTCTGAAGTTCCTAGTTCAGGATTACTGCGAAATGGCTGACGAACATTCGACAATGCAACCTGCCGCCGAATCTAACGAAAACAGCTGTCAAATGAATCCATTAGATGAAGCTGTTTTGAATGGGTTTTTGGATCTTAATCTTGTGTCAAATCCAACCCACATCAATCGCACTCCAAATCTCGCAAATGCAGTCCAACAAAAAAGGAGTTTCAAAACATCTATCAGCTTAGACAAACTAGCAGCTGAACTGGATGCCTTTATTCAAGAATCACGAAACTCTGAGTTTGTGGAACCTGTGTTTGAAGTCTGTGGTGAAGTGGAAATCGAAGGACTTCGACAATCAATGGATCAACCCAACATCAAAAATACAAGTTGAGTATTTCTCTCGTTCTTCTTTGAGCTCATAACTAAAAAATTGTGTTTGAATATAGTCAAGGAAACTATGGCCGCATTTCTACAAAGTCCTGATGCAAACCAACAAGTTATGGCAGATATTTTGAGTACGTACATGGGAATGAGTAGCAGCACTCTTGGTTTTGAAGATGCCGTGAATAACATTGAAATGCTCAAAGCGGTGGATGACACTCTTTCTGACTTTATGAACTTATTGGAAGATATCGAAAGATGTGCCACTGACGAGAGACAGGAAATAGAGTTAGCACAATAAACAAAAAAAGGCGAAATTTCACTTGGCAACCATCATTTATTTACACCAACAAAGAAATTGCATATTGATTACATTGGTCTGTTTTGCATCGTGTAGGGTGGTCCAGAACTTGGTGGATACGGAGGGTAGTATCCATTTGGGTCCATCGAGTTCGGTGGCGGTGGACCATACATGGATGACGGTCGAGCTGTATACGGAGGGTATGGTTGGGAGCTCGTTGGACCGCCGGGTGGTGGAAACAATCTAGTACTCATCCCATTCATCCCACTGGCGACACCATCGGAAAAGAGCATTCCACGCCCACCGTCGGTTGATGGATGGTATTGACTTGATGAGTATGGTGCATATGGTTGGGCTGAACGAGGAGGAGGCAACTGTGTGGTTGAAGATGGTTTCCCATATGGAGGTGCCTGTGGGGCTGAAGATGGGCGAGTAGGATCAGAAACTGGTCTGTAAGATGAATGAGAGGAGGGTGGGTGGTATGGGTATGATGGGTAGCTGCTTCGTGGGGGTTGTCCATATCCAACTGGAGCAGGTGGTGGCAACCGCCCACTGCCATAATGGGGACCCATGGAAGGCATCGAACCATACGGCACTTGAGAAGGATATGCCCCTTTGGGACCTTTAGAATAACCAGGAACTTGAGTGTAGTCAGTATTGCCCGGTTGAGGTGCAGTGTTTGGGTATGGCGCATATGGCTGGGGATATTCAGGACGAGGCCCCGCAGCTCCGGAACCGGGCGATGGTCGTGCATAGGAAGGATAATGCGAGTAAGGGGGTGCATAAGACATCTTTGGGTTATAAGCTGATCCTGTAGCCGGTGTTGAGGATGATAACCTGCCATTACCACCGCTTGAAGACGCTTGGCTTGATATCTTGTAGTCCTTATTGGAAGTCGGAGCAGGTCTCTGCTGAGATGTTGACGATGCCAAGTTCATTTGGGAAGGTGCTGGAGCGGGAGATTCTGAGGCTCCGCTTTGAATCAACTTAATGGAGTCATCGATTACAGACAATAGAGTATCTTCGTTCAAGTTTCCAGCTCGAGCTTTCTTTCGGGTTCCAATTGGCCGACCAAGCGAAGCGTCGTCCTCTTCGTAATTCTTTGCTGACTTTCGCATTCGCTTCAAATCCAATTTTTCGGCCTCACTGACAGGACTCAATTCCTCCGAAACCACTGACGTAGACTCCTTGACGACTTTAACTGTTGCCGTTCCAATAACCCTGGACCTCCTCGGGAACATACTATCTGAATCGGCAAAGAGCGCTAACTTCTTTTTTGCCAAACCAGCAGCTTTTCGTTTCTGATAATCAGATAGTTTTGCATATTTTTCGTCCGTCCACTTCTTCACATTTTCGAACGATTCGTTTTCCCAACCATTTTGGACCTTGTAGTGTGCGTATGCAAGCCTTTTTTTGAGAGTTCCAGCAATCTACAAAAAAAAAGTTGGTCAAAACAATTTCTAAAATAGGAAAAAGGAAGGGGTGAGGGTGAAAAAATTTCTCGTTTTTTCTCTTTTCTCCAGGTGCAAATGACAATTTTGAAAACGACCACCACCCAATTTTTTCTTCAGACATCAAATCAAATCAAGCATCAACCATAGCAGCCAGTTTCAAGCACAGATGCATAAAAAAGTGATTTGAAAAAAGTATTATTTACCAAAAGTGCATGTTTGTAGCGGGGGTCGTCTGAGGTCGGTCCAAGCAGCATGTCATCGACGGGTGCCTCTGCAACAGAAGCTGGCGATGCAGGAACGTCTGATTCAATAGAAATTACTATAGGCATTACAGGACTGCCGCTTGAAACTGGAGACGAGGAAACTGAAATTGGTGCCTCTTGGGCTTTGACTACAGCCGCAGTACTAGCCGGTGGGCAAGTCGATCCCTCCACCTTCACAGATCCAGCATCAGGCTGTTCCGACAGATTTAAGTCCACTGGAGCTGTTGCTGACGATGCAGGACCAAAGTTAATCATCGCTGCGAGGGTTGTGCGA
Organism: Obelidium mucronatum; assembly: GCA_025765595.1. NCBI lineage: Eukaryota > Fungi > Chytridiomycota > Chytridiomycetes > Chytridiales > Chytriomycetaceae > Obelidium > Obelidium mucronatum. The sequence continues at coordinate 173,429 of JAIVFH010000025.1, forward strand.
AGTGCAGGAGATTGTTCGAAAAAATTGTGTATGCAAATTTGACATTGGACAATTTCAAGAAGCACAGAAAAGTCCCCAAAAATAGCAAAAAAAGAAAAACCTATAATAAGACATTTTTAAGTTTTCGTGTATTTTTCTAGTTTAAAACGGAGCGTGCACGCTGTATGTCCGCATGAGTAGGATAATTTCCGCCTTAATTTTCAGTGTAAATCTGAAAAACACGGAAATCGTAGTTTAGTACAGTGAAACGACACATTAGGCCCTGTTGTTACGCAAGGTTTAAAAATCCTAAAACAGTGTATCTTTCCTCTTTGAATCGTCTTTCGCAAGGTAATGACAAACTTTTATTAATTTCAAAGAAATCAGTAACGCACTTTTGCTCGGATACCAAACGTCAACTCATTTATTTTTACTTAAGGTTTGAAAGAATGAGCTGAATAAAACATATTGCTTGTGCTGCTCGAAACTCCACTCTCTGCCATATCGCCAGGTGCATCGTTAAATACTGGAGTATGCCTTCTTCCAGCTGCATCACTACTTTGTCGTGAACGCATATCGGTGATGCTGTAGGGAGTGCGCAGGGCACTTGAATTTGTCGTCCCCTGTTGAGTCATTGAGGGGTCCAATAAATGCGAGGATAACAGCGCAGCACTGGAATCCATGACAATCGAAGCTGCCACTGGTGGCACCATTTTTGGGGTATGTGGTGGGAGGCCGCTGTTTCCGCCCCTGCCAAACATCAAAGATGCAGTGGGGGTTTTATGGGAAGAGTTGCTCGCGGTGCTCGCCTCATGCACTTCTTGCAAAGAATTCGACGGAGGGGCCGTGGTTGAGAAAGGCAAATCACCAACCAAAGAAGATGTTGGCATGGCAAAAGACTTGCGGACAGGAGAAGGAGTGGAATTTGGTGATGACCCTGAACGATCCAAAGCTGAAGGCGCACGATTGATTAATCCACTTGATGTCATCGATGCTTCCATTCCACCGATGTTTTCATCAATGCCGCCACTATTATCCGCCGCTGCATTTCTCTCCTCCTTTTTTCTTCTGGCAGATTCCTTTACTTTCAGCCAACGCTCTTTGTACTTCGTCAATTCGCCCACTTCCATTGCATGCGTTTCCTTCAAGATCCGCAACTCTTCTTCCAAAGCCTGAACACGAGCAAAAACAGCAGCAATGTCAGAAGCAGGAACTTCAGTGGTTGGGGCCATCCGAGAACGTATAGCAGAGGCTCCCAAATTTGCTTGAGAGTTCATAAGACCGGATGAAGAAGGGGAATTGTTTGGTGGACGTCGTTGCTGTAAGGGCTGAATGTGTGTATCTGCTGAGTTAAATCTGGGCGTAAATGAACCTATCGCTGCAGCTCCACTGGGTACTCCGTATCGTTTTGCTTGCTTTTGTATATCTTGCCGAAATTGAATGATGCTGCTTTTCAACATGTTGTTCTCTTGGTCCGCCTGATTGCAGATGTGTTTGTTAGTTTTTCACAGAGACTTATAAGAGAATACCTTTTCCAACGCAGCTACCCGCTTTGCTAAAAAGTCAACGGTTTGCCTCAGTTGGTCATTTTCAATATGGAGCTCTTCCGTTGTTTTTTGCCTTTGAACAACAACAGCTTAGTATCCAACGAATAAATGGCAAAAGTCACGAACCTTCCCCCCAAATTATTTCGAGAATCAACTTGACCTCCACCGACAGATCGTAATTTGCGTGGTACACCAGGCACTGACGAGCTTCCTCCACCACCACGAACAACCGTCAAACCTCCTTCACCGTCATTTACAACGCGAATGTCTCCTCCCTCTGGATAAACTTGATTTGGATCGTATCCAACACCCCCTGTGCCTCCAAGATACGAGCCCGTTGGATTTGTTCCATTAACAACAAAATAAGAATTCAACATATTTCCAGATATAGATGCTGAAGGAGAATATTGTTGCTGTTGAGAGGAAATACCACCTTGTTTATGGTTACCACCTTGTTTATAGTTATTTTGCTGAGATTGTTGTTGGTGGGAGATACGACTTCCTCTTGAGTTCTCAATAAAGCCAGTGCCACCTATCTGACCAGGATATTGAACACCACCGGTACTATTTCCAGGGATTGCACGACCAAGTGGTGGCATTGGTGCCACTGCCGGACTCCATTGTTGCTGCTGAAGAGCTTGTAAGGGTGCTGTGCTTGATATTTTCTGAACAAGGTTTTCCACGACATCCCAAAACTTATTGAACGGATCGTCAGGAGTCTCTTCGTCTTCAATCTGAAAGTCTTTTAGTTAATCTGCAACCGAAATTCGTGATACTAACCTTAGGAATCTTGTCGACAGGGTCATCTTCAAGCATATAATAACTATCCATTGCATCGCTTGTATTTGAATTTCGGTTTTCTGGAACGAGGGTCTTTTGCCGCTGTTGTGGAGAAACCTGAATCCTATTCTGCATAATTGAGGTATCCAAAGACTCCACGGTTACTGTTGCTGGGCCCAGATAATTATCAACAGTGTTCAAGGGAGACTGCTCCTTTTTGGCTTGTGCCAAGGGGTCGCGGCCTTGTGGTGGCGAGCCAGACCGCTGTCCGGGAGCCAAAAAGGCGCTATCCGACGCGCTTTGGCCCAAGAAGAAGTGCCGCGAGTCATATCCCGACATTGATTCTCCTTCGAAGTTGTTTGTCCACATTCCTTGCTGTTGTAGTTTCTTTTGTTGGTGCTGTTTGTTGATTGCAATATCGTCTGTCTGAAGCGGGGCACCGGCCTGCTTCTTCTGCGATAATTTGACCACAGGTTTAGAGTTCAGGTCGGGATTCGGTGGTGGTGTAGCCAGAGGGGAGCGACCCGCAGGAGTGGCTACCGGCTGGGCAGATACTGCACTGCTTGGAACAGTTGCAACTGATGATGCTGAAGAAGTTGCTGACCGAGAGTGCCTTCTTTGCATATCCTTTCCCTTCCGCCTAGACGAAGTGTAAGGGACCAAACAAAGTCATCACACAGAAACTCACGTATGGTTTGCATAGAGCATACGAAGAGTCCTGGCAGAATCCGCATCGGTTGTATAAGTAGTTGCAAGTAGAAACTGTTCTGTGGGTAGTTCAGCAGTTGACCCCACGAAGCTGATGCTGTGAATGCATGCCTCACCTGCAGCTCGGAAGTGCGCTTCGATTGCTTGAGCATATTGGCCCTTTTCGGAGTAGTCTTCGGCGGCCGATGCAAACGCGTTGGCCTTTGTAACTGCGTTGCTTGAACTGTCATCCATTTGCTTGCTTGGCCACTTCCTTCAAAAATAACCAAAAGGAAAACACAGCCCTCCTTCCACCACATAGGAGCACCTTACAAGCCATATTCTTTCGCGTGAATCCAAATAAATATTATCTCCTTTGGGTTTGTCGTCTTTGACAAATTGGTCGTAATTCTTTAAAAATACAGTCTCAAGTCATGAACACATCTCCAGCGTGGTTGCCTAATGAAGTATGAGTTCAAATTTCTGTTCAATTTATTGATCACTTATTTTACGCAGGTTCTTCAATCAATCTTTGAAAAACTTGATCTCGACCACCTTCTCATTGCTGGACAAATATGCACACAATGGAGAGTCAACACTCGCTCCAATTCAATATGGAGAAATATGAATATTTCGATCTGCGAAAAGGGCATTTTGTGCAGTGCATCGCATTCAAAGCGTAGACCCCCAACGCCCAAAACAGGTTTCAAGTTCTCCACAAGATTGAATGGATGCATTCTCTCTACTTCAAATTCGGATTCTATACTTAAGATCGCGAAAGAAGTTGTATCCTCACTGAAGCCCCAACTGGCACAGATCCAGTATCTGCGAGCACCATTTCACGACATAACAGATGCTCATTTGATTCAATTTATGACACATATGCCAGAAATTACGTCAATTTCTGTAGAGCGATGCCGCCATCTCTCTGTGAATGTGATTCCATTCATACCCACTCTCTGCCCAAAATTAACTTCAATCGACTTGAGCAATACATATATGGATGACGCAGCTTTCAGATTTCTCGTTCGAAACAGTCATCACTTGGAAGAGCTAACGCTGTCACAGTGTCCCAAGGTCACTGATGAAGGAATAATTGGGATTTGCAAAATTATGGCAAGTAAAATCAGAGTTCTCAAGATGGCAGCATGTTTCGCGGTTTCAAAGGATGGGTTTCGAAAAGGTGACTTTTTTTTTGCTTTGTGGTCTGTGTTTGTGTTGAATTAACTTCCACTTCCAACACTCTCTTTCGAAAGGCCTGGCAAATCTGGCTTTAACTGGAGAAAAACTGGAATATTTGGATATAGGCTCCAACGCTGCTAGTATTGATTATGAAGTTATGATGGAATTTGCAACATTGAGAACCACAAAAGTTCAACCCCACCACTATGTTGACAACAAAAAATTGGTTATTAATATTATGGGTGATGGCTGGGAGTTTACAAAGGATGAAGTGGAGAGCGTGCAATTAATTGATGAGAGCTTGAATTTGATTCATAATGCCAGAATGGCAAATCACTCTGAAGATGGAGTGAAGGAGTACCTTTCTTACCTCATGAATGCATACTAGACTATTATAATTTCATTTTGCAACTGCATGTAATAAGCATACTTTTTTAATAAAACTTTGACCAATACATAGACTCAAATTGCGTCAGTGATCCTTCATCCCATCCTGAATTTGTTCAACGACTCTTTTCACTTCCTTGATCTGAGTTTGCGAAAACCCATCGGACTCCAAAATTCTAATCGATTTTGAAGAAATCAAGTCATTTTTTAGAATAACAGCCTTGTAAAGAATCACAGACAGAGCTTCTAAGTTTCTCGCATTTGGGCCACCCTTTGAGAACTTGGTCATGGATTCAAGCACTTGAAATGCCAACGTTTCCATATTCTGATTCACAAGATATATGATCAAATCTGTAGAAAGTTTGCTATTTGTTGCGGAAGCTGCCGCCAAACTCAGTATTGTAGTTGAGGTAAAGGAAGTAAAACAAACTCAACTGTGGTTCTTCAACAATACATTCGCCACGATAACAACCAAGTCTGTTGCTTTCTCACAAAGATAAATACCGAGGGCCACTTCCATAGATTTCTGAGAAAGACGCAGTTCTTGTTGCCAATCCAAACGATACAAGAAGTCTACCAACAAAGATTCAACGTCGCAAGTCTCCAAAAACCGTTCAATAAAATGCTCTTGTGTTCCACTCAAAGTAGAATCCAAATCAAGAATTAGATGTGCTGCGTTGGAAAAGTCACCAGTCTCGAGGCACTTTTCAATCAACATTCGACATGAGCTTCCACTAATTCTGAATCCATACTCTTTAATTACATTCCAAATTTCGAGCGCCGCCTTCAAATCATCAAAACGCTTCAGATGCATGATTAAAATAGGCTCCAGCCATTTGCTCGAGTTCCATGGAGTTGTAGATACAGTTGCTGCTGAAATTTGCTCGAATCGAACTTTTGCGTCATTAAATACTTCCATGGCGACTTCCTTATCCATCGAGTAGGCTGATTTCACGATAAGCGATTTACAGGCTAAATAGGAGACATGGCGACCCGAACTTTTGAGATTCCTGTACAATTTGAGCGCCTCTTGAATTTCGCCACATTCACTTAAAATATATACAATATCGCTGAGAGTTCGAGATGAAAATGGGGATTCTGGGTCAACTTCTTTGGGCTCCAACTGTTGTGGAGCAAGTTTAAGCCACTCAATAATGGATTTTCCAACAAGAGGTAAAGACGCCCGATTGGAGCTCCTGTATTTCGGATTTGCAGTTTTGGCGACAATGTTGGCCATCTGATTATAGTGAGGGAGTCTTTTGTGCGTCTTGATAATGTGGTCAATGCATTTTAGAGGCTCTGGTATCTCGTCTACCCTGATCCAGCCTTCAATTAGGGCGTTGAAGATAGCATATTCTCTTAAGCGAACGTCCCCGAGGGGTTTCTCAAGCATTTCCGAGGACACTTTAACAGCCTCATCGACGCGATTCACGCTGAATAACGATACGATGAGAGTTGTAATGGCTGGAAGAGTAGGAGCAAATGATTCCTCTCGAAATAGAGAGTAAATGCGCAGAGCTCGATCAAGTCGACCTTCTTTGCAAAGCGAGACCAACTTGGTGCTGGCTTCATTGAGTTCTGCAAAAGTCACAACTTCGCCGTCCAGCAGCGGACCTTGAATAACTCCATTCTCTCTCATTCGAAAAATCCAAGCATTCATCGCAGTAGTTTCTCCAGCAGCTCTCAACCTTTTGACAACTTCATCACATATCACTGAAGTTACTTTTACTCCTCGCAGAGCCATATCGTCCAATGTGGTGAACATTGTCCTTTCCTTTCGTGCGGCAATTGGAAGCAATACATCGAAATGGCCACGGTCCAATATTAAACCATTAGAGTTTCCTTTAAGCCCATGATCCAAATATACTTTCAATAGCCTCATGTTTGTATTGGTATCCGGAACCATCAAACTCGAAGCCACACGATACACGTTGATTGCACCGATAACATCGCTCCCACAATTTCCAATTGCTCTCCTCACCAAATTTTGCATGATTCGCGGAGAGACTTGAAACGATGCAGCGATTCGCAAAATGTCAAGGTCAACGTCACCATCGCCATACCCCTCTTTCCAAACTGCTGGCAACTTGATCAACGCTTCCAAAAAACAAGGAAGAACTGGATACACCAAGTTGTCTTTTTTTTCCACCAGTGTTTTGAGAATCTGCATCCCAATCGCTGTGGATTTCTTTGTGATTGACTTTGAGAGTTGATTGAACCCGTAAATGCACAGCGAAAGAGTACTCGGACGTCTTGATGGTGCATTCGGCCACAAATTTTCAATCAATGTTTCATTCTCGGCTTTCAAGGCAGCGTCAAATACAATGTCAAGAATCCGATCATCCGGTTTCGGGAATCGTCCGCTTTTATCATAAAGCAGACGATAATACCATTCAAAAACTCTGGAATAGAGGTTGCTGTGGAGGAGAGCATCCATGAAGGCGGCCATATGGATAGTTGTTAAGGGTACGGTATCTTCTGGCATGATTGTTGACCAAACGTTTTCAGCGGCATCGAAATCTCCAGAATTCACGTACGCAGCAATCATATTTGCATAAGGTAGGTCATTGGCAGGTTCGTATGAATCCCGATAGACATCAAACCATTTTCGAGCATCAACTGGTTTCTTGGCAACTCTGTATTCAAGTCAGAAATAAAAAAAAATGGTCCAGATAAAAAAAGCAGAGAGAACCTCACCCGTAAGCTTTGATCATATGAGCGAATGAAATCGCATTGGGCTGAAGTCCATGTTTGTCCATAAACCCTTTGATGTGCGCCAAAGCAGCTTCATAATCTCCGCTGTTGGCATATATTGAAAGAATCGCGTTATATGATACGATGTCGTTGGAGTCTTTATGGATAGCAAGGGCCATCTTGCGGTAGTTCAAGTCACGTAGAGACTCAGCAAGAGCATCGAGATCTTGGCGAAAACGCCCTTGGGAGTCACCAAGAGCAGATATTCGGAAATCAACATCTGCGAGTAGACGAGAAATCACTGTGTCATCAGAGGCCAGAATCTGGAGGAGGGTGTTGGGGTCGGCAGCACCATCATCAACACTGACAGTAGCAGCAGGATCAGTGATGGCTTCGAATAGTCTGCGAACCGCTTTGATTCGGGTTGCCAGGAATGCAGCTTCAAGCCGATCTTCGGTCTTTGTGGGTGCCTGTGTGAGTGTGACAGACAAAGCTAACTGGTGCTTCTGCAGGACCCGAACCAGCGGCATCCGTGGCAATTTGCCACTTCGGGCCAAGAGTCCAAACGCGTGTGTTGGCGCACGTTGCCGGACGAGGCTCGCTGGGAGAAGCAGAAGGACTGCAGCCATCGACATTTTGACATTCAAATGGGCATCCCGCCGCTGTCGTTCTACGCGCCGGCGGCCCCGCCTGGCGCCCCGCTGCCGCCGCCGCCGCCGCACAAAGTCACGCGCGTGTACTCGTCGCGCAAGAAGCCGCGGCTGTCGCTGCCGGCGGCGGCGCGACGGCCGCTTCTTGCCGGGCGCCAGCGGCCGCAGCCGGCAGAACAGGCGGCGCCAACTGCACACACACAACACTCGCGAACAACCCGGCTGAGCTTGGCACAGCAAAAGAGACTTGCGGGGCCGAGTGTCGTCGAAGTCATAGATCTGACCAGAGATGATTCGGACATTGATGTGATTGACTTGACTGGCGATTCTGATTCTGACGACGCACCTCAAAGAAACAAGGGAATTCGCTTTCCTCTCAAAGATCTGCCCATTGACGAACTTGTCTTGGTTCTGGATTCTCTGAGTTTGAATGAAGTTCAGACGTACGCCAAGCTGGATACTATACTAGTGTTGTTTCAGCAGGACGTGAATTCAAGGCCCAGGAAAAGAATCAAGAAGAACGCGTTTGTTCCCCCAGATCCACTACCACTAGAAAACTGTGAGGCAAACACCATCAAATCCGCCATTGCCTTAAAATTCAATGCATCCAACTGCGAAACTCATCCCATCACTGAAATATCAAATAATCCTGTCACGCCTGGCCTCTTGGTGTCAATGATTCGGCCTTCAACTTGGCTATCGGATGAAACAATCAACGCCTTCATGGCAGCTCTTCAACTTGCACATCCCCACATCAAGTTCTTCAATACATTCTTTTATTCTGTTCTTTGTGGCTCCGCTGGTCGGAGATCTCGAGAAGGATACAATTATGAAGGAGTTCGACGTTGGACCAAAAAACAAACCCGATCTGGTATATTTGAATTTGAAAGTGTTGTGATTCCAATCAATAAGGGCAACTCGCATTGGTGAGAATTGATTTCTTCACAGTTTCCTTGCCTTGTGGTACTCAACAAAGTCTAACCATGACCAAAAATTTAATAAATAGGTGCTTCGCTGTCATCTGTTTCAAAGAGTCTCGAATAAGCTTCATGGATAGCCTCGCTGGGTCCACTACTTTTGCGAAAAAGGTGTTGCAGAATCTAAAACGATATCTTTGTGATGAGTGGCAGGAAAAGGTTGTCTCCAATCAGCAGCAAATAACTCTTTCCAACATACGGGATATAGATTCATTCGAATTGATCGAGAAAGTCTCAGGATGTCCCCAACAATCAGATGGTAGTAGTTGTGGTGTATTTGTTTGTTATTTCGCTTATTGCATTGCACGAGGAGAAGATGTGTCCAGACTCCCATTCAACCAAAAAGAAGCAGATTGTTTTCGTAAAGGAATTGCGTACACTTTGACACTTCCCCTTTTGATTTTGACCTCCGAATAAAGTCTGAGAAATTGTCAATAAAAAAAATGGTGAATGTTTACAGTTTGGCTGTCTTTTTGATACCACTTCTCTTACAGAACGAAAAATAATACAGGCTGAGAAAGAAGCAGTGAAAGTGATTGTCCGATGCCGTCCATTCAGCGAGAAAGAAAAAGCAGGCGGCCACTCATGCATCGTTGAAATCAACAGAGAACTAGCGACAGTATCCATACACGATCCAAGGTCATCAACAAACCCTGCAGCAGCGGATCCTCCAAAAACCTTCACGTTTGATTCAGTTTTTGATTGGACAAGCAAACAGATGGATGTGTACAACAGGACAGCCCGGCCGATCGTCGAATCCGTTTTGAATGGATACAATGGGACTGTATTTGCGTATGGACAAACTGGTACCGGAAAGGTAAGCAGGGTCATCTGTGAATTCTCTCGTTTTTGGCGGTTTTCAAATTCCAACCAACAACCACCCACAAAAAAAAACACGCGTTATATATTTTTTTTTCAAAAAAGACTTTCTCCATGGAAGGAATCCGAGACGTGCCCGATCTCCGCGGAATCATACCGAACGCATTCGAACACATTTTCAGCCACATCAGTCTCAGCAGTGCAAGCACGCAATACCTCGTCCGCGCCTCGTACCTCGAAATCTACAATGAAGATATCCTTGATCTGTTGAACCCGAAAGCTGGAAAACTCGAACTCAAAGAACGTGCAGACGTTGGGGTCTATGTCAAGGATTTGCGAACGTTTGTGATTAAAGATGTGGAGGAGATGGATCGGTTAATGTCATTTGGGAACAAGAATCGGAGTGTTGGTGCAACCGAGATGAATGCAACAAGTTCAAGAAGTCATTCGATTTTTAGTATTACTGTGGAAGCAAGTGATAAGTTGACTGGGCCTAGTGGTGGCGGTGCACAAAAACAGGGTGGAGGCGGTGAAGAGGAAGGCAGAATCCGCGCTGGAAAGCTTCATTTGGTTGACCTGGCTGGATCGGAGCGACAAGCGAAAACAGGAGCAACGGGTGATCGACTCAAGGAGGCGACCAAAATCAACTTGTCTCTCTCGGCTCTTGGAAACGTCATTTCAGCGTTGGTGGATGGCAAAAGCTCGCACATTCCGTATCGTGATTCTAAATTAACGCGTCTACTGCAAGATTCTTTGGGTGGAAATGCAAAAACTCTCATGATTGCGACTTTGAGTCCAGCTAGTTATAACTATGATGAAACGTTGAGTACGTTGCGTTATGCGAATCGTGCCAAGAATATCAAAAATAAGCCAAAGATTAATGAAGACCCCAAGGTATTTTTTCCTATATTTTCGTGTGACTTTTGTTGGATATTTACCAGCAAACAAGGATGCAATGCTACGTGAGTTCCAAGAAGAAATCAAAAGACTCAAGCAGCAACTTGAAGCTGCGGAGCATGGTGGTAGCATGGTTGAAGGCCCAGATGGTCAAAAAGTACAAGTTATAGAAGAAGTAGAAGAGATTGAAGAGATTGAAGAAGTGTAAGTAATTTAACCAAAAATACGCAAAAGAAACTAAAATAGAAATTCCGCATTCAAGTGAGGAGACAGAGGACGAAAACAGTGGCGAAGAAGATGGAGGAGGAGAACGATCGAAGTCCGGCAAAACCAAAAGAAGTGGTGGGAATAAGAAAGGTACCAAACGAAAAGAAAGTTCCAAAAGCCGCACTCTCCACACAGGAATCTCAGAAGAACGACTGGCAGAAATGGCTCAAGAGGTTGAAAAGGAGAAAATGGCAATACTGGAGATCAAGGACATGGAAGAGTCCCAAAAGAACAAACTGTTGGAAGAAGTGGAGGCTCGTGCAAAGGAGCTGGACGAAGAACGAGAAGCAAGGCATGCTGTTGCCAACAAACTTGCTCAGCTGGAACAAAAGCTCCTTGTTGGTGGTGTATCTTTACTTGACAAGGAAGCCCAGATCCAATTAGAGATGGCTCGAAAAGCCGCAGAATTAGAGGAAAGAAAGAGAAAAGAACGAGAGCTTCAGCGTGAACTGGAAGACCACGAAGAAGCAAACTTGCAAATTGAAGAGGAATATGCATCCCTCCAGGAAGAAAAAGATGCAAAAACCAAGAAAATCACTAAGTTATGCCAGATGCTGGAGCTTAACAGATCTGAAATCAAGGACCTGCAGGAAGAGCACCAACGCGAGCGTGAAGATTTACTTGACACAATTCGCGAGTTGACTCGAGAGCTTAAACTCAAACTTCTCACCATAAACTCCTTTGTTCCGGATGAAGCTCTGGCGATGTTGGAGGAAAATGCCGAATATGACGAAGCAGCAGAAAAATGGAAATTACTCCACGTCAGCCATGCAGGAAATAATATTCGTGGGAAACGAAGCCTCGTATCCGGCCAAATCATGGGTGGAATCGGTCTTCACAGAGAACATGAATACGACGTACATGATTCTGACGACGAAACCAACGTGTGGGACCCACTTTGCGTATTTCCTGACGCCTATTTATCCTACGATGTACTTCTTGGAAGCGAAGTCAAGAAAAAACGAAATGCAGTCACTGGCGAGTCGAAAAAAATAACCAATTCCGCCAAAACATCAAAACCGTCGAATGTGTCTTCCGGAAGGAAAGCTAGACCCGAAAGTGCGGGACCGGGAAGCAAAAGAAGTCCGTCACGTTCTGGTAAAGGTGGGATGACTGGAGAGTCCCCAACACCAGAATGGTCTGGTGACAGAGATGCTAAAGAAGCACCATCGGCTCGAGGTTTAGTCTCAAAAGGCAGAAGATACGCTTGAAAACACATTATTATATTGGCGATTCTGACTGTAACTCGAATAAAGAAATAGTGGCTTTACTTGAGCCGGTAACCTGAAAATAGAACATTAAATAAAAAGCAAAACTATTGGTATTACTTTACCACGTATTTTCCGCACCCAGACACATCGCAAAACATGGCATCCTCGATTTCAGTCTGGAAAAAAGGTAAGTGTCACAAACATCAACAATTTTAGGGTGTATACCTCGACCAACTGCTCAAAAGTTTCGGTGCTCCACGCTTTAAAACTCCGACTCGCCATCGAAAGAACCCATGATCCATCACGAGAGTAATTTACACCCAAAATTGATTTTTGATGCGCATTTGGGAGGAGTTTCACTGGCCAAGGCGCATTCGTAGAGAGATTCCAAACCTCCAGAGAGCCATTTGACAATCTAGGTTGCATTAATTTTGGATCTAGGGTTAACCCTAACCCTAACACACACACTTACCCAACCGAGCAAATGCCTGGCCTAGTTGGGTCATTCGATAAACTATATATTGGCGCGTTTACCGAATGCATGGTAACGTATAATGACGTTTGGCTATCAGTGCCGCAAGCACGGGAATCCCACGTTGCTATTGTTCCATCCACAGAACCGGAAACGAAAGTATTCTCTGGACCATTGCTGTTTAAAACATTGCAGCCAACAGCTGCGTCAAGGTGTTTTCCCAAATTCAGAACCAGCCTTCCTTGTCGAATGTCCCACAAATCGATATGCCCTGATTGGTGTGCAGTCACCAATGACCGTGCGTCAGAAGTTATGACAGCTGAAATTGCTGCACTTTTCAACGAAGCCACGTCAGCCGTCATTTTTATGGTGTTCTGATGAAGGAAAAATACAGGAGTGAACAACAAAGCAGAACTTATAGATTCAAGAAGCTAACCGTTTGAAGATCGAAAAAGACTAATTTATCAAATTGTCCACCAACGACCAAGGTTTTCCTATCAGGTGCGATTTTGGTAAATCGAACGAAGGCATTTGTCTATAGAAGTTAAAATATTGCGCCATTTATAGAATTTAGAATTAAGAATACCTTGCAGTCAAGAACCGCAGACTTCATGGTGGTCGTGGCGTTTGACTGCTTGATATCCCAAACTTGAACCACCCCCTTCTCACCCACATAGAGTAACCCAAACGGATCAACAAGTTCGATTGATGAAATAGTATCAGCGCCGATACCAAATGAGAGGAGTTTCTTTGACATTGATGGAACGCAGATTGTTGATTTGGCACTGCCAATCTTCTCCACATCATCTTGGTGCAAGGGTTCATTTTCATCGTCGATAACAGGAGCAGTTTGTTCTTTACAATTCTCTGGTTCTGATGTGCCAGAATCAATATCATCATTATCGTCATCGGAAATTCCACCACACTCAATTCCGTCATGATATCCTTTACTGTGGCCATCGAACCGTGTTCTGTTCGTGGAATCTGTAGTCGGCGACGCCTCCACGTTTGAAATAGAACCAGCAGTTGTTTGCTGAGAACTTTTGGCATGCAAGGCAACAGCTGCCCTTAAAGTAGCCACATTGGAGCTCGGGAAATAAGAATTAAGTAACTCCTTATCTTTTGGGCCGGACTGTGGAGTAACGGCACTTGAATCCGCAGACACAAGTTTCGCTTTTTTGGTATTCTTGTGGGATACCATCTGAGTATTGTGTTCTTCTAGACAAGCTGCGCTGTGAGCTAAAATCTTGAGAGATTGTGCATTGGTTGACTGATTGTGGCCATGATGTGGCAACTGACGTTTTTGAGTTTCCTCGCTTTCGGATTCTTCTGGAATGACATCATCTTGGAACGTCTCTTCTTCTAGCATCTCCTCTTGAAAGTCCGGTTGCCTGGCGGGTTGCGGTTGAAGTGGTTGAGAAGCCGGGTTACCGGTTTCCATGTCCATGCGTTTCCTCTTGATTGTGGAGTCGCCCACCAAATTTTTTTTCGATGATTGTGGGCGCAAAGAAGATGGAGGGGCATATGATTGCGTGTGTTGTGGTGCATATCCGGGGTGATAGTGTTGGACAGGAGGAAACTGAGGTGGGAATTGCTGAATAGGAGAGTACATAGGATATCGTGGGTCGGCTGGATATTGATAGGGATGCTGGTATGGATAGTATTGCTGATGTTGATGACTAGGTGGCATTGGTGGGGGAATTCCACCAGATTGGGATATCTCCTGCAGCGATGTTCTCTCAATACGAATTCATACATCACAAAGAAGATTAGGAACTCTCACCAAGCCATTTAAATAATTCATATCAGCTATAATTACGTGTTTGATTTCATCGGGCATATGGTTGAGCATCTGATTTATCATTGCTTTATAACCAGTCAATAGTTGGGTTTGGTCCGCTATCTTCTTATCCAAAACGGATTTTTCTGTTTCATTCTTGACGAGACTGAGAAAACAACGATTTTTGTAACTAAGGGTTTCTTTTCACTCACCTTTTCATTTTCCTTTGTAAGTGCATTGTTCTCTCTCACAAGCGCCATTATTGCATTATCAACCAATCCCAACTCTGATCGCAGAGTTTCCAGTCTGAGAACACATGGACGCATAAGTGTCGAGAATGCATCAACAGCCGAAGTGCTTGCCACAGGGATATCATCTGCTTTATCGCTATTTATCTTGCTGCCGACGGTTGCGAGTCTTTTTTTAACTGGTGGTGATTTTAGAGTGAGGGTTGAGGTCAGAGATTGGTATGGCTGGGGAGGATTTGGATTTGAAGGAGGCATCAACGACACATAGGAGGGATCCCTGCTTCCGGAACTTGGAGTACTTGAGTCTGATTTCGACGCAGTTATGGCTGTGCTCGTTGATCGTGGAAAGAGGTCTGGCAGTGGTACGAATGTGAGTTTCTTTGAGGAATCAAAAGTGTTGCTGCTGCTGGCGCCTATGGAGGTTTCTGCTGAAGAAGGTGCCAGTGATGGACGAAGGGCTAATGGTTTGCTAGTCAATGGCGTCTGATGCTGGAGACTGTAGACCAAAGGAACGGCGTTCTTCGGGCGTCCGCGTCCTCGCTTGGTCTGGACTGATGCTGATCCGGAGGCTGCTCCATTTCCTGCAGCTTTTCCTTGAAGTTCCGTGTTCCGTTGACTGGCGGTTGACGCCAGGCCTGAGTTCTGAACTGCTCCCGTCGTTTGTTGCATATATTTTTGGTTGGATGAAAAATATGTGAATAATATCCGCCAATCAAAAACGTCCGTCAATAAAACGAAATGGTAGGCTTGCCCATAAAACGAAATGGTTGGTTTGCGTGCTTCGAACAAGAATACATTTCTTAAAATACTAATGTACCTAACCGAATTCAAAGACACTATTTTTTATTTTTATAATTTCAAAATTACATAACCATGCAGCTGCTACCACTAGATGCCGCGGCTTTCTGCTCAACATCGGCACCACTTGGCTTCTCAATTTGTGCAAGCATCAGCTCAAATATGCGGTTCACATTGGTTCCCACTTTGGCACTCTGGGAAATTCAATCAGGCACACTCTCAGAATAATCTATCCCTCACCGTCTCCACAAACAATGCACCCCATTTAGCTGCGGCCGCCTTGGCTTCCTCTTCTGTAACAGCGCGTTGACCAGCTTGACCCAAGTCTGCCTGTTTCCTGAAATTTTAATAGAAGCTGCACACAAACCCGGAACCAAACCTTGTTTCCAACCAAGACAATCGGAACCCAATCCATTCCAGTATCATTAAGAATTTTATCGCGAATGATTCCACACATGTCGAATGAGCTTCGAGAGGCAATCGAATAAGTCAGGACGTATCCATGGGTACCAATCGTATGGACTGAATTGAGAATTGAATATTCGTCTTGACTGTTTGTTTTGTGATCGTTTTATTTTTTGGAGTCCCTGGTTATTTTTGGAACTTAGGGCTGGATGGGTCTTACCCTGCAGTGTCAATGATTTCAGCAGCATACTCCTGGCCCCGATGTTTAATGATCTTTGTGAATGTGTTGGCAATGGTTGGGTAATAGCTTTCGGAGAAGGTGGAGTCAACGAATTGTATAATGAGGGACGACTGAACACGAGGTATGGTACGGTTAGTTGCAATTCCCTAGAGGTTCCCCGGCGCAATACCTTTCCGACGGATCGAGCGCCCAGCACAGCTATCTTGCGAACTTTAGGTGGGGCAGCCATCTTCCAAAATTACAAAAGAAAAACGTAAACAAAATAAAACTGCCAATCGAACATGAAAAACATGAACGTAAACTGAGCTAGCCATGGACCATTTATTTGCAAATACCAACGTCAACAAATCCACTTTACAGCTTAATCCAAAATGACAAACACACGAAGGTAAACCACGGCAAGGTTTAAGAGGAAGAGTTGAAGGGAATTATGTTCTTTAAACACGGGATGGGTAGAGCATGATTCTGACGCTAGCACCGAAAGCCTTTGGTGGCAAGTTGGATCTGAACTTGGCTCTAACGACTCCAGAGTTACCGTGTGGGCGGGTAACCTTTCCCCAAATAACACGAACACGGGATCCGTTGATCTCACGTTGAGCCTTGTACACGTAGGCGACACGCTTTCCGAGGTAGAAAGAGGTGTCTTCGGTGGTCTGGACATTCTCGATTTGGAGAAGGGAGGTGTGCTCCTTGGAGTTACGTTGAGCACGGGTGTGGCCGAGAACTCTTCCCTTGGCGTACAATCTGTCACATTAAGAAAAAGGTTTGTCAGTCACAGTCGCAATTGTCGTCGCAGAGATTATCGTAAAGTTGCGTTCGTTGATGATTCGACTCCAGTTGTCATTCCGAACATGACAGTATCCAGACAACAGTATCCAGCAGGGGTTGAAGGAACAAATGGCACGAGTCGGAAGCCAAGTGTGAGTCCAAGCTTCAATGCCCATGCCATGTTGAAGATGCCATCTCGTCCAATTCGTCACACATCATTGCCACTGATCCTAGACTACTGAGCCGTTTGAAGATACCGATTCGATTTGTTTGTTCCTCTGATCGTTGATGCTGCTGGATGGCTGGATTCGGTGGTGATGGGTACCTGTGTGGGCGAACGTTGACCATTTATTTGAGACTAAAAGTGCTTCTAAACCAGTAAACAACTTCCAAACCATTAAACAAATGAATAACGCCTTCGGCCTCGTGGCTGTCGCTGTCTGCTGGGGATCCACGAATCCCTTCATCAAGCATGGCAGCAAGGGCATCGATAAAGTGTCAAAGAAATATGCACGGGAGCCGTGGTACGTCCGCACCGGCATGGAGTACTGGTTTCTTCTGACGCGATGGCAGGTTGAGTATACTGTTTTATGCATGTCAGGAGGGATCTCTCTAAGCTGATGGCCATTTACTTATTACGCTCAGTATGTTCTCCCTCTCGCCATCAATCTGAGCGGATCGGCTGTTTATTATTACACGCTCGGCAATTCTAACCTGTCTATGATTGTTCCAATCACAAACTCTTTGACTTTCGCCTTTACTGTGCTTGCTGGAACTTTGTTGGGGGAACAAATCGGATCTCGAGGTATGGCCTCGATGGCTCCGCGACGAAGTTAATTATAACTTTATAGAAACACTTCTTGGAATTGTTCTTGTATTTATTGGCGTTCTGCTTATGCTGAGCTAGAATTAAAGTTCCTGGAAACATTCTAAGACTCCTTCAGCCGTCATCAGTACCTCTCCCATATTCTCTACAGATAATTGAGTTATATGTCACTTTAATTCTAATTTACTGTTGATGATTCACTACGTTGGTGTCTTTATAATAAAACCTCAAAATGGCACAGCCAAGCAGCAGCAAGACCAACTTAACATCAACTGAGACTCCAATTCGTGCAACTTCGCCAGGCCCATTAAATAATGACGTCTGGACTCAAGTCAAAACCGGTGTCAAAGAACTGATCCACGTTGCCACTGAATCGCTGCGGTACTACTCAGACCCTAGCTATTCAGCGGTAGGACCCGTTATATTTATGGGCCGGAAGTATGAAGGATTGAAGCATGAAGCATTCTTGGATGACTTTACTTCGCGATTGTGGGTCACTTACAGACACTCATTTCCGCCCATCGCCCCCAGCTCCTACACCTCAGAGTATGTGGAGTCATTACACATAATTACTGCAATGGGAATATTTAGCTTATGTATTTATCAGTGTTGGATGGGGCTGTATGATGCGGAGTGGCCAGATGCTGTTGGCAAATGCTTTCGTATATCATTTGTTGGGTCGAGGTATATGTGAGAAGGAACCAAGATTATGTAACGTTAAACGATTTTTCACTGGTCTTTTGTTTAAGATTGGAGGCTATCAAGCAATACCGGGAAAGCTTGGGATGACTATGTCAAGGTTTGTGAACTTTTTTGTGACTTTTATGGCGTGTAAACCGCTCGGTTGGTCTGTTTTATAGATTATTACGTGGTTTTTGGATTCAAATTCCAGGTAGATCGCGTGGTTTATTTTTACTGGTATTAAAGATTCTTTGGATAGCCCGTACTCCATCCATCGAATCGCCTTGATTGGAATGCAATATGATAAGGCTATTGGGGAGTGGTTTGGCCCCACCACCATCGCACAAGTTCTCCGGTAACCAATCAATGAACTAATACCTTAGTGTCGTGTCAGCTAACATCTCTTCCTGCAGTGTATTGCACGAAAATCAGCTTTCGGAATCGAAACTCGCGTTACACATCGTAAATGATGGAACATTGCTTTTGGATGAGCTGAATGCGACATGCATGCGACGTGATGAGGAAGGAAAGGAAGTGTTCACCTCTGTTTTGATTCTGGTTCCAGTACGATTGGGATTGGATTCTCTGAATGCTGTATATCATGGGTCCATCAAGGTTTCCTTTCGGAGTTTTTTGTCTGGTTTATGTTCTTACATTCATTCAACATAAGAAATTCTTTGGAATGTCTTCATCTGTTGGAATTGCAGGAGGGCGGCCGAATTCTTCCCTGTACTTCATGGGAGTCGAAGGAGGTGAAACAATATTACTTTTTTTTTTATGAAGTACAAGGTGATTGATTTATTGCGGACAGAGAGCCACTTGATTTATACGGATCCCCATTTTATGCGCCAAAGTAAGGTCCATTTTGTTTTCAAGATTTAACTGTTTTTGCAGGCGTTGAGTTGAAAGATCCGACGTCCTACACCGCTCAAGACCTCGAGACATACCATTGCCCAACTGTTCGGATTGTTCCAATCAGCTCGCTGGACCCATCAATGGTTTTTGGATTCTATTGCCGGAATAAGGAAGACGTTGATCAGTTTGTTAAGGAAGCAAAGAAGGTGCGTCCTGCTAATTTTTTTTACACATTTTGACGTTGTGACACATGAATAGGATATCTGTAACGGAAGCACGCCATTGTTTTCAATGCAAGAAACAGCACCTAACTATGAGAATGCCGACATGTTATCGGACGGATCTGACGGAGAATTCTGATGAAAGTGGCTGTGGAAATCATTTTTAATAAATTGTGTTTGAAAAATGGCGACCCGTCCATTGCTCAACGCCAAAGATGCCTCGATTCACGAATTAAGCGAATCAGAAACTCGGTGAAATCACTGCTTCTGTTGCATAATGCAAGTCCGAATGCACATTGCTAACTTTGGATTGTTCCTTTATCCAGCGACATTCTGTTCCCTCACCAACTCGAAGAGCTGACGCAAATCGCCATTGACATTGTAAGGAGCGTTTTTTCTTTTAAAAGTATAGTAAACATTGCATTCAGGGTGGTAGCTTGGCTAAGGTTGTGTGGTAAGGCCGGTTCAGGCACAATCGCCATCAGGTTAACAGCGTACTTCTCGACTATCAGGTTTTCCAAGGCCACTGAAACTGATGAATTCGGGGGACGAATGAACTTTGAAAAGTTTGAAACTCAAAATATTGATCAGGTTGGGTTGGAAGCGATATTTTGAAAGGAAGGTACTAATACTCAAGCACCCTGCCCTGAAACAACTGTATCAGCTGATTGGATTTCTGAAGCAAGTTATCGAGCGTATTGGAATTCCGAAGCAAAAGCTGCTGATTAAGGGTTAGCAATCAGGGTGTCTTCTAAACTTGGCTTAATAGTATTCCATTAGCAACGGGTGGTGGAGCCATCAAGTATTATGACAAAATTAGGGCGGAACTCGGTGTTGCAGTTGATCGCGAAGACGAAATGGAGTGTCTGATTACTGGTGAGTTTTTTTTTTTTTGGAGGTATACACTGTGAACAACCCAACTAATGCATGTGACCTGCTCTGTAAGGTCTCAATTTCCTGGTCAGACAGGTTCCAAATGAAGTGTTTACTTACGACGAACGAAGAAATGACGCACCTTTAGTATACGAGGAACCGCCAAAGGAACTGTTTCCGTACCTTCTCGTGAATATCGGTTCCGGTGTCTCTATTCTCAAAGTAACTTCATTTGAGACATATGAGCGTATCAGTGGAACAAGTCTTGGGGGCGGGACTCTCTGGGGACTCCTCTCCCTCCTCACCAATGCCAACTCCTTTGATGAAATGCTTGAACTTTCTAAAGACGGAAACAATGCGAACGTGGATATGCTTGTTGGTGACATTTACGGAGGAGATTACCCAAAGATTGGCCTGAAGGCAACAACCATTGCTTCGTCGTTTGGAAAAGTCTTCAAGGCCAGCAAAGAGGATCGCAAAAAGTTTAAGGAACAAGATATTTCGCGTTCATTGCTTTACTTGGTGTCCAACAATATCGGCCAGATTGCTTACCTGAACGCCCAGGCTCATGGCATCCAGCGGATCTACTTTAGTGGATTCTTTATTCGAGGACATCCTGTGACAATGAATACGTTGAACTATGCCATCAACTTTTGGTCCAAAGGAAAAATCAAGGCGCTTTTTCTTCGCCATGAAGGTTATTTGGGTGCTTTTGGAGCCTTTCTCCGGTTCACACACAAGCGTCGACTCTCGTTTACCGAAAACTTTAGTGTTGCACAAAAGATTGGAGGCCTGAATTTGGGTGCAGTTGGGGCTCTGGATGTATTGCCTCGAACAAATATCGCGTTTCCGTTATTGAAGGATAAGTTGGGATACAACCCCGACACTGTGGATTTGAGTAGTGATTCAAAGCTGCAATACTATTGGATTGATTTGCTGGACAACAACTTGAAGGACTTGGTGCAATTGTTGTTGACTTGGCAAGAGAACTCGGCGAATCGAGCCGCTGCGTTTGAAACAATCTTTAGAGATCATTTACAGCGACTGAGAAAAGAGCCAAATGCATATGGTAGACTTTCAATTCGAAGGTAAAAAAAAAAAAAAAAGATTTGTGTTTGCTCAGGGTTTGGTCTAATTACGTGGATTAGTCTGTTGGATCTTCGGGAGCAATGCCTTCGTGAGATGGGCTTCAATGACGTTTTCGAACAAATCAAAAAGAATGAAAACCAGGTTGCATATGCGCAATACAACAACCTGATTTCTCAATTGGACTCGACTCCTGAATTTGAACGAATCAGACATTTGACAGACAATATTTTAGCTGGAAACATGTATGATTGGGGATCTCGACCATTGGCACAGATGCTCATGAACGGAGAACTGGCGTTTCAAACCGCTCGTGACAAGGTTGCGCATCCGGCAAAGTTTGATGGTTTGGATGCTTTGCGTGAACGGCTTATGGTTCAAGCGGCTTACAAGAAGGCTGTTATTTTCGTGGATAATAGTGGAGCTGATATTATTCTTGGTGAGCTTATAAAGTCTCTTTCTATGCAGCGAAATACTTATCGTTTTTTAAAAAAAAAAAGGTATTATGCCGTTTGCTCGGTATTTGATTTCAAAGGGAACAACAGTTGTTTTGGCGGCAAACACACGCCCTTCAATCAATGATGTGACTTGTTACGAATTGGATGGGATTTTGGAGGAGCTGTCAAAGTCTGACCCAGTGATTCTCGGCTCACTACAAAAACTCAAATTGAAAGTCATTGGAACTGGAAGCGCTTCTCCCTGCTTGGGTAAAATCATAGTAACTCTCCAACTGTTGGTCTGATTAAAGGGTTATTTAACACACAATCAAATACAGATTTCAGGCATGTGAATGAAGAGCTGGCTGCTGAATGCTCCGACGCTGATTTTGTTGTCATTGAGGTTGAACTTCTTGCTTTTAATTTTTCATTTAAACAACTGATGTTTCCTTCCATATTTCAGGGAATGGGTCGTGCGATTCACACAAACTTTTTTGTAAAGTTTTCTGTTGATTGCTTGAAGATTGCCGTTTTCAAAAACCCTCAAGTCGCAGAAGAATTGGGCGCGGCCATGTATGATGGAATGCGCATCTTCGAACAAGCCTGATGTTGTTATTATATCAATATTAATAAACGCTGGAATGGATATTCACTCTTTATGAAAAAGACGAATTAACCGCAAAAAAATGAAGAGACGATACTTTTTTTTTATGATGCACAAACAAAACAAGTTTACTTTTGAACTATTGGGACATTTACTGCGACATTTGCATCCGATCCAGGATCGTTGGAAGGTGAGAAGCAAAAGTTTTCTCGCACGTAAAAACACATGTACACCTTGGCTCCAAGAACGTCCTTTTGAGTGGCCAAAGTAACAGTATGATCATCAAACAAAAACCACTTTTGGAAAATAATAAAGGGAGTCAACGATATTGTGTAAACAATCAACATTCAAGCAAAAAAATCTCACATTGTTGCGGGACTTTACATAGGCTGTATAATGACCTGTTTCCAAACTTCCTTGATGGTTTATAACCGCAAATAACGAATATCTGAACTCTGGGACAGAATCACTATGAAAAAAAGGGTTAGAAACCCTTTAAAATCCACAAAAAAAAGCAACAACACGCACTTGAGAAAGTCAAACGACCCTATAGCACCACTGACTCCACCGGCAGCATTTTTATCCGCCGCCTTAGCTTCCATTCGTGCTTGGACAGATCGGGTTGTAAATCGCGTCATATCAAGTTCGGTAGGAATATGGACATGTGTGTCAACCTTTGATCCTTGACCAGAGTGCTCAAAACGCTTTTGTGTTTTTCCAAAGGGGGCTCGGAAGTCAGTTAAACCACAAAAAATAAATAAATAAAAAGCTAGTACAAGTCCACCTTCAACTGAATCGCCAAAACAGGCGGAAGATTTTTAATTGTCACATGTTTCACTGATTCAGTACTTTTCGCACATCCCGGGTTGCTGCATTGATAGTGAGTCAAGGTTTCGGCAGCAAAGTTTCTGTAAAATAACAAAGGGTACGAGAATGAGATACACACTCAACGCGACAAAAAACAAGAAAACAACAACAAAAAAAACCACCTTTCTAAGCACTCGACCAACGTGCAACTAACATCCTGCGCAACACCACCAGCAACCAGCTGCGGAGTATTCCCACCACCACCACTACCACTACCACCTCCCTTCTTCCCATTCTTAACAGCAGGACCAGTTTTGATATTCAACGACAAGTCGAGAATCGGATCTTTAGCAGTAGTCACATTCCGACAATGCGAACAAGTCACATCCGACTGCAAGTATCCCTGAAAAGTCTGGTGAATGATGCATTTGCAGTTGAGGTTTTCTTTAGAGTTGGCAGCTGAACAGTTTGAGTGAATCTCATTCAACACGGCAATAAAAAATTCATGTGCGTCTTGTTGGGCATATCTGGCCAGTGCTTGATTAGACATCCATGTGGCATAGAGGAAGTTGGTTGGACTGAAGGGAACAGTTTCACCGCTATAGCACTTTTTATAAAAAATCAGAAAGTAGAAAAAAAGGTTTGTTAAAAAAAACACATTGGCTCACGCAAACAGTGTCTGTTTTTTTTCTCTTACATTTGTGAACAGGGAATCCATTTCACACGCCATGCAAATACTCCCTGCCTTTTTCAAACGACACAGATTCTGATTATGTTTGTCGCTCATGAAATGAGCTCGCAAGAGTGGATTATGGATCAGAGTTTGAAGAACGACATTCATGAAGCACTGGTGCGGTGAGGTAAATACGGTATTGACGAGTCAAAAAGCCAACAAAAATAAATTCCCCCGCCCATTAATACCGTTGACCCCAAGTTGCTTAACCCACGTAGTCCAGTACATTGCTTCAAAGGAGAAGAGAATTTTTGGATTTTCATCGCTTCTTCTAACGTAGGGGACCATTCCATATTCTTGGATCGTTTGATTGTTGCATCTGCCAAACGAAAAAAAAAGAAAAAAAAAGCAGATTGATTGTTAGTTGAATCAATCCATCCGTCTCTTTGGATGACTTTGGCTTTTGCAGTTACCCTTTACTTTCGATATCAGTGCATCCATTCGAACTCGTTCCCCAGCCAAAACACGTTCGAAATCCAGATCCCATATATAATCGTTGCATTTAATACAAAATACAGCTCCTTGATGGTAATCAACGGCAAAACAGTGTGGATTCGCGGGATCCAGAAGGTGTGCGTTGATGTGTTTGTGTTTGAAGCAGCCAATGAAGGAGCAATGAAGGCAGGCGTGCAGACGCGCGAAACCAGCGTCTCCGCAGATTTTGCATGCAGGAAAAGGCACCTGTTTGTTGTTGTTGTTGTGGTTGTGGTTGTTGGGCGGTAAGTCTTTTAGGCAATGACACCGACGTGACTTTGAGGACTCAACTGCCTGGACCCATTCAATGTCTAGCTCCAGCTGCGATACTTTCTTGCGTTTCTTCGAAGGGTCGTCGTCGGCAGAGACAGGGGGCACAGCGGCCGGCATCGGAAAGTGGCCTAAAGAAGAAGCAAGGGTCAGCGCAGTCACCGGCAGACGGCACAGGACAGGCGGCGCACGCACCCCTCGCGTTGTTGCCCAGCAGACAGCGCACGTTGTCCCTGAACTTGTCGAGCAGCAGCGTCGCCGGCCGCGACAGCGCGCCCTGGATGGCCACCTGGTGGTGCTTGATGGCTGCCAGGTGCGGACACACGGACGCCGGCACGTCGAGCGCAAACAGCGCGTGCGGCGACACGGCGACGGGCACCTTTGTGCGCTGCGTGGGCTGCGCGGCGGCGGACATTTGCTTTTTATTTTACGCCAATCATCAACCCACGAGAATAAACACCACTATCGCCGCATACTCCGCAAGCAGGATCTTTCCCAGCTGCGGACTCGTCGAAAACCCGCTGACCCCCACCAGGAACAGCGTCGTCACCAGCGACGCCAGCAGGTAGATCGTTGCCTTGCGCAACACAGGCCCCGTTTCAAACTTGAATGGTTCGCGTGAATCTGTCGTCAGCGTGAGTGTTGATATCCCCAACCCAAGCAGGAAGTTCATCATTGGTGATCCAAAACACGCCCCCAGCGCCATTTTCGGAAGCCCCATTCGAGCAATAGAAAGATTCGTCATCAAGTCTGTACATGCGTGTGTGAGTGAGTATACAATAAGAAGAACGTTCATATCTCAATTTTTAGGCAAGAATGTTCGCTTACCACCCATACAGTTTCCAACAGCAAACACAGTCAAACCAAGAATGACTTCATCAATATGCAAAATAATTCCAATTGTATTTAACAGGCCGACGATTTCATTTGCCACCGCTATAAACACAAGTTGACGTTAATTACATAAATTAAATAAAAAAAAGGTATAAAAAGGAAACTCACTGTAAACCCAAATAATTGAAACAATAAATCCAAAAAAACACAATAGATTAAAACGCAGCATAGTAGGCGTGCTATTTGTTTTTGAAGTGACAAAAGCCAAAAAAGCAAAGAGAGCACCAGCCAGACAAGACGAAGCCCAAATAATAGAGTTGCGAGCATGGTCTCCACGGACTAAATGGATAAAAATATTCGTCAATATAACAACGCTAATACGTTCCTCAATTTTCAAATATACCCATTAAAATAGATGCAGTGAACTGGGTTCCAAGAAATAGTTGAATTGCCACAAGATATCGATCTGATTCGGTCATCAAAAGTCTGTTGGGGGCTTTGAAAGAGCTGGAGCTGCTTTGCTGCCTATCTTGTTCGCCGCGCTGAAGTAAGCCACTTGATTCATCATCATCATCCTCATCGTCTCGGTCCAACAAAGGCCCTAATTCGGAACCACGATCTCCGCTTGATGCATCATTTAATTGCCGCAGTTTCTCTACATCCACACGATGCACAATCGGAATAGTCAGTTTCAAAGCAGTTCCAATTGGTGTCGTTGACAGACTAAAAATACGATCTTTCCATCCCATAGAGTCCCATTGAGATAAATAGGGGACAACAGTATTTCGCAATGCGCGCAGTAGCGGCCGATGTTTATCAATTTTCCGCAAGAATCTGTGAACAAGGCTGCTGCTCCGCGTCGTAGGCGACGCAGCAGCGCCACTTTCTTGCTGGTAATCTTCTTCCTCGTCTTCGTCTTGATCATTATCAGGTTGCGAATACGCAGCGAGGAATGGAAACAACTCCTTGTTGAGATGGGGAACAAAGTGACGACCGGTAAGCTGTGAGCTGCGAGCATCACCAACAGCATTAGGGTATATGTGCGTATTATCGATATCGTAGAAATCGTTGTGGAATGGTGCGTCATCGTCATCGTCGGTTGGGTTCAAGCTGTCACGTGCCTCAATATGTGATTCTAGATAGGTGGGTTAACCGGGGCCCGATAGATACCCAAACCAAACAGGGGAAACTATTCACCATCGTTTGAGTCACTATTGTGGATGTCCAGTATGGTTGCGTGCCCCCCTCCTCCTCCACCACCTGATGACAACCCATGACTGCTCTTGTGGAAAAAGTGACCCAGAACAACAGTCAGAACATAGACCAGGTAGTAAATAATGAAAAAGACGCTAAGCCCAAAACTTATTTCGCCTGTATGAGATATGTATACGACTCTGTGATGCCTCCGTCAGTCTTTAGTTCGCCGGCACCCGAACCACTCACATGCACACACAGCCAATCAGAAACAGCAAGTCCCGCACAAACGGCCTTCGGGGCAGCACCGTGTCTTCCGAAACCACGGCCACGGCGCCGACGACGACCAGAGTCACAAACAGGGCGGCGCCCAGCAGCTCGCCCAGCGCCTGGAGGCCAGGTTTTAGACGGAGAAGAAGGGAAGAGAGAGACGAAGAGAAGAGAGACGAAGGGAAGAAAGAGAAAGAAAGATCGAGAGACACTCACCATGGCGCCGGCGCCCGAGCGCACGGCCGAGTAGGTGGCAAAGATGTCTGGCGCGCCGTTGCCCAGCGCAGCGAGCGTCACGCCGGCGACGGTCTCGCCGAGCTGCAGCAGCGCCGCCATCGCGCTCAGGTTCGAGCACAGGAAGCCGCCGGCGACCGCCGCGATCGACACGAAGCAGCTCAGCAGCGCGACCAGCAGCAGCGCGAGCCCCGCCACCCCCACGGCGCTGCCGCCGCCGCCGCCGCACACACACACATACAGCGCCATGTAGTTGACCGACGCCCCCGTGCCGCCGCAGTGCTCCACGGCGTACGCACACGCACTGCCCGCGTACTCGTGGCGGAAGATGTCGTCGCAGAGCGGGGCCAGCGTGTCGTTGAACACGCTGGCCGTCTCGAGCGACGAGCTGACGGCGTGGATCAGCGGATTCAAGAGAAAGACGGCCATTGCATTGATGATGAAATAAAAATATCTCTGCTTTTTTTTTGTTGTTACTTTGTCTATTTCGTTTATCTTTTCACTTTTATTTCTACCAAACATGTCACAACAAGAGAAGGAGTGCCCCGTCGACCATTCGCGCTTCGCAAAAGTAGCTGGAAAGTCCGCAATGTCTGCCTCGTCGACACCTGCTCCCGCTGCAGGAGCATCTGGCTGTCCAGTGCCCCACGATGCCGGCGCATCCATGCCTCACGGCCACCCCCCCGCGTCCCATGGCCTGAACCCACTCAACAACATTCCCCTTGGAATCAACGACAAAATGTCTGAAGGGCAAAAGGAGCGTCTGAGTATGGACCGCGAAGTTTCGTCCATTCCAAGAGGAGATGTCGGGAACTGGGATTATCCATCGCCTCAGGCCTTTTACAATGCATTGAAGCGAAAGGGTTGGGAAACAAATGAAGGCGATATCCCTACTATGGTTGCGATTCACAATTTCTTGAATGAAGCTTGTTGGGGCGAGATTCTTAAATGGGAGTCTAAATATCACTGGTACTGTAATTATTGCTCTCTCTTTCTCCCTTGTATCCCCCATTTGGTTGGATGTATCCAGTTCGGTTCTCCTTTCTCTCGATTCCTGTTTTGAATTGATCGACAAAAACCTTAAAAAAAAAAACCACATACATACACACACACACACACATCCTGATCCAGTGATTGCAAGGATGTTCGGCTCTCTCGTTTCCAAGGACGGCCCCAAGATCTGAGCCCCAAAGCCAGATGGAATATTTTCTATCATGGGTAAAAAAAAAAAAAAATGTCTAGCACACAAATGCATCCAAAAATACTAATGTTTATACACTATTAGCGCTGAAAAGCCTTTCGATCGACACGATTGGACAGTGAACCGATGTGGAGAAGAAGTGCGCTACGTTATTGATTATTATTCTGGACATGATGAACCAGATAACCCAGTTTTTAATGTGGATGTTCGTCCGGCTTTGGACTCTCCTACTGCATTCTTTGATCGTGCCAGGGACTTTGCTTCAAATGCTTGGAACAAGTTTTTCAACAACTAATCCGGGGCCGAAAATAAACAATTATAAAAAAAAAAGCGTTGCTAAAAACTTTCCTCTTTTTTCCAGTTCCATGTACTTGACAAGCACAATACACAGAGTAACGCCATACAGGAGGATCCGCAATACAACAACTATTTATAGAATATTCACAGATCTGCTTGATTCTTCAGAAAAGACAATGGAATGGGAAACAATTATTCAACAATGGACGACAGCATCATCAAGACGTCTAAAAGAGACCAGGTTTCGACTACAACTGAGCCGCAGAAGCTCTATAAGACACGATTTCGCGTTCTAGCAGCCGCAATAGTCGCATTTGTTTTCCTTTCGTTTCTGATTCTGCCAGCCTTGCGTGATACTTCAAAACAGCCATTTGCTGGCAGTCCTATTGTCCCAGAACACTTTTCAGAAGCGCGTCATCATGATCCGCTCTTGCATCCAATCGGCGCGTTAGACGTTGCAAATAACACCTTTCTTTGGATACCTATGGAAAAACAAATATCGCCGCCAAAAATTAATGACGTTTTTGTTGAATTGGAGAAATCGGATACCGCGTTGCCGGAACATTTGAAGGATAGATTTGTGGTTGTTGTCGGTGATTCGAATGACCGAAATATTGTTGATTACTTGTGCCACATGGCTCATGGTGAGCTTGTGTATTTGAGTGTTGATGGGAGTATTCCTGTTCCAGCTGTTACTAAAACGGGTCGAATGTGTGTTGTACGACGAGAGGTTTGTGTGTGTGTGTGTGTGGGTGTGTGTGTGTGTGTGGGTGTGTGTGTGTGTGTGGGTGTGTGTGTGAGGCACAAAAAAAAGGATCAAATCAAATAGAAGCAAGCCACTAACTATATAATCAATATCTTTATCCTTTTTTTTAGAATCATGTTCTTGTTTGGTTTCTGCTTTTTCACTTTGGAGTTACCACCGATGGAGAAGGAATCAAGGGAGGCAATCAGCATGCTCAAGAAAGCCAACACGAAAATGCCAAACTCTATCCTATTGATACATTGAATCGCCTCGCTTTGCTCAAACCCGCCATAGAATCACTTGCGGCCAACTTTTTTCCAGAACTCTGTGTCAAACATGGGTACCGCTGCGTAGAGGAACCTCGATACAAGTACCAAAACAGTCAAGATGAAAGTGAAAAGCATCTAGAATATAAATCCAGGATTGACCCTGGAGTGATTCGCAAGCATGAATCACTGTTGCAAGCTCCAAGAGCATGGACACCACCACCAGACATTGTGATTGCCAGCTCCACAATTTGGGATCTGTACTATTACCGTAACCGCAATCCTCAAGAGTTCATGCCTTCTTTTGCACCCCGATGGAGTAGACAGTTGGAGGAAAGTTTGACAGATCCGTTGGAACAGATGTTTGGCGCAAGAAGAACAATGCGGTACTTGCGTACAACGCCTCTTCCAAAAGACGCATGGACACACAAGACGGGAGTGAATATTCTCAACGCGGCGTTACGGCGGCAGACTGCTTCCAGCAGTTTGAGCGGCAAGTGGAATGTGCTTGACTGGGACGCGCTCACGGCTGGATACGATTTGCATGCGGATAATATTCATTTGAATGAAGGTGGACAGAAGGCGTTTTTGCAGCTTGTTTTTTCAAAGTTCTTGACGCGAAGGGAAGAAACAAAATAAAACAAGAAAGAAAAAACAACCCGCAAAAACAAACAAACACCAAGCAAATGAGCAGCGTGAGCAGCAGCAGCAGCGTGTTTACGCCGCGCCGGACGACGCGCCGCGCAACAATGACGCTGGCGGCGGCCGAGAGCACGCCGGGCAGCACGGCGGCGGCAGTCGCGAATGCCTGGGCGGCTTCCAGCGGCAGCCCGCCGAGCGCCATCGCCAGCGCCAGCGCCAGCGGCACCAGCACGCCGCGGCGCCGCGCGCGCCAGGCCGTGCCGATGGGCTCGCCGGCCCTGACGGCGTCTACGCGTCGGCGCCGCTCGGCCGCCGCTGCGTCGGCGCTGCGCTTCAAGGACGACTCGGACGCGACGCTCGACGAGGCCGTGGACTTTGACGACGCGGGCGACGACAAGGTCTTGGCGTTGGCGTCACTACTAAACTGCAACTAAACTAAACGTAAAAACTACACACAGGACGAGAAGGAAAACCTGCCCGAGATGCGCACGCCAAGGGGCTCCTTCTTCAAAACACTGGTTGCGTCCATTTCGCCCGTGCGGCTCTTCCAAAAGAGAATCGAAGTGGCCGCCCAAGAAGACCTGGATGCGCACGATGATGAATTTGCCGCAGATGCCGACGACGAGGACGACGAAGAAGTAATAGAAACTGTGCAGTTTGAATACGAAGACGACGAGATTGCTGCCGACGTCGTGTCCGATTCTGCTTTTGAATCTCCAGCGAAAATTTCACACAGTGCTTCCACTGTCTTGACTGCCATCGTCTATTCTTTTATTTCAGACTACCTTCTGACGCCTCTTTCTGCGCTTCTTCAGTCTTTTATTGCATTCTACAATGCACTTACTGCAACTTCAAAGATTGGGCTTCTGGTGATTGGAATCTCCACAACTTCCATTCTAATCATCAACCAACGGTCGGACTTGTTCCCGCCATCTACAGCGTCATACAATCTTGTCGCATATCTACCACCAGCGCTGCCCAAATGGGGTGACATTGTTATTTGGCCTACTTTTCTTGACCGCAATGCACCACTTGTAGTAGACTGGTACAACACGGTCATTGCCACAAACCTCGAGAGAATCTCCAATGCTCATATTTACATTCCTCAAATGTTTGCTACAGGAGATGGCGAAGTTCGGACCTCCAAACACTGGAACCCATTCTTTCCTTTCCGCGCTACCGAGCCGACAAACATTGTCCAATCAACGACAAGTTCATTCTGGCAGTCTTCTGCCACTGAATTTGCCAGCAATATTTGGAATCGTACCTCCTCTTCCGTTACTTCTGGTCTAAAAGCTGTCAGGAGCTTCATCTCCTTCACACAATCTCCCACCGGAACCACGCGAACCAACAAGTTTACTGAAGAATCATCTAAAATTGACTTCAAGAAACCCCTTCCTATTGACTCTGCTCTTTTGGAGCGTGTAACCCACCTGGAAAAAGTGATTGCCCAAATCCAAACTGGTTTCACGAATCCAGGAGAGTCATTTGATGGAATCTCCAAAGAAATCCAAGAGAATGAAGCTCAAGTGAAATCACTTCGTGAACTGATACAAACCATGGCCGGTAGAATTGAGCAAAGACTCAATGAGTTGGACTCCAAGGACAACAAATCTCGAGAATACCTCACTGCAGTCAAAGACTCGTTGCATGATGTGAAAAACCGAGTAGATAGTTTCATTGAGTCCTCGGAAAAGAGTCAAGGTGGCACCATGACGCAGTTGAAAGCTGTGGAAGGAAAAATAGCCGGTTTGGTGGATAATGTGAAGGCGTTTGAATCAAGGCTTGCTAGTAGTGAGAAATCATTCAAGGAGCGAGTTGCCAGTGTTGTTCACGAGTCGGTTCCCTCGTTGATGGTTGTTCGAAAGGATTCCAAGACTGGAGAAATTGTTTTGGATCCTGGGTTTTTGAAGTTGTTGAAGGAAAAGTTGGTCACGGTTCTTCAAACCCCACAACAGCGGCAGCAGCAAGGTCAAGTCTCTGAATCCAGAATCCATGAACTCATTTCCGAAAAGCTTGTGGCTGCAACCGAAGGCTTGGTGACGTCAGCTCAAGTCTCGACACTTGTATCGGATTTGGTGAAAGGTCTTGAGACAACCGCCAATGTGGAACGCCGTCTCGCTGAATATGCGCCAAAGAACTCCCTTACCAAACTCTCACATTCACTTCAAAGCGAAATTCAGGCAGCAGTTGAATCCCTACCGACTGCCAAAGACTTGGAGACAGCTCTCAAAGTCAAGTCTGATGAATATTTGCAAAAGGCCAAAGAACTGGTGAACGAGGCCCTTTCTGGCGGCCCGGACCAAGAAGAATCCCAAATGATCCTTACTCGTGAACAGATCCTCTCTCTACTCGGAAAAGAGCTCCAAACGAAACACGATTCACTTCGAAAAGAAATGCAAGAAAAATTGGAGGAAGCGAATCCAGCGAATCGCGCAAGACTAGACGCGGAAGCAATGAAATCTGTGATGGATTCGTTGATTCAAAGTGCATTGCAGAAGTTTGCTGCGGATGGCATTGGGAAGGAGGATTATGCTTTGAGTATTCACGGCGCCTATGTGATTCAAGCCTTGACGAGTGAGCCGTACACTGTTCCTAGTGAAACTGTGTTTGGTAAAGCGTTGGGGCATCGTCAGAGAATCGGGTATGGTCCGTTTATTGCGATTACAGAAGGAAACGGCGCTGGGAAGTGTTGGGCGATGAATGGTAATTTTTTTTTGTTTTTCTTTTTTTTTTTTGACTTGATTGGTAACATAACAACAAAAAACAGGCACTTTTGGTTCTTTGGGTATTCATTTGGCGGCAGGAATAGTTCCTTCATCATTTACAATCGACCATGTGG
Source organism: Obelidium mucronatum (assembly GCA_025765595.1). Classification (NCBI taxonomy): domain Eukaryota; kingdom Fungi; phylum Chytridiomycota; class Chytridiomycetes; order Chytridiales; family Chytriomycetaceae; genus Obelidium; species Obelidium mucronatum. The sequence continues at coordinate 206,610 of JAIVFH010000025.1, forward strand.
CCAAAGAAGTTCTGTTGCCACCAGGAAACCAAGGGCTTAAAAGCGCACCAAAGGATGTGGAGTTGTGGGCTGTTTTGGGAACGGACTACAGCGCATTCTCACGTATGAACCTATCCGACCCTCGTGTTCGAACAACGCCTGTTGGAGTCTCGCAAGAAGAATTCCCAGCTGGGATTCTCTTACAAACTGCCACGTTTGACCCAGTCGTTGCGAACGTTCAAACGTTCCAAGTGATGAAGCAGGCAAAGAAGGCGATCGAAGAATCAGGCATTGTTCCTCGTGCTGTTGTGTTGAGAATCTTGAGCAACTGGGGGAATGATGAGTTTACCTGTTTGTACCGGGTTCGCGTCCATGGTCGCTAAAAGCTAAAAAGTCTTGTGTATTTTTTTTTGGTACCCTTTTTGTTTTCGCTTGGGGAAGTCGCGTATTATTTCCTTTTTTTTTTTTTTTTGTTTTTCAACTGCTTCTCAACGCGTATTTTTCTTCTTTTACAAAATAAATAGCAATTTACTTTATTATAGCTAAAGGTTAACCAAAACGGCTTTTATCAGCTGTCCTACATAGAATCTACACATCTCCGTCTTTGGCTTCATACTTTCCACTATTAAACTCTCTCTTGATACTTGCACAATGAATTCAAGGCCATTATTACTTCCCACATCTGCTTCACAAGAGATGGACGGGTCAGTGATGATGCCTCGCGTCACTGCTTCCACCATGGCCTCCAAATCCATTCCTACTAGACCTGGAGTTTTCCAGTGACATGCGTACTTGACCTCATCAGTCCCTTGACCATGCTTTTCCCACACGATTTCACTTTCATTGAATTTAGATTCCAGGGATTGCACAAGAGCGCCGTGCTTGGCGCCGCTTCCAGGACAATCAAAAGAAAGCTCATCACCGCCTCTGGCACCAGCCTCACTACTACCACCACCACCACTTTCATGCAACAATGCATTATCAAAGTATACATGTGTCGGCGTCATTCCAGTCGGAGACCTTAATTTGGATAGCAAGGAAGTAGGATTTCCAATTGAAACGCGTTTTGTGGGCGAATTTGCACCGCCAGTAGCTGCACCGGCTGCCACAGTTGTTGCAGAGGTGGGAGATGATGCGATTGCAGTTTCTAGCGATGGTGTTGTTGCTGTTGTTGCTGTTGTTGTTGTGATTGATCTTGACGTTGTAGAATAATTACGTTCCCCCTTGTGTTGTTGTTTTTGGTGTAGGATGTATATTTTTGCAGTAGGACTTGTGGCGGAGGATTTGGTTGCAGTAGTCGCCTTCAGAGGCGATGACGATGTCGCTGTTGTTGGGGTTCCCTTGTCGATTGATATGACAAGTTGGCGATGGTGGTGGTGGTGGTTGGTGGTGGTTGTGGTGGAGACAGGTGTTCTAGGAATGAATTCATTGATTGGGTGGACAGTGTTTTGAAGAATTGTTGTTTGGATTTCTAGTGGTGCTGGGAGGTTTGGTTTTGTGGGGAGTGCTGGTGGAGGCATGGATGCCGTTTCTTTGTTACTTTCGGTAGGTGTGGGGCTTTTTGAGTTGTTGAGGTTGGTGGAAGGAGCGAGTGAAGAAAGAGGAGGAGCGGGTGAAGAAAGAGGAGGAGCGTTTCTCTTTTTTTCTGCTCTCAGTAAATGATAGGCAGCCATGACAGGCCCTGGGTCGCCTGTTTTCTTGGCGTATTCGATTTCTGACTCAGAGAAGCCCATTCGTTTAAGCTCAGATATTATGGATACGTCTTTTAAGTGGCACGGATCTCCACGCGTACTGGTTCCGTCAAGAGACGGTCCCGATACTGGAGACTCGGCTGGCAGTTCATAGAATTCAACAGGTGGGAGTTGGCCATTGTCGGTGGTCCATGGGTGTGTTCGAAGTGTTTCCAGAGTTGCTCGTTCGTTTGGTTTGACTTTAAGTATTTGCGTGAGTATGTCTTTGGCATCTATTTAAATTAATTTTTTTTTTTTTTTTTTTTGAGTTGGGAGAAACTTTTCTTTTTGCTCCTCACTTTCTGAAATTTGAATTTTTTCGTCTGGAAACTTATATCGCGCCGCTAGAATGTTACTATACATTCGCCCCATATGTTGATGATCAAAAGGGTGGTACCCACAGAGAAGAACAAAGAGGATAACGCCTAATGCCCAAATGTCCACATCTTGGCCATTGTACTTACGTCTGGCAATCATCTCTGTGTTAATTTTTGGAACAGATGAGAGGAAGTTTCCCTAATCATTGTATGGGTTTCTGGTGAATACCTGGAGCAGCATAACTGGGAGAGCCACAAAAAGTCTCCATTAGATTTCCCTCTCGAACAACATTGGAGAATCCAAAATCAATCAGCTTCATATTTCCTTGTTTATCTGAAAGAACTACAAACAAATATGAGTTAACAGTACATAGACACTTAAGCTACGACTGATTCTCAACTGTTCTCCGGTTTCAAATCGCGATGCACAATTCCATTAATATGGCAATATTGAATCGCAGAGAGTATTTGCCGAAACTTTGTTCGAGCTTCCGCTTCTGGAAGAGCCGATTTCGCAACAATATAATCAAATAGTTCTCCGCCCTCTTCGTACTCCAATATTAGATATATAAATTCCTCGGTGTCTACAACTTCAAGTAAACGCGTGATATTGGGGTGGTATAGGTGGGACAAGACTAGAATTTCGCGTAGAGTTCTTTCCGACGTCCCAATCTCAATATTCATCAGCTTTTTATCCATGCATTTTATAGCCACCTGTTTTATTTTACGTTTGGGTAGTTAGTTGGGATATCAAAGATAACAAAAAGATAACGTACTTTATGGCCTGTTGGAAAGTGAATCGCCATCTTAACTTTGCTGAAACAGCCCTCGCCAATAGTTTTTTGAAGAAGATAATCGCCTAGAACAGCTTCCTCCTTCAGATTGGCAGGTTTCTCCGACGCCGCAGGTGCTGCTTCCGACAACTGATCGGGATCGCAGACCTCAGCCACGCCCTCCAGCACGTGCGCAATGTTGGCGCGCGCGTCCAGGTCAATGACATCGACGCCGCTCTTTTTCTTCTCGAGCTTGAACGAGCTCTGGCGCTGCGACATGGACAGCTGGCGCGCGCTGGCGTCGGCGTCGCCGGGGTTCGCCGCGGGGCTCAGCTGCGCGAGGAGACACCGCAGCATCTTCTGCGCCGGGCCGTCGTTCGCCACGGCTTCGTCGGGCGCGGTTCCCTCGGGCGTTTTGCGGTTCCTTTGGTTGGTTTTTTGTTTTTGTTTTCAGCGACGCGATTCGGCGATTTAGAACGCGGGCAGATGCTGAAGGCAAGGAAAGCAAAAAGGTTTCTCACGTGTTGAACTGCGGCAGGACGCGGTGCAGCGTGGCGTTCGTGTGGCGGAGGGCCAAAAGGTCCTTGGGCATTTTTCTTGATTCTAGAACTGACTTTTCGAAACTTTATTCGTTTTATGTAACAACGACCTCCATCGACCGTAAAAATGATAGCACTGGTATGGATGAATGTGTGTGTCAATTGTTCTGTAATTTTGTGTTAAAGCTGGAATTGCAATGAGTTCAAAACTGTGGAAATGCTGTAACACTGGACTCATCGCTAACAAGTTTGACAAAGCAATCTGGTGGGTGTTCTAACAATTATAATGTAATTTTTTAGGGGGCTTTTTCATTCAAGAATCCAATATTTGTGGTTCTTCCTTTTTTTTTGTACGAAAATGATTTATTGCAATTCAACAAATAAAAGATAAAAAACAAATCAATGCTGAGAAAAGGCCAAATTTGCTGGCAAAAGGGCCTTATGGGAGTGCGCAACGGCTTCCACCGGCATTCCCACATGACAACAAGAGATTCCCTCCAACCATTCCGTTGTCAAAAGCTCCTTCATTGTGATTCGTTTCGATACTTCTGGTTGCAGCAGGCGGTACTGTAATATCGAGAGAAGACGTGTGCAGTTTTTAGTGGAGTGGGAAACAAACGGCATGAAAACCTCAGAGGGTACACACCATCACTTTCCGCTTATGTGGCAAAAGCCGATCAATCGGTACAAATTTGCCAAAGTGATCTTTATAGTACATGAATCGAGTGTCCGCTGGCTTTGCACTCACCCACGGAATGGAGTTCAAAGCCATAACGTAACTAAGTAAAATTGTTCTTCAAAGTTATTTACCATTCCCCTTAAAATAAAACTACCAGGAACAAAAAAAAAACGGAACATACTATATAATTCCAATAGACCAAATGTCCACTAAATCTGGGGCATATTCTATCCCCAAAAACACTTCAGGCGCCATATATGGCCCTGAACCACATTCTCCAGTCGAAGTCTTGGTACCAGTCTCAAGAGGTAAATGAAAAACGGCGCTGATCCCAAAGTCGGTGATTTTTAGGATCCGACAGGAGGCATCCAGCAGTAAGTTTTCAGGTTTCAAGTCTCGATGGGCGACTCCTTCAGAGTGCAAATACGCCACACCGTTCGCGAGTTGTTTGAAGTAGCTGTGTTTTGCTTTAAGTGAGCTGATGGGAATTGGGATAGGAAAAAGGTGGTATGAAAGACAAGGACGGAGGCATAGAAGAAAGAGAATATAATCACCGCCTGCGGCAATACGAACAAAACAAAAAAAGAAACAACCGCTCACGGCGGCATATTCGGTGAAACAATCATACCAATCAATCAAATCCGTATCCGTCAAAAGTCCAGCCTGAATCTTTGAAAACAAATCACCGCCCTCTGAGTACTCCATGACCAAACACCAGCGTTTTTTATCATCTTGAATCAAATCGACCGTTCTTACAACATTTTCATGAAGCAAAGAAGAACTGATGCAAAATTCGGAAGTAAGCTTCTTAATGTATTGCTTCTGTTGTTCGCCCTTTCTGCGGGCTTTGAATTCTTTAATGGCGTATTTCTTGTCGGAGTTCACGGGAGAGCAGAGACGGACAACGGCCGTTGCACCACGGCCCAACTCTTTTCTGCTGAGACTTCCGTATTTATCGCTCATTGAGGCTTCCGAATTTGTTCGAGGCAGTGTTGTGGAAGCAGGGGCATGTGTGGGTATATGTGGAGCAGCTTTATCTGGTGATGATGAGCAAGAATCCGATCCGGAGGCGGGGGTATTGTGAGCACTGGCACTGGCACTGGTACTGGTACTGCTGGTAAGATCTCTGCTCTGTGAGCCGCTGTGGATAGTTGCTCTCCGCTGTTTTCCGTTCATCATGATGTTCTTGAAGATGTTGTTGTTGTTGTTTGTTGCCCGGTGGTCTTCGTCGTCCGACGCGTCTTTGTCCCTGGCGGCCGCCAGACTCTTTTTCGACGCCGAGCGGCTCAGCAGGCCTTTTGTCAGCGACGCGATGGACGACTTGCGGTGCGGCGGCGGCTCGTCGGCGGCGGCGGCGTCGGCGTCGGCCTCGGAGTCGGAGTCCGCGGCGCCGGCGGCGGCTTTTCCGGCGGCGGCGGCAGCGGCGTTCTTCGGGCGGCGGAACAGCGAGCCGAACGACGCCGCCGACGCGAGCCGCGGCAGCGTCGGCGTGCGCTCGCCGCCGCGCCGCTGCGCCGCCGCCGCCGACGCCGAGTCTTCCGAGTCCGACGCCGACGCGCTGCCGCCGTCCGAGCAGTCGCTGCACTCGCTGTCGCTGCTGTAGCGCTTGCTGCGCCCCCACACGGGCTCGCCCGTCGCTGCTGTGGGGTGGAATATGCGGTACACGATCGTGCTCTTCTTGCGGCTGCCCGTGCTGCCGCTGCCGCCAACGACGGCCGCCGCCGCAACTGCCACGGCGGCCGCCTCGCTGTCGCCGCCCTTCATGTTGGTCTGGTGGAGACCGGCTGTCCAAATCTCATTGTTGAAGGTGCTCATCAATTTTTTAAGTACAGTGACAGTGCACACAAACACTTTATTTCAAGTCTTGGAAGACTGTTTCTATCATTGTGGAACATAGGCTCTTTGGGGTGCTGCGTATTGCGCTTGCTGGCCATATTGCTGCTGATCTTGAGTTGAACCATAGTTCTGCTGCTGCTGGCCTTGTGGGGGATAAGATGAATAGGCATCTTTCTGCTGTTGCTGGTATGGAGATCCGTGCTGATACTGTTGCTGCTGAGGTGCGACTCCATAGTACGGCTGTTGATGTTGTTGTTGTTGTTGTTGTTGTTGTTGAGGATCAACATACACAACATGCACTTGCTGCACATTGTTTCGGTTGACTTCTTCTGCAACAGCCTTGACTCCACACAAGCAAAGCCTGTAGCAGAGGTAATAGTATCCCACGATGCACAAGATACCTATAGTACACTGTCATCAGTATTGTGCTTATCGATCTCCCTCCTTCCAATTTCAAAGTTGCAAACTTACTGAATGTCACAGCAAGAATAACAAAGACAGTCACATCCGACATTCTTGAAAGATTTTTTTTTCTGGAGGAAAAAACAGGTGGGTCTCTATCTTTTGTTTTTCACTTTTTTTATTTTTGGAGCGGTCAGTCACGTGACAAAGACCAATTTAAACACAAATTTAATCAAAAAAAGACGAATGAAATTTTTCCAAGCCCAATCTCTCCCTCTCTTTCTCTCTCTCTTCTTTCCCTGCTCTCTCTCTCTCTCTCTCTCTCTCTAAGTTGGAGTTTCTTTTTTTAAGGGGTTGTTTACACACGAGCATAGGTGATTTGCGCATCAGGACGGATCAACGAGGTGCGAGTTCCTGGTCTGTCTCCCCACGCATTGATGAAGCTTGAGGCTGGGATCTCGCCGTGGGGCGACACAAACTTTGGACCACCAATACCGCCGCCACCGTTTTGGTAAGCAGCAGCAGCTTGTGGTTGAGGGGCGTTGTAGGCCATGGGGGCTGGTCCAGGTGGTCCAGGTGGTGGGGCACCCCGTGGAGAGGGAGCTGCGGCAGCGTATTGCTGGCGGTAGTGGTTTGCATCCATGGATTTACCACGGGCCATTTGGGGCGCCGCTTGTGGCTGTTGTGGTCGCTGTTGTTGGTCCATTGATCCGCGGGCCATTTGGGGTGATCGCATGCCGCCGTACGATGGGCCACCTGGCTGCTGTTGCTGCTGCTGCTGGTATTGCTGTTGTTGTGGCTGTTGGTATTGCTGCTGTTGACCTTGTGGTTGTTGTTGTTGTTGCTGTTGCTGTTGGGGGCGTTGGAATTGCGCTCGCAAGTCTTTGATCGACCGACTTTTACCCAAGGAGGCTAAGAGGAGTGAGTAATCAGGGCCAGGACTTGAAGTTTTATAGATGGCTTTCAACGTAGTGCCGCTTACCAAGTGATGAGAACATTGATCTGTTTTTTTGGATGTTGAATTGGATCCAATTTCCCTACCAATTTCCTACCAATTTCTGCTTTGTGCCAGATTTTTTTTTTGAACTTGAAACAAACACAACGGCAAGGAAACCGTTGAAAAACACCAACTAACTTTGACACACTCTGTATATTGAGAATATAGCAATAATGGCAAAATAGCCGACTCTGCTTGATAACAGAGATATAAGAAAACAGAAATAAGTGTGAGGAGGGGGAGAAAAAGAGAGAAATTGAGATAAAAAGAGAGACAAAAAAGAATAAGGGATTGGGGATCCGAAAATCATGGAAGGTAACAAGTCGAACGAAAGAGTGGCATCACTCCTCAAGATCGTCAAGTCTAATGACTTCCACGTCCTCGTGATCCGCGTGTTCGTACTGGTGGTGTTCCGACGCATCATCCGCACCACCACCAGACGAAAAGGCGGCATCAGTAGGTGCCGTGATGGATCCATCATCTCCAGCCTTCATGGAACCAGTTGAGTTGGAGGGCAACGAATAGCCACCATCAATTCCACCAAGGAGAGTGATCTTTCCTTCAATAATAAAAATATGGGCCAAAATAGCGCCATCTCCACGAGCAAATTCAAGCTCTGCAGTAGTGTTTCCATTGGAGAAGTCAACACGTTTGATTTCTCCGCAAGATTGAAATGCTTTCAACACTTGGGATTCAAGAGTTCCTTTGGGAAGGTTTGTAACAGTGAGTCGTCTGTAAAAAAAATTGATGAGGAAAGCACCCAAAAATGATTTAAAACAGAAGAGTGCAATTACCTTTGTCTTGGATACACTGCATTTTCTACCTTGTCACGAACAGCTCTAGCAGCATCGTCACCATTTTCAAAAGTCACAAGACCATATCTTGCAGCCCCATCCAAACGAGTCACAATATGGCACGTTGCAACTGGTCCCACTTGGCTTAAAGTTGCCCGCAGAGACTCGACAGTTTCAAAGTCACTGATGTCCCGGATATACAAGCTTGGACGCATGGCAGTCTTTTTCCCACCAGAGGCGCCAGAAATCGATCCAGTCAATGAGCTGGTCGACTTTTTCTCAGAGAGAGTCTTCTTGTCATTTGCGGCTTTTGACGCAAGTGAAGCCTCGGACTTTTTCTTGGTGGCTGCTCCCAAAATATTATTTGCTGCAACAGGAGTAGCACCAGAACCAGAGGCTGAGCTTGATGAGTTCGCGGCAATGCTTCTTGTTTCGGCTTTGGAGAAGTCAACTTTAAGAGAATCCACCATGCCAAAGTGCTTTCCAGTTTTGGCTGTGAACAAGGCTTTGGCGGCTGCAGAATGGTTCTTGAAAGTGACAAAAACCATGTTCCTCTTTTCTTTAGGACGAGGAACAATGTTGATGAATCTAATCTCGGCACCACGTCCGAAAATTCTTTCAACATCGGTCTGCCAAAAAAGGAAAGAAGTCAGACTTGGAAATTAACACCTGTGAAGTTAACATGAAAATTAAATACCTTGTCAACAGACAGAGGCGCATTGGCAATGTGAAGTGTACGATTTTCAGTAGCGGCGTCAACAGCAGAATTTGTTGCAGGTTGGACAGGCTGCATCTGCACCTTAGCAACTGGGGCGGGAGCTGGCGCCGGGGCGGATGGGGCAGCAAAGACTGCCGCAGTAGGGGCGGTGACAACGTTGCTGATTGGTGGAATTCCTGTTCCAAAGTCAGGAACAACTTCCAATGCATCTGACGAAGCCGTAACATTCTTCCCGTGTGTTGCACGAATGGCCTTGGCTGCGCTGCCAGGCATTTCGTATTCAATATGCGCATATGCGCGTTGGTTAGAGAGAGACTTTGGGGTGAGGCCCACTGTTGAATGGCGCACATTAGAATCTTCAAGAATCAAAAGAAAAGACCCACCATTTACAACGTCTCCGAATTCACCGAAAATAGCGAGAATCTCCCTGATCTTGAATGTAGCCGGCAAACCGAAAACATAGACACCAATGGCGTTTGCAAGCTCGTCTTTCGCAGGGATCGTGCTCTTTTTGATGAACCCAAATTAAAAACCTTCGTAAGAAATAAAAGGAACTAACCTCAATGCTAATATCCGCAAATGACTTGGAAAATAATTGCTCTCCTACAGAATTGTTGCTATCTTCTCGCTTAAACTCTGAAGTGGATGACGAACGACGCATTCCACCACCAATAACTCCAATATTGTTGACCACTGGAGGAATACTTGGTTCCTGGACTGGCTCAGCAGAGCTCAAACTAGAGCTCACACCACCTCCCCATCCGCCCAATCCGTTTGAAGGCGGTCCTCTTGGAGCACCAACTACAGGCTTTTGGTTGGCAGACCCAGAAGTAGTAGCGCCACTATTCCAAGATTGGGATGGATTCCATCCTCCAATGCCACCAGTTCCCCGGGCGGGTCTTGCTGGAGCCCCTGTGGCGGATGCATTGCTCGAAGGGGAGTTCCAACCACTTCCAGCATCTGGGGAAATGATCGGGCTTGGACCCCACCCTTGTTGCTGAGATTCCTTGCGAGATGGAGAAGCAGCAGCAGAGGATTGATTTGTTGAAGGGGTGGTGTTCCATCCATTCTTCGATTGAGAGGACGGGATTGCAGAAGCACTAGTCCAACCATTTGATTGACTTCCTACAGGAGAAGGGCTGCTCCATCCGCCAATTGAGGGTCTGGCATCCTGAATAGTCGCATTTGTGGAGACGCCTGGAACGGAATTCCAGCCTGTAGTTGTAGTGGCAGTAGCGGCAGTACTCTCTTTTGCAACAGCAGGGGCAGATCCCCAGCCAGATCCAGGTGCTGTCTGAGTTTGAGGTGTTTCTTTGCTCCAGTTACTGACAACAGCTGATGAAGAAGATGGAGATGAGCTGTCCCATCCAGATGCTGGAGGAGAAGCGGACTGGGCCGCCCATCCATTCCCACTGTTCAAGTTTTGAGATGACATCTTGTTGGTAACAGTGGCTGTTCTGGCGCCTGGAACAGAATCCCAACCAGATGTGGGTTTATCCTTGGCCACAGGCGCTGATGGCGATGGTCCCCAGCGGTCATTCGAAGCAGAAGTTGCGGCGCTTGCTGGAGCAGCAGAAGCGCCCCAGCCATTGCTGGTGTTTGCAGTTGCACTTGTAGAACCCCATCCATCTTGTTTTGGGTTGTTCACAACTGAGGAGGCAGTTAACGACTCAACATCTTTGCGACTCTCTGTTGAAGCTCCAGGTACGGAACTCCACCCATCGACAACTCGGGTGGCAGAACTGGCGGAAGAAGTACCTGAAACAGAGCCCCAACTATCAATTGCAGCAGCCGCTGGTTTTGCAGGAGCTGTTTGGGCTTTCCATCCATCGTTTGCTGGAGCAGATGGAGAGGATGTTGAAGTAGATGTTGAATTCGTAGATCCCCAATTTCCATTGGCGGCCTTAGGACTTGTACTAAGCGTGGCGCCAGTGGTTGAAACAGCAGGAGCTGCGCCCCAACCACTACCACTGGGAGCCAATGGAGTCGAAGAAGACCGAGAAGCCGACGAAACGCCCTGCACCGCACCCCAGCCGTCACCAGCAGATGCAGAAGTACCGGGGACAGTACCCCAGCCAGATGATCCGGACTGTGTAGTATTCGAAGGGACCGATGGAGATCCCCAACCTCCACCGTTGTTGCTGCGCAGGGTCAATTCTGACGGACGACGTTGTACACCATTAGCGAATGCAGAAGAAGATTCTTCATTGGCATTCCCATTGTGGAAGCTGGTCCGTCTTGAAACAGAGGCGTTTGCACCCGAAGGAAAAGACGGCGCCCAACTGCCCCCTGACAATGCCGATGGTGGCTTCGCAGGGCCCCAATTGTCTCCAACGGGAGTTGGTGCTGGGTTCGCGTTGACCGTCGATGCAACGGCAGGAGTAGCACCCCAACCATTTCCTGCTGCAGCTACAGGAGGCGGGCCCCATCCACTTGTTTCTGTTGGTGTAACATTTGAGGTTGGAGTTTGCGATGAGCTGGACCACGTATCGACAATAACCGGCGCAACAGGTTTGCTAGCTCTGGTGGCTGCATTAGCGCTGCGAGACGACCAATCATTAGAGCTGCTGGACCAGTCAATGGTAGAACTGGACGGAGGCGTCAATGGAGTTGCAGGGCGAGCACTCCAAGACGAAATATGCCCCGTTGAATGTTGTTGCTGTTGCTGGTTTGAGCTAATCACAGTTGGTGCGGTTTGAAGACCAGGAACAGCGTTCCTAAATGAAAGTGGAACGTGAGTGTGACGGAACGGAAATGAGAAATTTATAATGAAGGCTTAGCCCATTTACAACCACAAATGAGTTCCACTCATTGGGAAGTATTGCAATGAGGCGGGAACAAGAGGGTGTAGACCGGATGCTGCAAAGACAGCGGATTGGGGAGGGAGGTGTGGCAGTGTGGGCAAGCAATCCAACGGTTGCTCTTGGACAAGGAAGAAGACTCACCATTGAGAAGTTGCCAATGCATCCGACGGTTCTGGAGAGTGTTTCTGATCGACTTCGTCAGACTTCATTTGAGGTGAATGAAGGACAAGCAGAGGAGAATTGATAGAAGACCTGGAACCAGCGCAAGCAGCGAGAGTGTGCCGAGTAAGAGTGGAGCAAGAAAGGAATGCGTGTGGGTGTGAGAGGCGTGTGTGAGTGAGTGTGAGTGTGCGAGGAAGGGGCTTATGGCAAAGCCGTCGGTCCAAGCAAGTGTGTTGTTTTTTGCAAGATTTTGTTTCGCTCTCAAACGACCACCGCCAGCAACAACAACAACAACCAAACAGCAACTGCCAATGGACGCCATCCACACCCACGGCACTGCGGGAATGCTTCCGCCGGTGTCCGTGTACTCCTTCGTGCACGGCATCAGCATCCAGCCGGCGGTCCAGCCAGCACTGGTTCACGACCAGAATTCGTTCGAGGAAGCGGCCTGGGCCGGGCTGCTTTCACAGAAACTGGACCACATCGAGGAACTGTCGGCAATGGACAACATTATTCTGTCGTTTCTGGTGGGCACAGTCTCCGTTCTATTTTTAATACCCACTTTGATCACCCTGGTTGACCCTCTGCTCTTTGCAATCAAGGCATTCAATACCTCATACTCTGTCACTCTTTCGAAAAAGACGGACTTGTTTGCTGATGCTTCGGACTGGCTGATCATTGACGGCGAGCCGGTCTCTCCCTCCACACTCCCCTCCATTTATGAAGGCTATGTCACAGGATACCCAGATTCTAGCTCTGCACGTATGATCATGCATCACCACGAGTCTGGACGCACCGTATTTGAAGGGTCATTTACAACCCCATCTGATGGGCTATACAACCTTAAATCAGTTCAAACTTATCGCAACAGCAAACGCCCAATCGATGTGGAAATTGCAAGTGCAATGTCACGAGGAGACATTGCTAGAGACTCTCGCATGATTTTGTTTCATGACAGTGGAATTGAGCCACCCTTTTTTGCTCCTCAACAACGCCGCCAAGCGAGGGAGCTTAGCAAGGGAACTGATTGTGGGCTTGTACCAACCCATTCTCAATATCAATCCGTAATGGATGCGAGAGCTCAAAAAGTGGATGATGCCGAAGATCTTGTGCATGGAAGTAAGATCCACAGTAGAGACCAGTCACCTGTTCGGCGAGCTGGTACTGGTGTTGCTGGATGTCGTGGTACCAAACAATTTGTTTTCATGGGTGCTGCCGCCGATTGCAACTATGTTTGTATTCCTTGATGTAGGTAAATTTTAAGGGCCCGGCACTTACTTTTTTGTTAGGTATCTGCCGCTGGCGGTACCTCGCAGGCCCTGGCAAACATTCTCAGCGATTTCAATCAAGCCAGTGCGGTTTATGAAGCCTCATTCCAAGTTGGTCTTGCCATCATCAAAGTCAATTTACAAACTGCATGTTCCACATCTTCTGCCGCTGTGAATGGGGCGAGCATGGCATGGAACCAAGCTTGCGTCAGTGGATATAGTATCAACGATCGTCTTAGTGATTTTTCTCAATGGCGTGGAGCGAAAGACGGCAAAACTTTTGATAATGCTGGTCTTTGGCATTTAATGACTGGTTGTACTACAGCCGTTTCTGGAGAAGCTGTCGGAATTGCTTGGTTACAAACTCTCTGTCAACAAGGCTCTAATCTTCAATCCGATGGTAGTGGGGGGTCTGATTATGTTTCAGGTACCGCTGTTAGCTCAATTGTGCCTGTTGAATGGAAGGTTGTTGCCCATGAAGTTGGACACAACTTTGGTGCCATTCACGATTGTACAGCCGGATCATGTCCTCAAAGTGCTGGAAGTAGTCTTTGTTGCCCATGTCCATCAACTTGTGATTGCAATGGACAATATCTGATGCAGTTAAGCCTTTTTCTTCCTGGCTCTGTTTTGCGATTTCTAAGCTTGTTTCGAACAGTCCAACCGACAATGCCGTGACGTCCCAGTTTTCTGATTGCTCCAAAACCGCCATCTGCCAAACTTTACAAGATCCAAACAGGTATGGTTGTCTTCAGCCACCAAATGCATTGCAGACCTTAACGTCGAATATTTGTGGTAACGGAGTGAAAGAGGTAATTAAATGTCAGAGCGGAAATGAGAAAATTAACAACACCAATTTAAGGCTGGTGAAGAATGTGACTGTGGAGGTCCCGATTGTGGACTTACCGACCCTTGTTGTAATGGCGCTACTTGTAAACTCACGTCAGGCTCTGTTTGTGATGACTTGAATGACGATTGCTGCACAAAGTGCCAATTTAAGGTTTTAACTTTTTTTGGTTTTCTGGCTTTTTTCTTTCATTTACAATGCTCGTCAAAAATTTTAGTCGCAAGGAGCTGTCTGTCGACCTTCAACTGGTGTTTGTGACTATGCCGAAGTTTGTGATGGAAAGTCTGGATCATGTCCAACAAACTTGTTTGCTCCCAATGGTCAAACATGTACCAGCGGTTTGGCTGGAGTGACTGGAACAACATGCGCCAATGGTGTTTGCACGAGTCGTAATGAGCAATGTACCACGAATTCGCATGGTTTAAAGACTACGGGAGTTTGCAAGTGTGAGTTAGGCATGATTGTTATGATTCCATTTGCTGAAAGCAGAAGGAATAGTGCCTGGAAGCGAGACACAATGCCAATTGCTTTGTGCAACTGCCAACGGGCAGTGTTATATTCTTGCTGGTAGCATGATTGATGGCACTCCTTGTGGATATGCTGGTAATTGCAACAAGGGAACATGTGAGGAGTCGACCTGGTTCGGAAAGTTCGTGGACTTGTTTTTACAGAACTTGCAAATCAGTGTTCCAGTTGTATGTTAGCTTTTTACGTTTGCTTTTTTTGTTTTTTAATGACAGCTCATTAGGCTGTTGGTGTTGGTCTGCTACTTTTGGGTGCTCTTTGGTCAATGTGTGGGTGTTGTTACCGGCAATACAAGTACGGTAGTACTGGAACTCGTCGTCGGCCACATAAGCCAAGTCCTCGTGCTCTTCCTGTCGTGGGCTCGGCTGGTCCCAGTGAAGTTCAAGATATACCGCTTGAGCAATACCCACCCTATCAACAACAGTCGGGCCATAACGTGCAGCGTCAAACGCCATCGTATCATCAGCAGGAACCCAGCGTTTTTCCTGGCGGGGCTGGGGGGGCAGTTGGTACTCATCCTAACTTTTTGCCAAGTGAAAACGGACAAAACGGACGGGCTAGACAGCATCAGCAATCTTCACAAAATAACTGGGTAGATGCTTCAAAGTATAATGGAGACTTTTAATCTTTCGTATTTCCTCCTCTTATTTTTCCTGCCTTTTATGAATCATTGCAATTAAAAAAGAATAGATTCAGAACATTATGTATTTGATTTTGTTTTTCAGCGTGCTGACGATGCGGAAGTAATATTTGAGGTATCCTGTTCCCAAACAGTCGATCCATCCAACTTCACCACCTGCATGTGCATCAATTGAACAACAGCACATCCATAGCTACATTTCCCTTTCATGATCAAAGCCCCGACAGGCTTCTTTCGAATTCCTGCGTTTCCTAACCGCGACTCCTCTGTCTGAGACAGTTTCTCAAACACAGGAACCTTCACCTCGACGCCACTCGCCCATGTGCCCAAGAACCCACCTGTTTCTTCATAAGCAAACTCTTGCATCATTTTCTTCCCTTCCACCTCCTCCTCTTCCGGCCCCAGATCGGCATTTCCGTTCGAATACGCGCCGCGATCGGGAAGATTCTCAGGCAAGACAAACACGGGACTCATTTCAAGAAGATCCTGGAACTGGCGGTCAAACAGCTTTCCTGCCTGATGCATCAGCAGTGTTGCGGCGACCGGCGTTCCCTGGAACAGCGGTGAGCTGTATGTCTTTGAGGCTGACAGTGTTGCTTTTCTCTCTTTCGGGTTTGCTGCTGGTTTCTGTTGCTGCTGCTGCTGTACATCGCAATGGATGATTCTGCGGGTTGCCAAGAGAAGGAGAGGAGTCGAGAGGGCAGCGGCAATGAGGGGACGTGTCCTGTGCATTTTATCAAATCAAACAGGAACGAAAAAAAAGTGCAAAATGACAACCCACAGAGAAGGTATGAGCCGCGAGTGATTGCAATGAGGGCGAGGATGAAGTGTGCGTGTTTGCAGCAAGCGGGACTTAAACGAGCGGTGTTGGTTACGGGGCTCTGAGAGGTGTTGGTCGATGAGCGATACGACGAGGCTGATGTAGAACGATTACTTACTCCCTCGTTTCACCCATCTTCGACAGGACTATTTGTCGAGGGTCTTTGGGTGGATCAGTCACCACTGCCTGACTCAATCCCAAAAGTCGCTGAGGTTGGGCTCACTTCTGCTCCTTTGGAGTCGATGGCCTTCCACTTTGCTCAATACTGCAAGTACGTTTTTACTATAAATACGAATTTTCTGTTATTTTGCTTGCCATGAAGGAGAATTCTGGGATGTTTGGATCTTCCGATAACAAGATCACTTTGAATTTCGAATTTGGACGATATTGATGGGCTTTTATTTCATCTTGCCTAGACCTTACTCTGAAGATTTCATGTTGTGCAAGAATGGTACTCAAGATCCCGAAAAGTGTCTCAAGGAAGGACGTAGGGTCACCAGATGTGCTCTTGATTTGTATGTTGTTGTAGTTAACTGCACCCCTTCTATGATTTCTTTTTTGTTCTTACTTTTTTTTCAGAATCAACAAACTGAAAGCCAATTGTGACGCCGAATGGAAGCAGCACTGGGAATGTTTGGATAGAAAAAACCACCACTTGTGGCAATGCAGAACTCAGGAAAAAAGCTTCAACGACTGTGTTTTCAACAAGCTTGTACGTTGATGCCTTTACGTTCGACTTTTTTGTTTTTTTCTGACAGCTTGCGTGCTTTTTGTAGGGACTTACCAAGACTATACCTGAGACTCCTGAGGGTCAAATTCCAATCCACTTGAAGCAGAACCCATCCATGAAATAAATGGATCGATCATACTTGTGGTTTCTTTGCGTGGAGGGGAGTGGATTGAGTTCCTTTTTTTTGCCAACGTTTGAATAAACTTTGTCGGGCATAAACTCGATTTACAACATGCGTTTGTATTTGAAGAATTCGCTTCTGGTATAAGCATACAAGGGCAATGGTGATACACACCCGTAACATTCTACACCCTGTAATTTTTTTTTGGTTATAAAAACGTATGGCAAACAGCATTCCTGGATTATCACTTTGGATTGGACCACCAAAAGGCTCTGTTCTAGATCGCAAGCTGAATGACATTGTATCCCACTTTAGTAGCAAATTAGGAACTCCAAAGTGGGGTCCTCACATCACACTGCTTGGATCAGTTGTTGCCACTGCTGAACAAGCAACACTCAAAATCCAACAAGCTGTGCAAGGACGAGGTTCATTCAAAGTTCCTCTCGTGGATCTTGTCACAAAGGACTTTTACTTTCAGGTTGGTGACATGACGCAGTTGCAACACTCGTAACAAACTAACTTGTAAAAACAAATTCAGTGCGTCATGGCGAAAGCCGAAGAAACCGCCGAATTAATGTCATTAAACGCTCTTCTAAGAACCGTGTATCCACCTCCGCATTCCGAACCGTATTGGCCTCATTTGTCGTTGGTGTATGGAGATTTGGACGCCAAAACTAAAGACCAAATAGTGGAGGAAATCAAGAGCAATAAGGAATGGAGTGATATTGTAGGCTCTGTTGTCGAAGTTTCTGAAATCCAATTGTGGAATACCGAGGGTGCTGTGGACAATTGGAAGCTTGTTGGAACAGTTTCATTACAATGAACTGCCTTTATATACGGTTTTAAAAGTAAAATAAAAGTAGCGGTGAAGGAACTTTGTTTGTTTGTGGAAAAATCGCTATTTCGAAGTTTTTGAAATGTTGGAGACGTTGGATGCTCGCGCACTGCTGGCAGTTGGACTGGAATATCCATATTCGTGAATAAACTCTTCCTGAAGCTGTTGTTTATAAAGAGACTTTGGCTTCCTTCCATGCCTGCTTTTGCGTCCTGTTTCTAAGCATTGGTGTTCGTGAATGGGTTCAAGCTTTGTGCTGGATCTAATTGACATTTGGGGTGACGATTCGATAGATTTGATGAAAGGTTCGGAGGAAACGTCTTCAACACTGAGAGTAGGCAACTCAATAACTGGTTGATCAATGGCGCACGGTCTTGTGGTGCCAAAGCTATTTTGGGGAGGTGTTTCCGAGGAATCAGTTAGCGTTATTAATGGCCTTTTGGTCTTTTCAGCGTCGTTAAAAGTTTGTTTCGGCTGCTGCTGCTGCTGCTGCTGCTGCTGCTGTTGTTGCTGCTCAAATTTTGCTTTCAATTCTTGGACTTGTGAAGATTTGCGTCCACGATTTGGTTCAGGAGTTTTTTCATTTTGAATAGAATCATTTTGTTCTACTTTTCTCTCAGCAAGATCGTGTTCTGGTTTGATTTGAGAACTATCAAGCAGTTGTTGTAAATTCATTGCACCATCAGAAGCAGGATCGACATTTAAATTATCAAAAGACTTCAACTCGTAGTTTGGCGCACCGTCATACGTATTGTGCGAAATTGCCTCAATTTCTATTTCAATGGAATCATGAAGCTGTTCAGGAGGTAGACCAGTTGCTGGAGTGTTGGGGCTGTCGTTAGATTCTTCGACTGTAGCAATTTTCGTTTGGTCTTCGTGAGGGCTCTTTCCATTTTCAGCAGGCGGGAGAGTATCCCTGTTCAGATGTCGACGATAAAGCAAGAGAGCAATTGCAAGAACAACACCTCCAACAACAGAAAAAACAACAGGTTCCCATACTGGAGTATATTTCTGGTTTTGGTTTACGTACAGGTTGTTCTGATTCTCAGGAGTTGGTTCAGGAGAAGGTGATGGTATCATATTCGCAAAGGAGGACAGTGAGCCACAAGAAGATTGTAACGCGCAAGATTTGGACTCAGACCCAGGAAGTGTCAGATTCACATGGAATGTTGGGGGTCCTGTGTCGGGTGGGATCAGCAGAATAAAGACAGCTGAAAACAGAGGCGATCCGGTTCCTTTACATGGCAGAGATTTCGTTTCGTGTGGAAGAAATAAAACAGTTCCACACGTTGCTTTTCCTTTAAGAGTTTGATAAGGTTCTGCTGCTGTGATGTAAGGCTGAGGGAACAGCAGGTTTATAGCGTAATCCAACGATTCCGAGGCAGTCCTGTCAAACACAGTCAGGTTTAGATAGCTGATGTGATCGTCTCTGATCGTGTCGTTTACGAGACTTGTCGCATAACAGCACGCTGTGTCTTTGCCCATTTTAGAGGCTCTAAGTTATTACTTCAAAACCGACAATCACTATGTAATAATATAGTCAAAAGAAGGCAAACTATCAAATGAAGATGAGCGTTCATAAAATTCACATCTTTGTTTGTTTATTCTTGGTGTGAAAAAGTGGAGCAAAGTGGAGTGGCGCGCAGCTTCCCACAATAAAGCCAAACAGTATAAAAGCCAGACAAAAAAATCCAACGTTGCAACAACAAAAACAAAAACAAACCATCATCAAAATAAAATGGCTCTCTCTTCCGCTCTCTCCCTCAATGATATGCTTCGCATGTTCCAGCAAGACTCCAACTTGGCAATGGACCCATTCCAAATGCCATCCAAAAACGCGCTTACCAACGTCCCAAGCTTCCCTGTCCCTTTGGACGTGACCGAAACCCCCAAGGAATTCGTAATTCTCTGCGACATGCCAGGCTTTGAAAAGAGCAACGTCAATGTCTCTCTTAACGGCCAAGTCTTGACTGTTTCTGGTGAACGCACTTCCACCACGGACCAAACCACTCCTGCCAACCGCCACGTGATTGAACGTCGTCACGGATCTTTCATGAGAAGAGTATCGTTGCCTTCGTCGGTGGACGCGTCTGATGTCAAGGCTTTGTTGGAAAATGGTGTTTTGCATGTTCGTGTGGGAAAGTCGAGTGTGAATGTTTTGAAGGGAAACTCGATCCCAATTGAGTAAATGTGCCAATGAAATGAATAAAAAGTGATGTTTAGGAAAATATACGTTCTTGTTTTTTTTTTTTTTTGTTTTAATTTCAAAATAAATTTTAAGGGGGGAAGGTGGTGGTGGGGAAAATATGAATCTCCATTTGTCAACAATATTTTGGTGTGCCTGGTCGGGAATTGCTTATTGCAGCGTTGTTTCGTTGCTGGTTCAAGGCGACTTGCTGTATCAGTGTAAGATTTCCGTTGGAGGCTTTTGGAGATGGGTTATTTGAATTGGTTTGCGTGCCAAAAGGATCCGTGTTGTTGTTGCCTTCCAAGAGAGAAGATCGTCGAGAACGTGTGCGATGTCTGTAAAAAGGGAAAAAAATTGGGAATAAAAACAACGAGAGAGAGAACCAAAATCAGAAAATAGACGTGTATTCTACACACTTGTATGGTTTACCTGGCATAGCAGTATAGAATGATCCCAAGTCCAAGTCCAATCGCCCCAAACACGAGAGTGACAACCCACGGTGGTTGCGGACCCATCAATGGCATTTCAAGATATCCATCAGGGATTTTATTCCTTGCAATCTCTGGTTGAGACGGAAGTGTAACTGGTGAACACCATGACTTCAAGGAGCATTGCGAGAGAGAGGAATCCGAATTGATAACCGCCATTTGCACATGGTTACTAGGTAAACTACCATTTGTATTGAGAATAAAGACGGCAAAGAACTCGTCCGCGGATTTCGACTGGCAGTCGAGTGTTTGGGTTTTGTTGTTGTTGTTGTTGTTGCCAGGGGTGATTGTAGCAGATTTACATGTGACAGTGCCAAATGGTGCTCGATAGGGCTGTGGGCCGATTCCAAACCACGCCGGGAAACTGAATCTCAGCTTGTAAGCTTGTACCTTATTGTTTTTTTTTTTTTTTTTTGCAATATAACGTTTTGGTGGGCGGTCTTCCCCACAAGTGCTTGATTGAAAATTTTGTTTAACTCACGGCCATCTGAGGAGCCGATGCAAATGTAACATTAAGCAGCATGATTGGACCGGTTTGAGGAGTATCGACGGCCGTAAAACACAATGAATTTGCCCAGTTGGATAGTCCATCCGACACAGTTGTTGTCATGATTCTTGCTTGCAGATTGACTGAATGAAAATCTCCATCCCGAATGCACTTTCAAAGTTTATTTGTAAGGATAATGATGAAATAATAGTATAATGGTCGTCGTCCTGTCAACAGTGTTGAACCAAAAGGAAAGCTCAGATCTCCACGTACACATACTTGTGCTCCTTTCTTTTTTTTTTTTGGAATAAATTCATCATCGCCTTAATCATGACTCTGTCATTTCCATCCCATTTTTAATAAGTAAAGTAAGAACTTAAAAATCAATTAATTTGTCTTTATCCCATAAAAAAAATGATTGGCGGCGAGCAAATAGCATCAAGCGCAGTGCTAGTAGAAGAGACGGTCCCTGATGTTGGCAGGAGTAGCAAGGTACTGTAGGCACTGCGGGCTTTGTGCATGCGGGATGTAACTTAAGTTGTACAATAATATGTACAGACTTTTGCACAAGTGGTTGCGCAAGAAGCAGTGAAAGCAAAGGAAGCGCCAGCGCCTGTGGCGCCAGTTTCAGTGCCAATTTCAGTGCCAGTGCCAGTGCCAGTGCCAGCTCCAGTGCCAGTTCCGGAGCCAGTTGTGGCGAAGGACGAAGTGGTGGTTGAAGCCGTCCAAGCAGTTGAAGATTCATTCTCTCACAAAGCCGGAGCTGAAGTTGTTGCTGAAGCCGTTGTTGAAGTTGCTGAAGCGACTCCAGTCGTTGAGTCCGTTGAGTCCGTTGAGTCCGTTGAACCCGTTAAAGTGGATGAACCCGTTGAAGCCGTTGAAGCACTGAAGGTGGATGAAGCCGTTAACAAAGCGCAAGCACCGACGCCGAAGGAAGTGTCGAAGCGCAACACGATCGCGTCGCTGCCGTCGTTTGTCGCGCGCGCGTCGACTGTTTCCTCGCGCCGCGCGTCGCTGGTGCCGCTGTCTCGGCGTGCCGCCGACGGGCCGCCGGTGGCGCCGGGCGCCGTGACAGCCGCCGTGCGCGCGACGAATCCGATCCTCGACGAGCTGCTGCACGCGCTGCAGCTGCTGGCCGCGAACGACCCCGCGCTGACAATGCTCGACCTGAAGGACTGCCCCGTCTTCTCGCTGGACCACGGCTCCGCGCTGGCCGACGCCCTGAGGGACAACACACACCTGACTACTCTGAATCTGTGCAACGCCCGCGTCCACACACGCACCGCCTGCGAGCTGGCCGCCGTGCTGAGAGTCAATTCTACGCTGCAGGTCCTGAATCTCGAATCAAACGCGATTGCGCCATTGGGGGTGTGTGTTTTATTACTGTTGACTTCTCCTTATTCACTCTCTCTCCCTCCGTGCTCTTAGATCAAACTCTTGGCAGAGTCCCTCGCTTTCAATACCGGTCTCATTGACGTGCGCTTGACCAACCAGAAACAAGCCATCGGTATCGATGCGGAACAAACTTTTGCAAAGTCCTTGGCCAAAAACGATAAAATTATCAAGCTCAGTCTGCAATTCAGAGATGCTGCTTCAAGAAATGATGTCGATCGCGCAATTATGAGAAATAAGGATACTGCTCGCAAGCTGCGATTGGCTCAAAAGTAGAATTTGATGTGTGGGTGTGTGTGTGCGCGCGTGCGTGTGTTTTTTTGTCGAAATATAATCACAGCTGCTTCATACTTAAATCCGCTGTGTTTGATACTGTGCGGAATTCTCTATTACTCTAAAATTTTCCTGTAATATCACCCGATGCGTTCACCGGCGGACAGACGGAAAAGTTGATAAAAATGTTTCACGCGTTTTTACTAGTCTGTAGTTCCTAGGCCACCATTCTGCTATCCCATCTTTTTAAGTTATGCCTTTTTGAAAAATTCAATTTCTTTTACTTGTTTTATTTGATGATTCAACAGAGTCCCATTTCTCGTTTTATGTTTTCCACAACTTTCATATTTTCGGCGTGGAGATCTGTCAATGCCTGCAAATCGACACCGGAATCACAATTTTGCAACGGTGGAAGCGTTTTTTTCTTCCCGTTAGAGTCTGTGGCAGTCGTCGATACTATAGAGATTCCTGCAGACTTGGAGAAACATGGTTTCTTGATTTTGGACGCATATGAGAGCATCTGGTTTAAAATGAAAGTCCATTCAAAAACCAACCAATATGAGTTACTAGTTTGATGGTTTGTCACTCACCTTTTCTCTTTTTTCAGCTGCTGCATCTTTCTTTTCTTTTTCCCTACTTGTTACTCGACTTTCTTTGCCTTTGACGGATGCCCTTGTAGACTCATCCCCGATATCCCACAGCCCAGATATTTGGCTGCAAGAATCAATAACACTGGACCGACCTCCTGCTCCATTTCCTCCAACGGCGGAAATGGCAGCGGCGACAGCCAATTTACGCACCTTCAGTGCATACTCTCG
The DNA here is from genome assembly GCA_025765595.1 of Obelidium mucronatum. Lineage (NCBI taxonomy): Eukaryota > Fungi > Chytridiomycota > Chytridiomycetes > Chytridiales > Chytriomycetaceae > Obelidium > Obelidium mucronatum. The sequence continues at coordinate 229,772 of JAIVFH010000025.1, forward strand.
CATCTTCCCTGCTTTCCTCCTCTTTTCAAGATACTCCTCATTCTCGCGATCGAAACCAAGTCCCTTACGAGCACCAATGGAGGGAGGTAAACACGGAGGCGGTGGTCCAGAACTGCAATAACCCGTAGATCTGGAAGAACCGGCAGAAGGAGTTGGGGAAGTATATCGCCATGTTTTCTTGCTGTTTTTTATTTCGAGAGGTTTGTTTTTGCTGTTGATATCGTTTGTGGCGGCGCATTGAACCAAAAAGCCAGAGTGGTGCACTGTAGGTAAGGAAAGCCTCATAAAGTTTTCCATATCGGTTTGGTTGACACGGGATTCTGGATTTGTTGAAAGCCTGTTTTCAGCGGGAAAGGTGGTCGATGGTGGCGGTAGATGTGAACAAAAGTCTGTTTTAACAGCTGGCTCCATTAGTAAACTCCGCTGGTGTGTAATTCTTGGAAGATGGTGTTGGCCGTCGGCTGCTTGACGATAGCAAGACCCATCAGAGGTTTCAGAAATATCGGTGTCGCAATGGGGTCCTTTAATTACTAATTCTCGCATCAGACTGGGAGGATCGTTCTTTGACCGAATGGAAGGATTCGTTTTATACAGCCCCGCCGAAGCACCAATACCTCCGGTCATACCCTCAGATGTGGCTTTACTCATCAGTATCTCGTATTCTTTTGCCGATGACTGGGAAGGCCATTCATTCATATTTGTATTCACAACTTCCAGTCCCACTTTTGTATCGTTCATTGGAACTTTTGATGGAATAGAGGGTACGATTCCCAATGAATTCATATCACTCTTGTTTTCGAAACTGCTATGATCATTATCGGGTCGAAGTGGGTAGTTTGGATCTTGAGAAATAACTAAAGCCTTGACAAGGCCCTTTTTCTTTTTTGGTCTGCTTTCTCTGGTTGTGTTTACTGGTATTCTCTCTTCTTTCCTCCCAAGAGCAACAATCGTCAGCTCATTCTTCAACAAAGGAAAGGAAGAATTGCTGCTGTTTGCTTTCTTGAGATTAGAAGCAGGGGGTGCCGCCTTGGTGCAAGTCACGGCGAAGGGTGGGGCGGATCCCATCAATATCCCTTCGCCATGGTCAAAAAACTGCTGTGAAGCTTGAGGCTGTTGATACTGTTGCTGCTGCTGTTGTTGTTGCTGCTGCTGCTGCTGTACTTCCAACTCATACGACACGATCGGAAGATCTTTTTCCGAGCTCCATTTCGAAATCGTTGGGATTTGATTCCGATATTTGGGAATATTTGACCTGGATCCACCGCTAGCTGCTGCCGCACCGGCACCAACTGGAGCACCTAATGCACTGCCTCCTGTATGTTGACCCGTGTATGACGGGGGAAGTATCAAAGGAGCCATCATTGGATGGGGAGATCCATCAATGGTTGTGAGCGTTGCTTGTGGCAATTTAATCGGTGGCACCCCTTGCTTCTGAGCTTTCGGGGACGACGCTGTAAGGCACCGTTGATTCAAACTCGATGGGACACCCATGGAATATTGTTGAGATTCACCTGCACTTTGGAGGAACTGACGTAATGTAGAAGTTGCTGAAGCAGATGGTTGCTGAAGAACTGGAAAGACCAAGGTCTTATTGTTGCTGTTTTGCTTGAGTTGTTTCCTATCAGAGTATCGAAACGATCCTGCAGGTGGCGGTGTTTGGGCTGTACGCGTCTGTTTCGGGGCTGATGCGAATGCATCTGTAATGAACCGGTGGGCACCGTGTTCACTGGCATTATGGTGCTTGATAATAATTGGTATGGAAGGATTTAAGTTTCTCATGAATGGATAGTGTTGAGGCGGCACAATTTGATGTGGTTTCTCCTTTCTGGTTTGTTGAAGGGGTTTTAACACTGCAGTAGGGAACATTTGAGAGCTGGATTTTGCTATCAGGTTTTGGATATGGCCCGGATTAGAAGCAGGTCGAAGACCTGGCGACGGAGATCGCGCCAAACTGATTTGCAAATTGGCAATAACAGAAGGTGCCAAATCATATTGCCATGAGTTCAATGTAACAATCCTCGATCGCTTTTTTCCAATTGAAAGTGGTTTGAGGTTTTCAAGAGAGAAAGGAGCGTGAGCTGAAGTTCCTGGTCCATTTATCCAAGTTGCTTGAATGTAACAATTCAAATCTACCAACATTGGAATATTCAAATCAGAGCTTGTAGTTTTTGAAATAGCAAACTGTTCCATTGAATTATATGAATGTTTCGAGTAAGGAAGGGCCGTTATGGCTGGGGCAGGTACAATAGAATCCATAGGTGGTGAGGGGTTAACCAAAGCCGCCGCCTCCGTGTGTTTCACATCTACCGGTAAATCATCGTTTGTTTTTGAAGGCCGCTCTGTATCCTGGTGGTTTTCATCATTCTGCTCGAGTTCCCCTCCCCTGTCTCCAACATCCACAAAGTTGCCATCCACCTCGCTTTCGGAATTCTGAGCCCCATGCTCAAGAGCTTCGTTGGTATTTAATCCTTCGCAGTCAGCTCCTTCATGTTCGGAAGTAGTGCTTTGCCGGCCACTGGACCTATCATCCCCATCTTCTGCCGAGCTGCCACCAGAAGTAGCTGCAACTCCTCCGGAAACTCCTACAAGAGACAGACTCAAAACCGCGATGTTTTCATTTTTCACTTGTTTCTCCAATTGCTGCTGATGCTGCTGCCTCAACATGAGAGCAACTTTTTTTTTACTCCTTGGTTTCCGCTGCAACACGAGATGATGTGAGTTTTTAAATCTTTTTGGTGGAGCAGATCCTGATGCTGATGCCGCTGGAGCTGCAGCTGCAACAGACGTGGATCCAGATTTCTCGGAGATTGAACATGACTGGTAATTAGATGGGCCAGACGAAGCTCTCAGATTATATTCCGTCGCAATGACTGGCTTTGGTGTCTGGATGAGGGGAAATTTGGAGCGTTATTTTTTTAAGTCGCGCTTCCCCCCTCCCCAACACCCAAAATATCCCAGATCGAAGCCACAAACTATGATGGAGATGAGTTTTATCACATCATGATCAAACTGAAACCCCGTCTTAATTTTTTTTCTTCAAAGTTGAGCGAGTCGAGAGGAGTTACTTTTTGTCCATGCCGCTGGAGGAGGAGGGACTGAACTCAAACAAAGGGGTTCTGGGTAGCAAACCTGATGATCCTGAATCGTTGAAGCCATATCACCTTCTTCCACGCTGCTTGTTGGGTCTTTCTATTGAATGTGACCTCTGAATGGGATGTGACTGATGTAGCGAAAAATTTGTCAATACAATGGAACGACAAACGGCCAGCAAGTTGGAAGATGACCCAAAAATCAAACGTGAACAAGGAATCCAAGGAATGATTATGTATAGCGACCAAAAAAAAAAAAACCAAAGAAGAACTCCAAAAAAAAATTGGACTGGGACACTTCACATGTCCAAATCTGGAGCGAGAAAGTATTCCAAGAACCCAACAACCTTCTTGTTTTCCAAAATAGCATCCCTTTCTTCCATGGCGTACTTTCCAGAAGTTCCAAATGCCACGGCGCTGCTACTCAGAGCAGCAGGTGCTAATTTGAAAGCATCATGCAATGGATTCTCAGTCCCCAAGTTCAAAGGATCGTGGACATGTACAACTTCGATTGGATGTGAAATGCGAAGATGAGAGTGAGCAGGACGCAGTGGAGAGACACCGGTGTTTGTGGCAGAAGGCGAATGCCCAAATTGAGGAGAAGCAGGACGGCTGGAATGGGGAGATGGTGCTCTACTTCCGCTTTGGTTAGGATGAAGGAATCCTCCCTGTTGCTGTTGGGATTGCTGGGGAGGTATTGGGTTTGGGGGAAACGACAGCACCACGGAGGTTCCCAAATGCACGGCATGAGCAAATGCAAGCAAATATCGCGTGTTGAACGATTGTCGAATAGCTGATGCAAAGTGCAGAATTTTGAAGCGCGGAACGGGTTTGTTTGGAAGGTTATACTTTTGAGAGAGTCCGACTTGCAGAGTGCCATTAGGACCAGAGGATTCAAACATGATTGAATTTTTTGTGCCAGTAATCAAAACTAAGACAACCGTTGGTGAGCAACAAGATACTAACACATGATAATTATTTTACCTCTATCACTGGCATCGTGAAGTGCGGCAATTGTTCTAACGTATTCCTTCGACTCAATCTGCACCACAAATGCGTACCCGCTGGGAGGAGGACTCGGCAAACGATGAACAATAGGATCAATTTTGTTGGGTACAAAATCCATTTCATATAGAACTTTGCGTCCCAGGTCTGTAGGATATTGATTGAGTATTTGTTGAGACTTGAGACAAGGAGAGAAAGCAACCCACCTAGAGACTCAAAGTACAACTCGCAACCTGCTTCAGCCTTTTCCGAACGCAAAGACACGCGATCAAATTCATCAACTAGTTCCATCTGGTGGAACATTGTCTTTGGGTGCACTGACAAAGTTACAACCAAACCATCATCGTTGGTATTGACTTCTTCGGGATTGCACGACAAGCCGCTGAATAAAGAGGCCATTTGAGAAGATTCTAAACACATGAACGAGAACGGATGGGATGGCGGAAAGCGATCGAGCTGCGACTCTTCCTGTTTAGGGTACGACCCTGACGTTGAGCTCTTTGGCGACTGCGACGCCTGGCTGTTTGAGTCTGACGGGCCTTGAAACAGGCGGAACGAGGCAAAGGCAGCCTTGGCGTCTCTAGATTGGTTGTGTGGTCAGAGAAAGAGTTGCGGGTGACAATGGACCAACCCGCCAGGGCCGCAGGAGAAGTGGGAGTGGAGGCCTCCCTCCTCGGAAAAACGCAGACTAAGCGTGTTGGACCGATTCAAGTCTTTGAGCGCACGCAGAATCGCAACGAGGACAGCTTTTGAGCCGCCGGCAAAACACCCTTCAATTTCCATTCACACAAGAACTTCTATTAATTATTAAACAAGAAACAAAACTCAAAGGACACAAGCTGGACTCGCGTCTGCATTCGAATTGTCAGTCGTCCGTGATTTGTCGCAAAACTTTTTACACACAAACCCGCCGCCCCTCTGACTGCAAACACGCCTCCACAGTCCAACACGCACTACCATCGCCACCAGTGCCGCCAGCGAACACAAAATAGACTCGTCGCTTAGTGGAAAATTCCTGATACACCTGGTGGCCCATCGAGCAAACGTGCGCAAAACAAACAAATAACAAACAAACATGTCCGAAGATGCACTGCCCCAACGGAGAACAACGCGAAGCTCAAGCGCACATGCACGGCAGGCGCAAACACAGCAGCAGTCAAGACCAGGCTCGGCCGTCTCAGCCTCCTCGGGCGAGTCCATCGTAAACACGTCAAATACCAATAACCATAGCCCGCCAAAGAAAACCCCCACCGCGTCTGCAGCCCCACATCCAATCTCGGGGCGAAAACTCTCAAAATCAGCCCTGGATGCAGCTACTATCTCGCGCGAGGCTGAAAATATATCCCCCTTCAGAGTGTACAACCTCCGAAGCGACTCTGCCTCAAAAAGCAGAAGCTTCGCCAGCCATAAAAGCATCAACATGCGAATTAGTGATGATGGGGGAAACGATGGTGACAAGGAAGACGCGTCCACCATGCCCATCACATCATCAGCGCGACGTAATGCTCACACCAAGCCCATATTCTTTCAACCCCCGTCCTCATTCAGTGAATCAGAAGAAGAAGAAAATTCAGCCTTGGGCGCGGCGCCGAATTTCAGTGGCCGTCAGTCGCGTTCCAAAACTCCCAAAGTTGGCACTACCACTTCATCTACACCAAAAGACAAATCGAAGAGAAAAAGATTTACGGAGGAAGATACTCCATCTACAGCTGGGTCTAGAAAGCGAGCGCTTCGAGGCAAAACGCCTGTTTCTGAAACATCCCGCTCACGCGATGCCACGCCAATTGCTTCTAGAATGAACGAAGAAGCAAGCACCACAGTTTATACGTCCTACCCAGTACCTCTGTACACTAGCTCGTCAAGTATTACTCTACCAGAATCCACGTCTGGGGTTGTGAAGCCTGTTGCTCTCCGTCGTGTAGTTGTCACGGCAACTCAAAGCCCACAAATGGCCCTCCGCGCGGAATTATGTTTGCCATCATCTCAATTGACCCCAAAAGCAATAACTGAAAGTGCGTTTCATCGATATGGGTCTACCAAAAAGTCGGTGTGTAAAGACATTGAGATGGATGAATTCTTCAACAGGTATGTACAGTGGCGTAAAAAAAATGTTGGTTCAGATTCACCCTAAAACCAAGTGTTTTGCTTTTTATTTTCCCAAGTCCGACACAAAAGAGCATGCAGTCCAGCCACAAGAAGCGCTCATCAAGTCCAACACCTACTCATCCTTCTCAACTCGGAATATACTTGACGTCCGACAGTGAGCCAGAAAGCGCGTATAGCAGTAGTTTTGGAAGCAGCAGTGACTCCACGTCTAATGGAAGCCATCCATGGCTGAAAGGTGCTTCACGCAGACCAAAAGCTGCCAACAGACGCCTCTTTGTTGGTTCTCTTGACAAAGTGGATTCTTTGACAGACCAGATGAATGCGTCCCTCCTTGAGACTCCTTTAAAGGCGCGCAGAGCAACTTGTATGGCCACTGTTGTGGCCTATGGTGGTGGTGGTGGTGCAACACAACAAAAGGAATTTATTGCAAAATGCCTTGCAAAACCACATGAGGACAAAAATTCAGGCGCCAAATCAATTTCGGATTCTGATGCTGCGTTCCCGCTGCTTGTGTCCACTGATGCGGAGGATGATGACGACGATCAGATTGAAGTATCAATGATTGGAACTGATCACAACGCCTTGGCTTTGGTGTTTCGCTACATGATTGTAAACGAAATGGACGTCCTCCATTGTGCGGAAGTATGTAAATTGTGGAAGGGGGCCGCTGAGCAGGAAATCTGGCGGGCTCCTGTATTCGTCAAGCTTTCTGCAATGTTCAAAATGCATCAAGCAATCTATGGCGACGCTGTTTCGACTAAGACGTTGCACGGGGCATCTTTGTGGAATCAAGGCAAAAAGAGTGGGATTCGTGGCATGCTCGGCATGGTTGGTGTCGCAGTAGACCCATCCAGTCCCCGGAAACTCTTGTTCCCAGGTGGCCAAACCACCATGCCAACGCCAGCCAAAGAACCGGACGCCAAAGAAGCATTTTGCATGAAGCCGAACCCAAAACTAGCCAAGCTCGTTCAATCTGTCGCTTTCCACTTGTTTTACCCCGGAGATATGAGATACCCACCCAAATTTGATGTGCAATCGTTCCTGACGGATACATTCCCGAACCTGACTGCCCTGTCCCTATCTGGAACGCCTCAATGGGTGAACCCTTATTTCCTGGCCAGGATTGCCTCGTGTCCGCGTTTGCGACGCAGTCTTGCGTCTTTAGAGCTTTCCTGTGGTGTGATGGATAAACTCACATCAGATGAAAATACGAGCCATGAAGCTGTTGCGCCAATGTGGGAGAAACTGAGTGGGCTGAAGCGGATTGTAGTCAATGAGTCTCGAACTCTTGATGATGCTATTTTAAAGTTTATGGGGAAAGGGTCGTTTGGGCTTGAGGAGGTGCGGTTAATTGGTTGTTTTGGGGTGACTGAGGTTGGGATTTTAGAGCTTGTAAAGTTGTGTGGCAAAACAATCAAGATTTTGGAGATTTCTTGTTGTCCAAAGGTGGGGGATGGGTTTTTGAAAGGCTTGGCCTATCATTATGGTGTTCACCAGAGTAACAGCGGTGGTGGTATTTCCAGCCAAGCTGAGTTGAAGCTTTTGAAAACATTGGTTTTGAGCCAAAAAGGGAATGGTCTCTTTAGCGAAGAAGGATTATTGTCGTTGTTGGCTCCAGCTGGGAGAAATGCCATAGTTGCTTTGACGTCCCTCTCAGTGACTCTATTTCCAACGCTTTCAGTGAATGGGGTGAATCGAATTGTGGAGAATCAACAGGGCCTACTGCGTTTTCAGATCCAAGGATGTCCGAATGTGATTAGAAACGAAGTGAATAATCATGAATGTGTGTATGTGAAGTGAAATCAAGCGGGGACCTTTACTATTTTCAAATAAAATCGAATGTTAAGTCTGCATTTATTTTCGTGACAACCTCATTTCGCGCAACCAAGCTACATCCGTCTCGCTTCGAGTTTGCCAGCCCCAGCTCACGCAGTAGTGCTCACCCATCAATTTCCATTCCTCCAGTTCATCAAATATTTCCAGTTTCGCAATACGTGCGTGTTCTTCAGTAGACAGATAGTGCTCGTAGTAATCCCACATTGTGATTGCATCTGTGGCGCCAGTGAATCCAGATTCATGAAAACGTGTCTTGTGTGCTTCTAATGTTGGGCAAGCAATCAAACCAGGCAAATAGATGTTTCGCAGCTTTTGTAGCAGGGGAAAAATTCAACAACACAATGGTAAATACGTTTTGAATTGAAAAAAATACTTTGAGATTTTCAAGCATCATTTTTCCAAACGCATCATCGGGATTGATTTGCTCGTAGTTGATCATTATGGATGTGGTTGGTCCTTGAGCACACCAGTCCACTACTGTTTTGATTGATTCGGGAGGCATGTACACGAGAACACATTCGGCAAGAAAGAGGGTTGGAATGCTATGGTCGTTTTCCATCAAGGGTTAGACTATTTCTCGAAAGGACGCTGCTCCTTACCTAGAATCATACCCAGCGTTAACCAATTTAGGAACAATCTCTTCGTGCCATTTTCTTAAATCCCCAGAAATCAAAGAGTAATCGCTTCCGTGAATTTCACTTCCACCAGCAGCTACAAGACATATTTAAATACACACACACAACAATACCGATAACACATACCAAGCGAATGATCACCGAGCAGAGAGCATAAATCCTTATTCTTTTTAATAAACTGTGCCTTTTTGGCTGTAATCTCAGGGAAGTCGATTTCAAAGTACTTCTTTGGATGGATGGCGGCCGACTGTATACGCAATTAGGAGTCCACAAACGCTCTTGTTTTGCAATCAAATACTTTGAGCATGAAGAAGCGGGTGTCGAAGCCTGCGCCCAGCACGACAATCTGCCTGTCGCTTCCCGGCTTTTCGCTCGACGCCACGAACGCCGTCACCAGCGCGTGCAGCGCCGAGAAGCGCGCGTACGAGCCCCTGTTGATGATTGGCGGCTTGCGCGCAAGCCGGCCGGCGCCGCCGCGTGCGAACAGCGGCGCAAACGGGTCGCCGAAGTATCCGGCGGCGACCGCGGACCTGGGCGCGTGTCAGCTTTTGCGTCTCTTGCACGAATCCACTTACAGCCGCGCGCCCGTTGCGTCGTCGTTGGTCCCGCGGATGGCGCTGTCTCCCATTTCGCGATTTCAAAGAAAAATAAAACACTTCGAGAGGTATTATATATGTGCACAACACATTACTATTGAACTTCGGCATCTCCCCCGTCGAACGAGTATGTGGTACATGCAGACTGCCACGCCAAAACCAAATCAACAATCAGAAACAATTTTTCCCTCGGGGAAATTCGGAATGCCCGATACTTGGCGAAGACCCTTGTTTACTCAAGATTTTACGGCTTTCCAGAGCATTCTTATCTGAGGAAAGTGCGGATTGGTTGTAGCGCCTACAGTAGTAGCGGAAGAGTTCAAGATAACGGGATTTCACATGTTTTTAGAGGTAACGTGAATAAAACCATCTTCAACTTTCTGTTACTCCATTTGCTGCGAGTTCATTAACTAGTGTTTATTTGGAGTTTTCCACCGGATGAATCTTATCGCTGTGCAGCTTATCGTTGGTGAGATTTTCCTGTCCACCTTTTTTTAAAACGTGCCAAAAAAGGTATAAGACAAGCACGAAAAGCTGCTTCCCCTTTCACCCCTATTCACTCAACAGTTTATTTGCGAATCACTCGACTGCAAACCATCAGCTTCACTGTACGTGTTACTGAGGGGATCCCTGGACACTACCGTTTCTTGCATATGAAACACAGCTTATCTAACGTCACTTATTATTCGCAAAACAACAGCATTAAGCAACTTTAGCAACTTTTTCAATACAACTCGTAAACCATGTCCGCTCAAGACCAATCTTACCTCTCCTTTGGTGAGTTAGTGTGGTGAAGGGCGATTGTTATCAGCTGTTGTTTTTATCAAAGACTGACCACACCTACTTGCCCAGAACACCGTCCAGTTCAAATCAAATCCAAGATCATTTGCACAATTGGTACGAACTCACAGCACATTCTTTTTCTCTTGTCCCATTTGAGATATTCACATTTTACCTTCAGGTCCAAAGACTCAATCTGTCGAACAATTGGGAAAGCTTATTGAAGCTGGTTTGAATGTTGCTCGTTTGAACTTTTCTCACGGAAGCCACGAGGTACCGTTGCTGTTGTTTATTTCCGTTATCTTTTGTGGTCTGACTGACAGTTTGGAAATTTTCCCCCCCTAAAAAGTACCACGCTCAAACCATTGCCAACGTCCGTACATATGTCAAGAACTCAAAGAACCCACGCACTGTTGCCATCTTGTTGGACACCAAGGGTCCAGAAATCCGTACCGGAAAGCTTGTCGGCGGAAAGGACATCAAGTTGACTGCTGGTTCCACCTTCACATTCCACAATGACTCATCCAAGCTCGGTGACGAGACTCAAGCTTACACTACATACTTGGAGCTTGCCGAGACTGTGAGCGTTGGAGACCGTATCCTTGTTGACGATGGTCTTATCGGAACTGAAGTCATTGAAGTCAGAAAGGAGAAGAACGAGGTTGTTGTTCGTATTGAGAACGACGGTTTCATTGGCGAGAACAAGGGTGTCAACCTCCCAGGTGTATCTGTCAAGCTCCCAGCCATCACTGAGAGAGATGCTTCTGACATTCAGTTTGGTGTTGAGCAAGGAGTTGACTTTATTGCCGCCTCCTTCATTCGTAAGGCTGCCGATGTTCTTGAGATTCGCCGTTTGATCAAGAACACCAACATCAAGATCATCTCCAAGATTGAATCTCAGGAGGGTTTGGACAACTTCGATGAGATTTTGGAAGTTTCCGACGGTATCATGGTTGCCCGTGGTGATCTTGGTGTTGAGGTCCCAGTTGAGACTGGTAAGGATGTCAACCGTTTAGTTTTAGTTTCCCTTCCTTTATTTATACGAAACATTCTATTCTCTCCCAACAGTTGCTCGGTATCAAAAGATGATGATCCGTAAATGTAACGCTGCCGGAAAGCCAGTCGTCACTGCCACTCAAATGCTTGAATCCATGATTGTCAACCCCCGCCCAACCCGTGCCGAAGCGACCGACGTTGCCAACGCTGTCTTGGACGGATCTGACTGTGTCATGCTTTCTGGAGAAACTGCCAAGGGTGCCTTCCCAATCTTGGCTGTCGAAATGATGTCCAAGATTTGCAGAGAAGCTGAAGCCGACATTAACTACTCTGAATTGTACCCACAACTCCGTCGTCAGCTCGTTCTCCCCATCAGCGTCTCTGAAGCTGTTGCTTCCAGTGCTGTCAAGACTTCATGGGATGTTCACGCTGCCCTTATCATTGTGTTGACTCAAACTGGTAACACTGCCCAGGCCATTTGTAAATACCGCCCAATTGCCCCAGTTCTTGCTGTTACGGCTTCTGACCAAGTTGCCCGTCAGTGCAACGTTTTGAGAGGAATTTACCCCTTTGTCGTTGACAGCATGGAGGGTACCGAGAACATCATCCACAGAGCTATGCTATGGGGTGTCAAGATGGGTATGGCCAAGAAGGGTGACCCAGTGGTTGTTACTTCTGGAGTTATTGAGTCTGTTGCTGGTAGCACAAACATCATGCGTGTTCTCAAGTGTGTTGGATTTGAAAGAGATTAAGCGTTTCTTCCATTTTGTTTGCTGTTTCTTTAATAATAAACCTGCAAGAGTTTACTGATTTTATGATGCTGTGTCATAGAAACCCGAAATGAATTATTTCTCATCAGATTGCGAGAATTTTGTTAATGAGAGAATCACTCAATTTTGTTTTTGAAGAAGCTATTTATTTAGTTCCCAAACTTCTGAGAAAAACTCAACAACCTTTGATGCAATCGTTCTAAAATGGCCAGACTGGATTCTTCACCATCATATAGGAATCCTAAGCAGGAATCACAAGAGATATGACCTGCCGTCGATGTTGCTGTTGAACCGCCTTTTGCGTGTGAAGATATCAACGCCACATCTTCCGCAGATTCACTATTTGAGTCAAGATTTGCGGCTTTGCCAACGGAATTAAAGACGGGCGATGGAGAAGTTGTGGAGAGTGGAGGAGTTAGCAGCGAGCAATCAGAATCTGAACCAGAGGAAGACATTTCCGACGGATATCTTGAGGATGACGACGACGACGCTGACGAAGATAAAGATGAGCCAGAGGTGCAATGACAAGGAAACTTTGTCGGATCTCTCGGTTGAAAAGGCTTGGAATCTTGGATCCGTCGAACGTAATCGGATACATGTGATACACGCTGTTTGATATCAGCGAGAGAAATTCGATTTCCTCCCGATGTTGCTACTCGAGTCTTCCCTGATGGTGGTTCATATGCTCCATCACCCACCACTGAGTTCAATAGACTTGCGCTTGGGGATGGAGGATTGGCGGCTGATCTCGCAGATGATTTTGAAGCTGATGATTTCGATGATAACTTTGATTTTGATTTCACAAGTGTTGAAGTGGGGTGTGACTGTGAAAGTGGCTGCTGGTGAGGTTTGAAATCGGTCTGGGGTGGAGGAGGTGGCGATGGTGGTGCATCGATAACCATCATATCGGAGGAAGATGATGAAAGAAATGGGAGATGATTTGGATCCTCTTTTACAGCGGGAATAGATAGTTCAGCGGCTGGAACTCGAGGAGATGCAACTGCTGGACTTCCACGGAACGAGGTTGTCGCTGTTACAGAAGGCGATGGTTGGCGACTGTGGTCTACGTCTGCATTGGTAGATGCTGGTTTCTTGGCACGTGACTTTGGTTTTGACGCAGCACCGTTTGCGTCCAATGCTTTTATGAGTGTTTCTGCATGAGCTGGTTTATCGGAATCCTCCAACTTAAGACGCCGCTTAACAATTGTATCGTCAGATTCTCCTGCCGATTCATCAAAATCTGAGAAAAAAAAGAGGTTAAAAAAAGAGGGTCGCTCAGAAAAGTGGGAGGGGACTTTATGCATACCCCGTGACCGCCTCTTTCCAATGTTTCCAGTCTTTTTCCTTCGCCCACCACTTTTTGGTGAGGATTCGGCGGTACTTGTGGAATCATCCAACGCATCGGGATTAGGAACAATAGAAGAATCTGCATCTGCCACGACACCGGCGAAACCATCTGAAGCATCCATACTATTCATAGTATTCCTCCTTCTAGCAGGGGTCACTGGTGGTTGTTTTGCTGAAGATGTGGTCTTGACCGAAGACGATTGCTTCGCCAAACTAACATGAGACAAACCGATTAGCATCTCCTTCATAAGACACACACACACTCTCTCTCTCTTTCGCAAACATCAACACAATGTAACGTACAGCTTAAAGTAAGGATGATCTGTCGGTCGACACAGCTCGCAGTAGTAGTTCTTGTGTTTGGGCAGCCGCTTTCCCTCTAGCCCAATGCAGTTCTGGTGTTGCCACACTTTGCACAGATCGCACTGGACCCAGTTATGTCCGTTTTCGTCTGACAAAAGAGGGGTTTTAGTTGAAGGGAAGGGCCACTTCAAAACAGCTCCGAGACAAGTGACTCACCAGTCTGCTGACAAACACAGCGAATCACGGCTTCTTCTTCGTTGACTTCTTCTTCTTCTTCCTCTTGGTTGTCGTTTGCCCTGGTGTCGAGGTCCAACTCCTCCATGGTCGGGATGCAGTAGTTTGGCCTGTGTCGAACTCGCTGGCTGCCTCGGGTGACTTCCGCTGGTTAGATGGATAACGATTATGTTGAAGATAGCGAGGATGATGATGGCGAGGAAGATGGTTGAAGAGGAGTGGTTTGAGTTGAGTTGTGATGTCAAGATTAGCCTGCTTTCCCCAGCTGGGATTTGTTCTAAAGGAAAGATCGTACCTTCTTCTGACTTTCCCATTGGTTTGAATACTGATTGCGGTGGGGAAACTTCAGTTTGCGTTCTTGCTTGGGTGTGTGGGTTTTTTGGTGAGAAACAGATGAGAGGAGGAAATTGCTTCAGAAAATCGAGATAAATCAATAATAAATCATGTGCACACCAAACCAAGTCCCTCCCAACATCGACTACTTTAGCCTGGAAACGTACGCGAAAGCCGCTGACTGGATCAAGAACAAGCTACCGCCTGGCATGAAAACTGTCGAAGTGGGCATTATCTGCGGGTCAGGTCTTGGTGGTTTGGCAGCCACCTTAGAGGCACCACGTGTGGAATTTGAATACAAGGACATCCCAAACTTTGCAGTAAGCACTGGTACCATATGTCTCTCCTTTTTCCTTTTTTCTTTTTTCTTTTTTTAAAGCGCGCATCTAAAACGTTTGTCATCGCTTCAGTTTCAGGACACGCCGGAAAACTCGTGTTTGGCTACCTCTCGGGTAAAGCTACTGTTTGTATGGTTGGGAGAAAGCATGCTTATGAAGGTAATCGCGAATAGCGCAGCATGACATTGGTCCTCAAAATTTTGTTTTTGACAGGGCATTCGCTTTTACGAACCGTGTTTCCTGTCCGTGTAATGAAACTTATCGGTGTTCATACTATGCTCATCACTAATGCCGCTGGTGGCTTGAATCCTGCATTTAATGTGGCTGACATCATGGTGATTCAAGATCACATCTCAGTTCCTGGACTTGCTGGACTTTCACCCCTTGTTGGTCCAAACATGGATTCGTTTGGACCCAGATTTCCTCCAACGTCAGATGCGTATGATTACGACCTGCGTTTGGTGGCCTTCAAGGCCTCCCAAGAAGTAGGAATCCCACCCGAGTGCATGCAGGAGGGAGTTTATTGCATGGTAGCTGGACCATCGTACGAATCACGTGCCGAAGCAAGATACTTGCGCAACATTGGAGGAGACTGCGTGGGAATGTCCACTGTCCCGGAAGTAATAATTGCTCGTCATGCCGGAATGAGAGTTCTCGGGCTTTCCTTGATCACGAACCATGTCAACCAAAGTACTGGAAAGAGTGCAAAGTTGGAAGTGTTTGATGCTGCCGCTGCCCACTCCTTGAACAAGGATGTTCATGATACCAACCTTGTCAACCATGCAGAAGTTCTCGAAACCAGCGACAAGAGATCCAAGGACATGCAGCAGTTGGTTAAGATCATTGTCAAATTGATGTAGTCTATTTTATTCGTCTTTCGATAAAAAAATAAACGAGCCAATGATTCCGTGCGTTCGTGATATCACAGATAGCCTTTTGTGGCAATACCGCCTACAATCAAGTCAACTAAGTTCTTTTTCGATTCATCCAACACATCCGTCAATTTGTACACCTGAAAGAACAAGATCCACAGTTACTTTATGAAAAACGAAAGCAAAGCGAGATGTTCTCAACTCGTTTCAGGGACGGCACATCGGCAAGCTGATAATGAACGGGGATTGGAGCAACACCAACTGCTTGCGTGATTTGGCTTGCAGTTGTATCATCAATGGAATCACTCCCAGAACTAGGGAATAATACGAAAATTGAAGACGTCGATTCAGAGATACCAAATTGCTTCATTGACTCTGCAATCTAAAGAAGCAGTATTCAAGAGCCGGTTGCGTAGTTGCACTCATCAAAACTTACATTCATGGAGGGTGATAAAGAAAACAAAATCTCAGATAGAATCGTTTTTGTTTTCATTGAATTCTGAGTCTGATTGACGTAGGCTCGGGAACATGCAGCTTGTAGTTGAAATGGGTCCAGAATCTAATACTCGCCAGCTTAAGCTGCCACAGATACATTCACTGCAGCTCACCAATCGCGGATTAATCATAACGCATTGAGGAACACTGCCATCTCCTGCTATTACGCGGCTCTTCAAGTCTTGAGGATTGGCTATGCCTTCGAACAACATTAAGAGGACTGACGTCGGAACGCCTGGAAGAGATGCTACAGCTTCTGAAGCTGCATCTGACTCCGGGTCGAATGGGGTGAATAAAGATGGGAGGGCAATTGAAACAATGGTGTTCATCGATTTTTGACTTTTACTCTTTTTGCAATCAATGACACAGAAACAACACAAATATGTTATTATGGAATTAAATGTACTGGGATAGCCATCTGAATCCTGGAGCATCAAGTGGCAAATGATGAGAATAAGTTGGACCAAAAACAACAGCATTAGCACTCACCGTCACCATAACCCTGCTTCATAACAACACTGCACATGTACACTTCAATTGGACGAATATCTTTAAGTGGAACTTTTCCCTTTCCAGTAGTCTGGTAAAGACCAAGGGCGTGGCGGAGGTCTTCTTCAGAAACAGCACCTGGCGCGTCGATTTTGTTTCCAAGAATAAGGAATGGGACACGGTTGAGTTCTTCAATGTTGAGAAGAGCCTAGAATAGAATATGTCAACCAGCCATTCCCATGCCAATGATTATCCTCACATCCAATTCAGTCTTGCATTCATTGAAACGCTCGTGATCGGCACAGTCAACCAAGTACACAATTCCATCTACTTCAGGGAAATATTCTCTCCAAAGGCGGCGGGCTGTCGCGCACAAGTTGGAATTGCATCGTGTTAAAATTCGATTGGTGGATTTCTCACACACGCTAACCTTGTTGGTGACCACCCAAATCGTAGGTGGTGAACTTGACTTGGCCAATAGCCAGCTCTTCGGAGGCTATCGACGAATGGAGTGGGCGGGGCAAGTTAGTGAATGAGCGTACACAGTCATTGTGACAGACTTACTTGGATGCAATGTTGGCTGAGCAAGATTGAGTCTGTCAGTCTTCAGCATGTGCAGCAAAGTAGTCTTTCCGGCATTATCCAAACCCAAAAAGAGGATCTTTGCGTTCTTGTTGACGAGACCTGTCAAACGAGTCCCAATTTAGCCTCACTCCAACTCCAACACCCAACCGAGTCCAGCGGGCCCCCGCCTGCCGTTTCCGCCTCTCTCTGTCGGACCAATTTAATGCTGCTGTGTATTTACCCAAAGAGCTCAGCACGTCCCAGATCCAACTGAACAGAAACATTGCTGTTTAGACAAGATTTTCCTTTTTCCAAATCGTTCCATCTTAATAACTCAAAATGAAGCTGAAGCAAACTCTCGAGAGAGCCGCGTTGGGGCATCGCTTGCTGCATTCATCCGTTGAACGAGGAGCTGCAAGAGACTTGGTGCGAGGTTCGAAACGCCTGTCTGTCCTTCATGCTGTTTATTCACACAAAATGGCTTGACCAGATTTCCAAGTTGGATCAATTTATCACGGATTCAGAGTTTCGAAGGTGGAGAAGTGTTGTGGTTAGGATGAGGAAGGGGTGGTTGCTGACGTGTTTGTAATTCAGATCAGAGACATTCCCGACTTTGACTTAACCGCTGTGCAGCTCAGCCACGAAGCGACAGGCGCCGATTATTTACATATTGCAAAGAACGATTCAAACAATGTTTTCACGTGAGAAAGCTTCCTTCTCTTTTCCAATTTGTCATTCTCTAACCTTGATTTCCTCCAGTGTGGGATTCCAAACAACTCCACACGATTCTACGGGCGTTCCTCACATTCTTGAACATACAACTCTTTGTGGTAGCAAGAAATTTCCTGTCCGTGATCCGTTCTTCAAAATGCTCAATCGCTCAATGTCAACATTCATGAATGCATTAACTGGAAGTGACTTGACAATGTATCCATTTTCGACCGAGAATCCTACCGACTTTGATAATTTATTTTCTGTCTACATGGATGCTGTGTTCCATCCATTGCTGAGAAAGCTTGATTTCAAACAAGAGGGTTGGCGGTTGGAACACGAGGTCCCAACTGACACATCAACACCAATTGTATTCAAAGGAGTTGTTTATAATGAGATGAAGGGTGTATTCGTGAGTACTGTTCAATTGTTTCGATCTGTTTGCCTTGCTTTGAAATTGAGCGTCCAACATTAGTCAGACGTCAATAACGTTTACCTAACGCGCTTGCAACAAGCCATGTATCCAAAGACTACATATGGGCACGTCAGCGGAGGCGATCCGGTGAACATAACAGATTTAACCTATGAACAACTTTTGGCATTCCACCAGAAACACTATCACCCAAGCAACGCAAAATTTGTAACATATGGTAGTTACAACTAAACTAATAGCCTTGTTGTCACTAACCCATCTAACCGAATTGAAAAATAAATGAATAGGAAACTTGCCGCTAATGGAACGTCTTGCTGCAGTCGACTCCATTATTGCCCCGTTTGGCCGAATTGAACGCGAACCCATCACTGACGTGGAACCATTCAGCGCGCCAAAGCGTGTGAGTGCGACGTGTTCTCCCGATGCGAGTAAGTATCAACTCTTTTATTTAATATTTTCAAGGCGGATGTAATACTATTTCAAGGCGGATACTGATTATTTTTTGTTGGAAATAGTGGGAAACCCGGAGAAGCAATGCAAGTTGAGCATATCCTATTTGACCAACGATGGAACAGTAAGTATTTGAGAACCTCCATGCCACAAAGTACTCACTCATATTCCTTTTTTTTATAGGACCACTTTGAAACATTTGCTGTTCGAATGTTGGCGAACCTTCTGACCGATGGCCCGTCTTCTCCAATGTACCGGTCATTGATTGAAACCAACATTGGAACAGACTATGCTGCGTCAACAGGATATGATCGAACTGCCAAAATGACAAACTTTTCCGTTGGCTTACAAGGAATTTCAAAAGCGGATTTTCAATTGGTGGAAGAAAAAGTGAAACAAGTGTTCTTGGAAGCTGCGCAAAATGGTTTTGAATCATCGCGTGTTGAAAGTGCCATTCATCAACTGGAATTGGGAATCAGACATGTATGTTGTTGGGAAAAAATTTTCTTTGCTGTTTTTTTTTTGTCCTTTTAAACATATACACCCTTTTTTTTTTCTTTCTCATTTTTGCAATGTAGCGCCGCGGAAACTTTGGAATGGGATTGTCTCAATCAGTTGTTCAAACTTGGATTCACGGCGGAGATCCAACCGACGCCCTGGATGTAACAAGTTTCATCACCCGTCTTCGAACCGAGTTGAAGACCCCAGGCTTTTTCGAGAAGCGAGTTGAAAAATACTTTTTGAATAATCCTCATCAAGTGATCTTCACTATGGAACCATCTGCAGACTATTCGGCAGCAGTCGAAAATGAAGAGCAAGAACGCCTTCGCAAAAAAGTAGCTGCTTTGACGAACGTAGAAAAAGAAGAGATTGAACGAGACGGTGTCAAGCTGATGGAAATTCAAGAAACCAAAGAAGGTTTGGAAAGAAAAGAAACAAAAATGAGGGATTCTCCCCTTCTGTTATTTTGATATCTCCTCCCCCTGTTTTTTCTTCTCGGCAGATCCTTCCTGCCTCCCGACACTAACATTGGCCGATGTCCCTGTCAAGGGTAAAACGTATCCTGTCGTGATTGAAGAAAATTCCGGATTTCCTTTGTATAGTCGCGAAACTGCAACGAATGGAATCACCTATGTCACAGTGACGAAATCATTGGAGGGAATCAATGAAGAACTGTTGAAGTTTTTACCAGTCTATTCAAGTGTGAGTCTCCACAACAAAAACACTTCGGTTTTTTGTCACCCCCCGACCACCTTCTTACCCCCTTCTTATCATCAGGCACTCACGGCTTTGGGTACCAAAGTAACTCCATCAGTGCCCGACTTAGACGACAGAATCCGCCTCACCACGTCCGGAATCTCATCGTCACCATCGATTCAAACAGCCTCCTCCAACATCAAATCCCATACCGCATCCGTCAGTTTTGGAACATCTTTTATCGACCCGTTAAACACCCACAAGGCATTCTCGTTGCTGAGTGAAGTCATTCAAGGGACGGGCGAGTCCTTTTCTGCGGAGATGCGAGAGCGTTTGAGAACTGTTGTTGCTGGGATGGCTGCGAATGGAATGAATTCTTTGGCAGACAGTGGTCATCGATATGCGATTGGGTTGTGTGCTGCGGATTTGACGCCCGCTGCTTCGATTAAGCAGACGTTGGGGGGTTTGCAATCGGTTGTGTTCTTGAATAAGTTGCATGAAATGGGAGATGTTGGTGTGGAAGAAGCTTTCCAAAAGATTCAAGTTTGTGTTTCTTTCTTTTGTTTTTTTTTCCGCGGGATTGCAATCTGTCTAACTCCATGTATGTTTCTTCTTGTTAGCAAATTACTCGGTTTATTCTGGAGGGTGGGTCTGCGTCCAAAGGGATGTTGATTTCATCCAAAAATACTCTCAACGAAAACAAGGCCAATGTTTCGTCTTTGGTTTCAGAGTTGGGTTGGTTAAACAAGAAGCCTTTGAACACATCCCCGACAAAGGTAAAAACAAACACTTTCTTTCGTTTTTACTCAACTTTGTCTTAAAAAACTTTTTTTTTCTTCTTTTAAACGCAAAAAGGACTTTATTGGGATGTTTTCAAATACATTTGTTCCATTGCCATTCACTGTCAATTACACTGGACGAGCGTACTTGGGAGTTCCGTATACTCATCGGGATAGCCCAGCTTTGCAGGTACCGATTGTTTTTTATTTTGTGTTTGAAACCGCCCCATTTATTTTTTTTTTGTGGGAATTTTTTTTTCCAGATTTTAGCAGAGTTGATGACAAGCCACTTTCTTCACCGAGAAGTTCGAGAAAAGGGGGGAGCGTACGGAGGATTCAGCAATTACAACAACATTGATGGGGTGTTTAGTATGGCTTCTTACAGAGATCCAGTTGGTGCTGGGAAGCGGACGTTGGATGCTTATAATCGTGGCGCCTTGTGGGGAGCTGAAATTACAAAGCATTTGGGCGAGCGGGTATAAAAAAAAACAGTTTTTTTTTCGAATTTTTTAAAAATTGTTTTTTTTGCCTGTCAGGAATTGAATGAAGCGAAACTATCGATTCTCTCTAGTCTCGATACACCTATTAGTGCTTCGCAGGAGGGTATGACGTTGTATGGAACGGGGTTGACTGACCAAGTTCGCCAAGCGTGCGTATTCTTGTTTTGTTTTGTTTTTGTTTTTGGAGAGGTGAATTCTAAAAAAACTTAACTTTCCTCGAGAGTAGACGGAGAGAAATGATTCTTGAAGCTTCGTTGGAAAAGGTACAGGAAGCGGCGCAGCAGTATATTGCATCGCAGCCGTTTTCTCAGGCAGTGCTGGGACCTGTGTCTGAGGGATTGGAATCTGAAGGATGGAAGCTTATTGAAATGCAGAAATAGCTTGAACAAAAAAAAAAATGTGTGGTATAATATTAAATCTTGGGAAAAATAAAGATGCTACAGTAATGATAATGATGATGATGATGATTGATTCTTTTTTTTTTCAATTTTGTTGCAGGGTGCGAACCAGGGTTCGAGAACAAAAAAAAAAAAAAACATGTTGTTGGAAACACTTTTTTTGCTTTTGACGGTTGCCGTGTCATTCGTTTACTCGCAAAAGACGTATACCATTGATATTGGAGGAGGGGGAAGCGGACGGGATGTATCTTCTAAATCCATCAATGCAGTAGTGGGAGATACCATTCAGTGGCGGAATGTTGGAAGTAAGCGCATTATGTTTGTTGCGATGACTCTACCCTACCCTACAACAAACAAACAAATACATGTGTAGTTTCAATCAAACAGATCCATCAGCAAGGGTCTCTTGGGTCATGTCAACCAATGAATGGAGCACTCTTTGGAACATCATCCCTGTTTCCAGGATCTAGCTTCTCTTACACGTTTGATAAACCAACTGTTGCCCTGTTTTATATTGATGTAAAGTGTTGTTGTTTGTTGTTGTTTTTTTTGGCTCATGTGTGTGTTTTTTTTTTTCATGCTTTGCTTATACTTGATTGTATTCTTTTTTAGTCACCATTGAAGGATTGTGCGAATGGATCAGAAGGGACTATAACCGTACTTGTTGCAACGCCAGTTCAGTCTATATCATCTCCGTCAGCTGCGGCATCATCGAAAGCAACTGGAACTGGAACGAGTATTCCCCAAACAACGGCATCAACAACAACAGCAAGTGGCAATGTAAACAACAACAACAACAACAATAACATCAACAATAACAACAACGTCAACAACAACAACAACAACAACAATATTGTGAATGGGTTTCCAGCTGGCAGTCCCGTTCCAAAAGCCAACTTGAGTGGTTCGCAGTCGCTGAGAGGTTCAGCAGCTGGGCTCGTGTGTGCAGCTGTTGCTTTGCTGTTGATTCTGATGTAAAACAGGATATTTTTTTAAGCGCAATAAATATTATTAATAAAATCAAGGAAATCGAGGAAGCACCCATGAGTAAGGATTTCTTTAGCAAAAACAGAGAAGAGATTTGATGAAACCCGCAGCTCCACCACCACCAACAGACACCGACACGCCGGCGGCCACCCGCAAGCGCGCGTTCGACGCCCACCACGTGGACGCGGAGGCGTACGCCGAGGCGAAGCGGCGCGGCACGGCGCGCGGCGGCAGCGAAGGCGAAGGCGATGAAGGCGAAGTCGAAGTCGAAGCCGCCGAAGAAGCCAAAGCCACAGCCGCCGTCAGCGACGCCGAGCGGCTCGCGGCCGAGGCGCTCAACCAGCTCGGCTTCCTGGGCCGCGTGTCGGCAATCCCGCTGATCCACTCGGGCCTGTCGACCTTCTCGTCCGCCTACGCCGCGACAAAGAACGCCTCGCTGGTCGTGCGCTTCTCCGCAGAGACCGTCGAGAGCAGCACTAAGGCCGTGCTCAGCTCGCTCGAGCCAGCCCTGGCGCCGCTCGACCGCTTTGCGTGCACCCAGCTGGACAAGGTTTGGCGGCTTCGAAGCGTGCGGGCCCGACTAACGAAACTAAACAACCACAGCTCGAACGCAACTTTCCCGGCGTCATCGGGCCCCCAACGACACCTACGCCTGCCCCCGCCCCCCTGACTGTCATCAACATGGATCCAATGGACGACAGTCTGTCCGACACATCGCATCCAACAACCGCCTCCTGCAGCTTTGCTGCGTCGACCGACGGCCGCCCGCCATCCCATCGAGAAGGCTCTATCCGCAGTGACGCGGGATCAAACGGCGGTTTCTATGATGCCCACCAGCACGAGTTTAGCGATCCTATCCATTCAAAAGAAAAGTCTACCATTCAACAGCTGCCGCAGCTGCAGCAGCAGGAGGACTTTGCAATTCCTTTTCAAAGACATCGTTCCAGCAGTATTTCTTCAACAATATCCAGTTCGAGCTCAACCAGTTCTGTTTCAACTGTCGGTTATGAATCTGTCGTATCATCAGCTCCACCAAATAACTTTCAAAATCATGCTCAAGAAATGAATGTCGATGGAGGCAATAGCAGCGACTTATCAACTGCCCCTATAATTACCCGGAAACCTCGTGGCATGTGGACAACCGTTGTTCAAGGTGTGCAGGGTGTTCAGTCAAATATTGGAGCAATGGTTATCAGTGAAGATGCCGTCAAGGCATTGAAATGGTGCCTCAAAGTACTCCAAGAAGCTGCCCGAAACATTGAACACCAAGTCGACATTCTTCGACACTACATGGCATCGTACCTGCAAAACCTCAGAACTCCAATCGAATCATCGTCATCATCATCGTCATCAGCCAATGCGAATCCTGCTGCAACTTTGTCCTCATTCTCGTCATCCTCGTCTTCCCACAACCCTACACCGCCACCCGATTCTACTTCAGCTAGAGATTTAAACACTGCAGTCTCTTCAGTAACCAAAGAGGTTATAACAACATTAAAGTTTGTCGTTGAAATGTTGGTGAAACATGCCAGTTCAAGGCTCCCACCACCCGCGAGGCGGAGAGTACGTGACTTTATACTACGTCTGCCGAGCCGTTGGGCATCTCTTGCAAATGAACTGAATACACCGCAGAATGGCGTTGTTGCTGCTCCTGCTGCTAGTTCACCGCCGATAACAGCGGCAATAACAACGAGCACAACAATAACAACAACAACAATCCCGTCGACAGAAACAGCAACAATAGCTCAACAGCAGCAACAACAGCAACAACAGAGTGGTGAGACTCCAGAATTCCCAACAGAAGCACAACGTGTGTTGACGCTTGCAGCTGAATCCAGTGCCATGCTAAAGAATGTGATTAATGTCTTTTCTCAAACTGTTGTGGGCGCCGAAGTCGTTTTGGGGAAGACTGTTTATGAAGGGGATGCAGTGATTGACCCGTTACCAGCAAATTTGCAAGGATTACGGATCAATAACAACAATCAGAATGGTAGTAGTAATGGACATCAACAACAACAACAACAACAACAACAACAACAACAACAACAACAACAACAACAACATGCTGGTGTAGAAATGGATCTGGATTTAGATTGAGCAATGGTTATGCCACTTTTTTATGTGTGTGTGTTTTTTTTTTTGTTTGTTTTTTGCTGTGTTGTATTTGAGAATATTTGCTGTGCGTCTTGTGTCTTTTTGCATATATGAGGGTCACTTTTAAAAAATAAAATTGGAAAAGGTATTTAAAAGTTTTTCAAACGTAAGATCACTTTTTTTCTTTTTGGCTTATCGTCCCTTAAAAAAAAAACGTTGAAAGAAGGAAAGAACAAACACAAATGCACACAATTTTTGGAATAACACACACACAGACACACACACACACACAAAACACACACACACACAAACACATATCTTCCTTCCCCCCTCTCTTTGAAAATACTATTTCTTTTCAATGCTCAGAACTTGATAAATCATAACCTGTGGGGGGAACGAGTCGAATCGAAAATAATAAGCATATTTGAAGAGTTCAAAGAATAAAAAAAGGGGGGAAGTCCTCACCTCCTTTTTCTTTCCCTTAAACTGCCGGTATCCCACTGGTTCCACCCTTACCCACGGCTTGACGCGTTCATATGTGAATTCAGAGATCAAAACTTGATCATTGGTAGTGCGTCTTGTGTCTTTTTGCATATATGAGGGTCACTTTTAAAAAATAAAATTGGAAAAGGTATTTAAAAGTTTTTCAAACGTAAGATCACTTTTTTTCTTTTTGGCTTATCGTCCCTTAAAAAAAACGTTGAAAGAAGGAAAGAACAAACACAAATGCACACAATTTTTGGAATAACACACACACAGACACACACACACACACAAAACACACACACACACAAACACATATCTTCCTTCCCCCCTCTCTTTGAAAATACTATTTCTTTTCAATACTCAGAACTTGATAAATCATAACCTGTGGGGGGAACGAGTCGAATCGAAAATAATAAGCATATTTGAAGAGTTCAAAGAATAAAAAAAGGGGGGAAGTCCTCACCTCCTTTTTCTTTCCCTTGAACTGCCGGTATCCCACTGGTTCCACCCTTACCCACGGCTTCACGCGTTCATATGTGAATTCAGAGATCAAAACTTGATCATTGGTAGCCATATCACAAATTCGTGACGATGTGTTGACAGTGTCTCCGATACAAGTGTATTCAAGCCGTTGAGCGCTACCAATAAAACCAGCCAGCAGGTTACCTTTTTTTTTTCGTTGTTGTTGTTTTGAGTGTTTGTTCAAATTACAAATGTTTAAGAAGAAGAAAAAAAGTACTAAAAATAAAAATTTGTTTTTACCAGTATTCACACCAACTCCAATTTTGATTGGAATTTTGCCTTGTCGAATGCGACCTTCATTCATATCTCGGATTGTTTCCACGTATTCCAATGCGGTTGCTACACTGCGGTATTCAGCGTCGGTTTCTTCATCCAAGGTTCCAAAGACAGCCATCAATGCATCTCCAATGTATTTGTCTACTACTCCTTCGTATTTGAAGACAACTCGAACCAGCTATTAAAAAGAAAAGGAACATGAACATTGGTTATAACACACACAACAAGGGGGGGGGGATACAACTCACCCTCTCAAAGTAATCATTCAAAATATTAACAACCTCCGCCGGCCCAATACTCTCACTCAAATTCGTGAACCCACGAATATCCACAAACACAATCGTACCCACCATTTCCCTCCCACTCCGTTGAATCATGTTCCCACCACGCTCCGCCATCTTGTCGACTACATGGGGTGGCAGGAACCGCGATAATTGTTCTGTAATGCGCGCCTTGGTTTCCACTTCTCGCATCAGAATCATGTTTTCAATCGCCATGGCGGTTTGGTTGGATATCGCCTTGACGAGGGATAAGTCTTTTTTGGAGAAGGAGGAGTTGAGCTTGTCGCGGGAATCGAGGTGGAGGATTCCGTGAACCTTGTTTTTTTAAGGGGTTGTTTAAAAAGAGGGGGGGGGGGGGGGGCTTAAACGATGAACAAAGAACAATAAAAAAAATATAAAACCTGCGCATGAGCAATCAACGGAACACAAATAACAGATCGAATTTGCCCATATCTCACACTCGCCGCCATCCCCAACATGGGATCCTCCGTCGCATCTCTCGAAATCACCGAAACTTTTGTATCAAAAACCCTTCGCAAGATTGTACTACTCAACAAAATCTCTTTCCCCTCCGTCGCACTTCCCTCCCGTAGCTTGACATAGTGCGTGACAAGATTACCCGTTGTTTCATCAACCAACAAGACAACACCCCGGTCCACTGGCAAAATCTCAAACATCAAGTCCAACGACTTTGCCAATAACGGTGTTATATCGTTTGTCAAGGAAATCTTGGACAACTCATACGCAAGTCTCAGTTTCTCGTAGTCTTCCTTTAATGTGGCGGTATCCTTGACTTCACTCAGTGGAATGAAATCAATATCTTCGTCTTCAATTTCAGCACTGATTGTCACTGTTTCTTCGTATTTCGATTCACTTGGTAGAATCGTTACAAGTTTCACGTTTTCTTCCGCTTCTTTGGTCAGGTACACGGATTGGTGCCGGCTCGCCCGGTTCATGCTCGTGGACGTGTTGTAATGGTGGTGGTGGTTCGTATCGTTCCAGGAGTTGAGCGCTGGTGAGGGTTCGCCTAACGGGTGTTCATCCACAAATGTGAGGACAATGATTCCAATTGATACTTTATCGCCATCGTGGAGTCTGTGTAGTGTGTCTGGGATAACGTTGATATTGTTGACGCGGACTCCGTTGGAGGAGTTCTTGTCTTTGAGGTAGAAGGCGGTTTTCTCGCTGAGATTTTTTTTTTTTGTTATTTGTTATTTTGTTGTTGTTTTTGGGAGGGAGGGAAGGGGGAGACAAGGGGGGAGAAAAAAAAAATAATTGAAACAATGCCAATTACCCTTCAGTGACAACGCGCTTCACAATAGCATGATACTTTGAGATCTTGGGATCGTTTAATACAATGTGATTGTTGTTGTTCCTTCCAATAGATGTTTCATCACGGATGAGTGGGAAGTGGTTTTTTCCACCAAACGAGGTGTAATTGAAGAACTGTGCGGGCTGCATAACTCCCTTGGACTCTCCCGATCGGGTAACCGATGATCTAAGCACGAGATACGTATTTCTTTTTTTAATGAAAACAAGACGGGGTCAAAGGCACAGTTTCCTTTTTCACAAACCTTCTGGGTGTCATATGAAGAACAATCCTCGATTGATGCTTGTTTGCAACAGAGTTTGGAGCTGGAGACTGCGACGCAGCTGCTGTGAACTGTGATTCCACTTCGCTAAAGGCACCGTTCGAAGAGGAAGTCGATGGCCTTCGGTTGTAGTTCAAGTTGCTGTTGTTGTTGTTGTTCTGGTTGTTATTGTTATTGAAGCCATCCCGATGGCCCTGGCTGCCAGAGTGAAGCCTCGTGTTGCTGCTTGAAGAGGAATCAAAGTTTCGCGATGACCCGCGAGCGTTGACTGCATCAGTAGACGGTCGACGGTGATCCATTTCTGAACTATATGAAAATAAAGATTGCGAAAATTTCTCCACCCCCATTGTTGTTATTATTGTAACGAATATCATTTTACTCTTGCACGAAACAAACAAAAAAAAAACAAGACACAAAACAAGGTTCATCCGCAGCACCCGCCTCCCCCTCGTCCTCCACTGACAGGATCGTCCAAACTCATTGCAGATACTTTGGATGAACAACATCCACCGCCTGAGGAAATGGCGTCAATCACAGCCTCCGTTCCACAACTGCATCCACAACCACAACCTCCACCAACGTACTCTTCTTCGTCGGAATCTTGTTCTTCATCACCATACTCATCGTTATCTCCATTACCCCCCGCGCCACCATCGTTGCTGCCAACATCACTCGCCTCGCTGCTTGTGGCTGTTCTCTGCTTCAGCCCCAACAAGGCATTGACCATCAAGACATCATCTTCTCGCCTCGAAATAATTGGAGAGGTCGCGTTTGGCATGGTGGCACCTCCCTTGCTTCCACAACATGATTTCTTCACAGTCACTCCTTGCTGCATTGGTTGATGAATTGATGATGGTGGTGATGGAGCGATCGGCGGTTGAGGATGTGGTTGCAACATGGATAATGGCAGAATCGGTCGATATCCCATTGCAGTCTGCTGTTGAATAGACGCTAGGATGTTTTCATTTGTTTGAACAAAGTAGGGATCTCCTGTTGCCGTTCCTGTTCCTTTGAGTGGAAGCGGGTTGGGAAGGGTATAAACCGGCATTTGAGTAGCGGTTGGTTGAGGTGGCGTCCTTGCGGATGCCGAGAGGTTGAGATTTGTTGCTTTCGATTTCGGTTCCTTCTTTTTCTTCATCATTAAGCTCAAATCGCCACAAATACATGGGTTTCCAAAGGCGCATGAGCACGGGTTATCTGCAGTTTCGTTACAAATGGAATAAAAAAACTAAAATTTATCATAGTAAGGGGGGGTTTACCAAGGATGAGTGCGGTTTGGTCAGGGACTGAAACATCCATTGAATCAAAGAGAATATCGACAGTTACGGGAGGCACCGCAGTGGGTGATGCCCCAGAGGAGCTTGACGACGATACCCCTTCGCCAGACGGGGGAGGGGATGATTTTACTGACGAAATAGATGGCGACGTTGATCCGCCTCCTGCAGCAGCAGCGGCGGCGGCGGCCGTGGTAGATTTCGCGGCGGCCTTGCTGCCTTGCACGACCGAGACGGACGAGCTTCTGTGAGTCTCGAGGATCCGCGCCAGCGCCGCATGGTCTGTCGACGTGAAGACCAGCGTGACTGTGTGGGTCTTGCTGCCCTCGGAGTGCACGAAGCGAGCTATTTTTGCCCGTTCTGAGTTGAGTTTCGGCCAATCACAAAGACACAAACCTTCGATGTTGCGCTTCGTCGCAGCCAGCGCCTGCAGGCCGCACATGCACTTGTGGTGCGAGTGGCCTGCGCGCGCGCCCGGCTTCTTCGCGCTTCCAGGCGGCGGCGGCGGCGGCGACCCGTCCTCGGCGTTTGCCGCCGCCGTTGCCGACGCCGACGCCGCCGCCGACGCCGAGCGCCGCGTGCGGCAGTGGGCGCACTGCGAAACGGGGCTGCGCTTGCTTAGCGACGCCCAAACAACCCAGGCAACAGAAACACTCTCACCGGCCCTTGCCCTTGACTTCCACGAGCCGCCGCATCCAGTGTCCACACGAGTTGCTGCGGTGGCCCTTGAGGCAGGGTTCGCAGGTGAAGCTGGTGCTGCTGATGCCAGGAAGCGGTACTGGCGTGTTCCAAATCAGCATCTTCAATCTCGATCTAAATTCAGATTTCCAACAAAAAGTACGTAATATTCACTAGAGCTTGTCCCACATCATCCACGGCCCCTTCTCGCCATCCCTCACTCGCCGAAACCCAAGCGCTTCGTAGAACGATTCCACCCCAGTCAGGCACCAAACACCAATGCTCTTCACACCCGCCATTCCTTGCATTTCTTGTATCACCCGTTGGGAAAAGGGGGGTTGCTGTTTTTGATACAAGTAATTCGTTGCAAGCTTTTCAATCCGCAGCGTTGAAGGAGATTGAATTGGATGCATGTACTAATCAAAAAGTTGCAATCAAGCAAAAAGACTGCGGTTATCGCCCATACACCAAAAAAGAAGAAAGAAAAAAGTCTCTTTTCATACCTCGACAAACGTAACTAGATCGGAACCACGTAATTTCGAGTATTCTTTTGCCAACAGGTACTCTTTTGCATCCCTTGTCCAAACCGACAAGACATGAAACTCGATTCCATGTGCATCCGATTTTCCTAATCGAACAAGAGGTCTTTGTGGTATTGGCGGGGGGCTGTTGTTATTGGTGGTGTTGTTGGTGTTGGTGTTGCCATTGTTGTTTCCACCTGGAATTGTGGATTGGTATAATGATGTGCATAGCGACAAAAGTGGTGCATCTGTAGAAGGATTCAAGTCTTTGAAAATTACTCTTGTGGTGTTTGTTATTGGTGGAGTTGTTTGTAGTACATTGCGCATCTTTGGCGGTTGATTATGCAGCAGCGGTTCTTGCTGCTGCCGTTGGTGCTGATGCATTCGCTGATGATCATCATGCGGATGGGGACTATTGATTGGCTGATTCACGGATTGAATTCGAGAACCGTCATGATGAATTGATTCCAGCTCCTCGACATTAGATAAGGTCGAAGAAGAAATTGCTGGTTCCTGTTTAGGCAACAGAAACGAAGGAATCCAGCTTTTAGCATACGCGTAGAGTCCTTGTGTAGGAATCAACCAATCCACAGTTTTCCTCCAACTTTCCCCAAAAGAAGTCCTCAAAAGACCCAAAATCAATGCAAACAGTGCCAGCAGAGCGATTACTGGGCTTGCAACAACAAACAAGGCTGGTGATATGGCGACTGATAGCGGGACAGTGAGCAGCAAGAGCCCCACGGCGCAGGCAACTAAAACCAAGGGCGCAATGCGTTGTACAATTCCAATCAAGAGACGTAAAGAGTATGCTGCGACTAGGCTTCTGGATGTTGATGGTCCTGCTTGGACACTGGTCTGCATTTTATTTCACAATGAATAGTTTTATTGAAAAAATGGTTAGAGAAGTGAAGGACATTGAAGACTTCCGCAAGACGATCAACGGGGACAAGATTGTTATTGGTAAACGCAATCTATTGCTGCTAGTATTTTTACCTCAGATCTAACCTCTTATTACAGTTGGTGAGAACTAACAGTGAGATATCATGCTTTTTTTTCCTGACATATTTTTTACTTTCTTTCAACCCACTTCTCTTGGATCAGACTGGTTCGCAACATGGTAAATTGTTCCTATTATTTTAATTCTTATTATTTACATTGCCTCTAATCCATTGGGATGGAAAGGTGTGGTCCATGCAAGGCCATCAGCCCAGCGTTTGCGAAAATGGAAGCAGAGTTCCCCAATGTCGAATTCGTTCAGGTACATAAAAAAAACGGATGGATCGGAGGGAGCAAACTTGTTTTGTTGTGTGATTGAGGAATTGCGCAATCTCTGATTACGAATTATCTTGAAACACACACTCTCTCTCTGTTTCTCTCTCTCTCTCTCTACTTGACTTGAAATCAAATAGTATCTAATTTGTATCTTATTATTCTTTATTTTTTTTTATTTTGTTTTATTTTTTTTTTTTTTTGTCCAGGTGGATGTCGACCAAATTCCCGAAGCGGCCGAAGAATCCGAAATCAGTTCAATGCCCACATTCCACGTGTACAAGCACGGTAAAAAAGTGGATGAAATGGTTGGCGCGGTTCCAGCCAAACTGAAGGCAATGGTGGAAAAGTACAAGGACGTTATTCTTGCTCCAGCCACCACTGTTGCTCCTGTAGTTGCTGCTGCTGCTCCTCCTGCAGCAGCTCCTGTTGTAGCTGCGGCGAATGGTGCTAGTGATACCGAGAGGATTATTGCTCTTGAAAAGGAAGTTAGGGAGTTGAAGGAGAGATTAAGTGCTTTGGAAACTCTAGTTCAGGGTGAAGTGGCAGGGAAAAAGAGAAAGCTGGAATAAACAACCCCAAAAAAAAAAAAAGCGAGGAGACAAAAAACGCGATTTCCTTCTCGCATCTTCTACTTTCTTTGCTCTATGACGAATAAATGATTCGAAATCTGGTGTTCTGAATTTGACTATTTATTGATTTGGAATTATTGCTTCCGACCTTTTTTTTTAGTTTGTAAAAAAAAAAACATCCGAAACATGGTCACCACAGTTAAAACTTACGACGAGTACAACACATACATCAGCGGAGACAAGATCGTTGTTGGTAAGAGTCGAAAAGATGTTTTGGGTTTTTCGAAACCAAGTGGCAAGGGGCTAATCGTCTTTGTTTGTTCTTATAGTTGGTCGGTTGCGTCATTTTGGTTTACTCTTTTTTAAGACACGTTTCTAATTACAACTCGGTTCATTTCCATCATTCTACCTTCTTTCATCTCTTTTAATCGCTCGGCTTCAGACTGGTTCGCCACATGGTAAACAGCAAAGGGGTGGTTCTTTTGGGGGGGTTTGATTTCAAACGCTTGTATACTAAAACCCATCATCAACAAAAAAAAAAAGGTGTGGACCTTGCAAGGCCATCAGCCCCATCTTTGCCCAATTCTCTGATGAATTCAAGAACCTTGTCTTTTTGAAGGTGGATGTGGATGAAGTCCCTGAAGCCGCTGAAAGCGCTGGAATCCGTGCCATGCCAACATTCCAGTTTTACCAAAATGGTAAAAAGATTGACGAAGTCGTTGGCGCTAACCAAACCAAGTTGAAGCAAGCAATTGAGAAGGTGAGCCTTGTTTTTTTTTTTTTTTTTCTTTCTGTGTGTTGTGTTTATTGGCATATTTATTTAACATGTTCGGCAAAATTAACAAAAAAAAAACAGCACAACTATAATCAATGAAGAGCTGGGTGTGTTTATGATGGGAATTTTAATTGATTTTTTTTTTCTTTGGTTATAAAAAAAAATTTAAACAATGAAGTTCTTTTTGCAACTGTTTGTTTCCTTTTGCTTTTTTAAAATCTCTTCCTCTTCCCAAAATGTTTTATTTAATACGTTACAAGCGGTGGGTTCACTTCTTGGGTTATTTCTCTTCTACTTTCTTTTTTTTTTTTTTGCAAATTTTATTTTTGGAAACGTCAAAACAAAATGGGACTTGCAGGCCGTAAAGAGAAGCAACGAATCAGCGTCGATCCGCAAAACAGGCAATGGGCTGATGGTTTTGTACATCTTTTCGTTTTGTTTTTTTTTTCGGACGGGCCGGATCCTCAGAGTTCTCACCTTCTTTATAAAGACAAGAACAAGGTTGGATACAAGATGATGCAAGCAATGGGATGGTCTGGGAAAGGACTAGGAAAGAATGAAGATGGAATGGCTGAACATGTCAAAGTATCATTGAAATCAAACAACTTGGGTAAGTAATGATCTTTTTCCACTTTTGCCCATACAAACCAAAAAAAAAAAAAAAAAAAAAAAAAAAAACAACAACAACAACTTAATATAATCCCAATATTCCTCAAGGTATCGGAGCAGACAAGAAATCAATCGATAACTGGATGGACAATACGTTTGCATTCTCATCCCTCCTTGAGAATCTCAATAAGGATAACAACGAGGCGGATGAAGCTGGAACGACTACCACCACCACTACCACCACAATCATCAAGAAGAAGAAAAAATCCAAAAAGTCGTCGAAAAAGGGTAGCAAGAAATCTGAGGAAGAATCCAGCAGCAGCAGCTCTGAGTCTGAAGAAGAAGTCGTGACTACCAAAACTGTCGAAACGGGATCTTTGAGAAGCAGTACGACTCAGCGTCTGGCGTAAGCATTAATTTTTTTTTTGTTATCTTCAAATTTACTTTTTTTAAGGCTGATTTCTCATTCCTTGTTGTAATACAAAAAAAAAAAAACAGTCATCGAAGGAAATTCCACATGAACAAAAACGTTGCCTCCTTCAGTTCCGACGCCCTCAACAAAATCTTGGGTGTCAAGTCAACCATAACCGAAACGATTCAAGAAATCGAGTCGTCATCCGACGAGAAACAAGATGTTATCCTCACTGAATCCCAGAAAGCCCTTGAGAAACTGCAAAAAGACGCAACCGTCAACACTCGCACATCAACTGTCGACTTGACCAATTATTTTGCATCGAAAATGAATCCGGCCTTGTTGGGTGCGGGGAGGTCTCTATTGGGAAGCGGTCCATCAACAGCAACATCTGGAAATCAGATTCATGAAAATGAAGGAGAAGATGATGGTGATGATGATGATGAGAGACCCAGTTTCGGTGGTCTTGGATTGGGACAGTCTTCAACCAGCTCGGCCAGTAAATCTTCGGCGTTTGGTAGTGGCGGCCTCGGGTTTGGATTCGGTCGGTTGGGTGGATTGGGGATGAGTGCTTTTGTAAAGTCTTCTGGCGAAAAGAGTGCTACCGAGCAGATTGCAGAGGAAGTACAAGAGCAACAGCAACAAAAGGAAAAAAAGAAGAAGGACAAGAAAAAGAAGAAAGCTTCTGATGACAAGGAGGAGGAGGAAGCCGATGTCGTGGTTGTCGATGAGAAGAAGAAACACAAGAGGGAAAAGAAAAAGAAGCACGACAAAAAGGAGAGCAAGCACTCAGACGGCAGCGATGCTGAAGCAAATACTGTTGAGGTAGAGAAGAAGGAGAAGAAGTCAAAAAAGATACGGACGCAAGAACGGGAGGAAGAGGACCAGAATGAAGCTGAGGTCAAGAAACAGAAGGACAAGAAACGGAAATCACGTGATGGGGATGCAGGTAGTGATGATGAGAAGGCGTTAAAGAAAAAGAAGAAGGCAGTCGTGGAAGTGGTGGAAGTCGAAGCAGAACCGGCAGCACCACCAAAAGCAAAAAAGAACAAAGTCAAGAGAGACAAGTGGGGGAACAAAATCAAAGAATGAATTGCTATTTGATCAATCTTTCTTTTGTGGAATTTCTTTCTTTTTTTTTTGTGAAATTTTGATGGACAACATTGCTTCAGCTGGTTCCTGGGATAACATACAACTGTCACCTCGGATGTAAGCATACAGACGGACTCATTATGGGCTTCTTTTGTAATACTCTGTATAGGAGAGATGCCGTGGCTCTGGCGGGGTTCTCTGACATGACGCCAGTCCAGGCATCCACGATCCCGCTGTTCCTGGCTTACAAAGACGTTGTAGTTGAAGTACGTTTCATCTTTTTGAATTGTGATCGCAGATTCAAACTTTGAATCAATCTAACCGGGCAACTTGAATTAGGCTGTCACTGGGTCAGGAAAAACGCTGGCTTTCGTGATTCCAATTCTGGAAATGCTACTCCGAAGAGAGGAACAGTGGCAAAAGAACGAAATTGGAGCCGTTATTATTAGCCCAACGAGAGAACTTGCCAAACAGATTTCCGATGTTGTCTCTACTTTCCTCAAGTTTCTCACTGATGGACTACCGGATTCCGCTGGGGACGAAGAAACTACCACTACGCAATACAATCATCGTTTAGTGCATCAGATGTTCATTGGAGGAACAAGCGTTAACCAGGACATTCAGGCATTTAAATCAAAGGGTGGGAATATCCTTATTGGAACGCCTGGACGACTGGAAGATCTTTTGACAACACGAAGCATTCTTTTTAATACAAAGAATTTACAAGTTCTTGTCCTTGACGAAGCCGATCGGTTACTTGAATTTGAAAGTTCAGTCAATGCGATTCTCCTGAGACTTCCAAAACAACGTCGAACAGGGCTTTTCAGTGCCACCATGAGTGAAGCGCTAGATGGAATCGTTCGTGCAGGTCTCAGAAATCCAGTGAAGGTTGCTGTGAAGGTGGAAACAGTCAGAGCCCACAACGCTGCTGCTTCCTCGGGAGATCACCAGTTGACTCCCAGTACCTTGTCTATTGGTTATACACTTGTGGAGCCGCATCAGAAGCTGGAGCAGTTGTTGGCGCATGTGAAGGAACATCCAAATGCAAAAACGATTGTGTACTTTGCTACTTGCGCCATTGTTGACTATTTGTACACTG
Source organism: Obelidium mucronatum (assembly GCA_025765595.1). Classification (NCBI taxonomy): domain Eukaryota; kingdom Fungi; phylum Chytridiomycota; class Chytridiomycetes; order Chytridiales; family Chytriomycetaceae; genus Obelidium; species Obelidium mucronatum. The sequence continues at coordinate 265,567 of JAIVFH010000025.1, forward strand.
CCTTGACGTTTGATCGCGCTGATGAAAGTGACGGAGTGAGCAGCAGTGGCAAGAAAAAGAAGGGAAAGGGAAGAACTCCAAAGAAGCTACCAGGATTTAACGAGTACCTGGATGGAATTCAAGTTTTTTCATTGCACGGCAAGATGAATCCAAAAAGAAGAGAAGGTCTGTCCTCATGAGTCGATTGATGTGTCCAACGACTAATTTTTTTTTTGTATCAACAGCTGTGTATGAAAAGTTTACATCTTGTTCAGACCCTTGTATTCTCCTCACTACGGATGTATCTTCCCGAGGACTCGATATCCCCGACGTTGATTGGGTAATACAATTCGATCCTCCTCAAGACCCAAAGTCCTTCAGCCATCGCTGCGGTCGTACAGCCCGAGCAGGGCGAGTTGGAAGTGCCGTCGTTTATCTCACAGCTCCCGAAGAAACCTACGTCGAGTTTCTCCAAATTCGAAAGATCCCAATGTCTCCATTCCCAGCACTCCCATTCCCTCAACCAGCCGAGCCACTCTTGACAACGCTTCGCGCACAAAACAAAAGCGACAAAGACATTTTCGACAAGAGTATCAAGGCTTTTACGTCCTATATTCGATCGTATACAGAACATCAAGCCAGTTCCATCTTTCGAATCCGAAGTGTCAACTTTGCTTCTTTGGCTCAAAGTTTTGGAATTTTGCGGATGCCGAAAGTTCCTGAATTAAAAACTGTTAAAGTTGTTGGTTTTGTAGAGGAGAAAGTGAATGTGAGTTCTTTTTTTTTTTTTTTTTTTTTTTTTTTTTTTTTTTTTGTCGCACGCCGTTGGTTTTTAACCACAACCACACAAAACAAAGCCTGCAACGATTCCATTCAAGAATCCACAGCGTGAAAAACAGCGGCTTGATAATTTGGCGAAAGCTGCTGCTGCGACTGAAGAAGAAGCGGCAAAAGCAGCTGCAAAGAAAAAGAAGTTGCACGCCAAGGAAACAGTTCCTTGGTCGCAGAAGGTGGCTGCCAAAGAGCGGCGCGACGAAAGACGCGTGAAAAAGATCCGCAAGAAGGAAGCAATTGGACGAGTGAAGGCAGAGGAAGAAGCAAAGAAGGCGGATGCTGAGACAAGCAGCACCGTTCCTGGACTCAAACGAAAGGAACGCGATGATGATGGTGATGATGCTGATGGAAATGATGCAGACGATTGGAAAGAGTTTAAGAGGGAGGCTAAGGAGAAAAAGGCCAAGAAAGGAGGAGTGTTCAGCAATGACGAATAGAGCCTGTATTGAATTTTACGCCGTCAACGAATGCGATCCAGATTCGATCCAATATTGAGAGTCCGAGCATTCTCAGCATTGAGTGGAATTACCAGGAATGGTCTGCTTCAAAATGCCAGAGGTACTCCCGTGCGGGGGTGTTCATGGATCACTGGCAGCAGGTTGCACTCAGCCACCAGAGCTCCACTGGCTGCGACCTTACAAGCAACCAAACGACAACTACCCTGCTACGGCATACTCGCGCGCTCATCGCGAATGCTCACATCTTCTGCAGAGAGCGAGGTGTGTGTTTCTGTCTAGAGTGCTGTAAATTAACACGCTTCGAAGGCCTTCACCGAGACGGCCGTGTCCTTCCCGTCGGCGGATGGATTTGTCATCCACGGAACGTTCACGGCGCCGGGCGCAGGCGGCGGCACCAGCACGCCGCTTGTTGTGATTGTGCAGGGGTCGGGCACGCTGGACCGCGACGGAAACGCGGCGCCAATCAGGCTCGACATGTACTCGCGGCTGGCGCACTTTCTGGCGTCGATCGGCGTCGCGTCCGTGCGCTACGACAAGCGCGGCACCCACGCGTCGGCGGCGCCGCCGGGCGGACGCGCGGACGCGTTTCTGGCCGCGGGCATCGACGATCTGGCCGCGGACGCCGCGGCGGCGGTGAGCTTCGGCGCCGCGCGCGCCGGCGTCGACCGCGCGCGGGTCTTCGTCGCCGGCCACTCCGAAGGCGCCATTCTGATGGGCCGCATCTGCAAAACTGTGGCGAGAAACTACCCCGCCCTGCCGCCGCTGAAGGGCGTCATGATCGTGTGCGGATTCGGCGAAACTCTGAAAATGGCCGTCGACCACCAATTCGAACAAATCGTCACAAGCATTGACCGCCACGGCTCTTTCTTCCAGCGCAAGTTCGTCAAGCCACTGCTTTCACTGTGCGGACTCGACTCGTCAGCGTTCCTGACCAACTTTGTGTTGGACGAGAAGAACAAGGACAAGGATGTTACAACTTTCTGGTTTAGACCGTTTCCATTGCGTTGGTTTCGCGAGCATTATCAACTAGACTTGGTTGAAGAAGGAAAAGAGATTCGTTGCCCTGCTCTCGTAATTGGTGGAGGGAAGGACTTTCAACTCGATGCCAAGTACTGTACGAGGGAAATGACGGACGCGTTGTTGGTGAATTCGCCTCGTGTTGAAATTGCAGTCATTCCAAAAATGACGCATATTCTTCGAGATACTGATGCTGGAGATGTCAGCATTTGGGAAGCGCAGGAACAGTACAAGGTACAAGGACGAGAGCCCTTGTCCCAGGAATTAATGGAAGTGATGAAACGTTTTGTGTTACATCCTTGAGAAAAGAAACAGTGTTTGAATTTTAACCAAACTCAAATGTCATCTCCATGAAAACACCCGGCAGAGTTTTGCTATTTGGGATTTTCGGTGTGATTTCCATACCCCACACACAAACCACAGTCGCAAAACCATGCCGGGATCAGAGAATATCAAGGCAACGATACAAATTGAAGGCGATGTTCTTGATGTAGAGGATGATGTCGAAGACGGCGAAGAGGAAGATCAGGATATGACTTGGTCGGAGTGGGCTCAGATTATCTTCTATTCCCTTGCTCCAATCGTAACAATTTGTGTGGCGTCATCTCTGCTATTCATCTTTGTGGACGAATCAAAACAAACTATACTGGCAAGCCAGAATACAGCTGGGCATCTGACGCTTGGAGGAGGCGGATCGAATCTGGCAGCAACCACTGTATGGCGGTGGATGGCTCTGTTTAAAGGATCCGTCAAGCAAAACGAATACTCTGTTGATCTCAACTATCAGTCTATTGGAAACAAGAAAGGATTAATGAATCTTTTCTCCGAGCAAACTCTGTTTGCTCTATCAGAAGGAATACCCCTAATTTCCACGTTCGCGAACAATAACACGAGCAACAATACTCTGCACCATGGAACAATAATACTTCCAGTTATAGCCGGGGCTCTTTCTATCGTCTATAACATCCCTGGAATAACTGCCAAGGATCCGCCTTTGGTATTTGATGGGGTTACCTTGGGAGCAATATTCAGCGGCGAGATCATATGGTGGAACGATACGCGAATTCAATCTATAAATCCTGCATTGGAGTTGCCCCACGAGTTAATATCACCCATTGTAACGAATGATCCAACGGATATTTTCCCAACCTACCTGTCGCCCTATAACGCAAAAATCAACGCGTCCAATGGATTTACTTGGCCAAATAATTTTATCCGAGGAAATACAGCTTTTGAGTTGATGTAGTAAGTTTTTTTTTTTTTTTTTTTTTTTTTTTTTTTTTAGTGGGTTGATTGCTGACATCAAACGAAAATTAAAAGCATCTCCGGAATCGTCTTTAATTCGATTGCCTACACTCCAATCGAAGCTGTTTTGCAAAGCGGAAATGCTGGCCGTAGTCCCACCCTCGCTGGTATCATCAACAAGAGAGGCGAAGTTGTTTTCCCAGCCGTTGAAACCGTCAATGCCGCAATGAGAAGCTCCTTCAATCCAGATGTCTCTGAATATATGTCTATAACGGATTCAAACGCAACAGGGGCCTATCCGCTGTCATTTCTTTCTTTTGCCTTGATTCGTCAAAGCTATTATCCAAACACACATGGAGATGAAATGGATTGTTTACGCGTGAAACTTTTGGTGGAGATGTTGTATTTTTCATTGGTTAACTCCACAGCGATACAAAGTATGATTGAGAGTGGTTGGAATCCTACATCAAACGAAATGGTGCGCAATACGTTAAGTCGGCTGTCCACAGTGACTTGTAACGGTCAAAATATAATGAACCAACTCGAACACGACTTCCAAAAGAACTTGTTTTATACCCACGGTAAAGAAATGTTGACCTTTGGAAGCCCGACTTGTTTTTTTCCCGATTTTTTGTCAACAAATACTAATGCGCAATGCCTTCAGTTGACTACGAGTGGGAAACCTCCGTTTCATTTTGGGCCAACTTGGGTTCTATATCAGTAACTCGTCTGGGAACTGCCGCATATCTTACATTCTACAGTCTCCTGATCTTGTCGAATGCGATTCCCTTTGCCATGAATATGCGAAGTCTTGACAGCGACGACAGAAAGAGTCATTCTGATAAGAACCACCTTGTGAAAGTAAAATGGACATTACAAAATTGGCTGGGAGTTGTGACCCAATGTTTCACCTGCTTTCAAATTGTTTATCTCAGCTTGAATCGCTCGAATGTGATTCAAGAGAATATCTATGTAGAAGTCGTTTCATACATTGGTCTGATATTTGATTGGTTCTGGTATTACATTGTGGTCAATGTCCTAGTTCTTGTATGGATTGTTTGCATGTATTACACAACGTTTCTGTATGGATTCTTGGAGTTTTATTTCCCTGAAAAGTTGAATCGCTTGACAAAGCTTCACATGTTCTTGGCGGATTTTATGCCAAACTTTGCTTTGATATTCTATAATCCAAGTGTGGAACTTCTCGCAAAAGTGTTTGATTGTCGCATGTCGCCCCACACTTTTGAGTACAAAAACAGCTATGACATCAAATGCTGGCAAGGAGTCCATTGGATTATGATTGTTTTCAGCATATCTCTCAGTTGCGCATTCACAAACTGCGTTGTGAGATACTGCAAGATTTTAAAGATGCTTCGAAAGGACTTTAGTTTCAAGGATAAGGACTGGAGCATTTATTTGGAATCCATTTCGAAAACTGTGATTATCATTCTATACTTTAATACGTCCAACAAGTATTTCTTGCCTTGCAATGTTGTCATGATGGCGTGTCTGTGCTGTTGTTCCTTGTTTGGACAGCCAAACTATGTATTGTGGTTTGATCGCATTAGAGGCTTTCTGTACGCATACTGTGGAGGCGTTTGTTTTATTCTTTTTATTTTTGAATTTGTTGTTCAAGAGGAAGAGTTTGCAAGACGGAGTGACATTAGCAAAATTCTATCGCCTGTTATTTTGGGGACAACTCTTGTGGCTTGCTTTGCTGTCTACAGTTATTCAATGATGCAATTTAAGGCTGGGTTGTCGGATTCTGATAGACGGAAACAGGATGCTGAGCTTAAAAAGTTTTTTGCCGCATTTGGGTTGGGGAAACTTTTTTTTTTTTTTTTTTTTTTTTTTTTTTTTTTTTTTTTTTTTTTTTGGTTTCCACTCTGTTTTGACTGACACACACTAACACAAATTATAGAGATGAAATTGAAAGTGCATCGAACCTAGACCTGGCAGACATTCCAGAAGAAGAACCATTGAAAAACGGTCAAGGCAAAAAATCGCCAGTAATCGTCTCCTCTCAAGTTGTAATAAGCAGACATCGAAGTGTGAATATAGACCATGATACAGCAGGATCGAGGCCCATATCAGGAAATCAAATGGGATCTTCTTTGATGGTTCGAAATGATTCAAAGCGAAAGTCTGGTCATTTACTTCCAGAGCCATATATTCCTGGAAGTCATAATGATTTGGACCAGGATTTTGATGCGCTTATGGCACTTCATGAACCGATTAATTTTGGACCTCCTACTTTAATCACTGAGTTTTCGGCGGTATGTAGGGAGAGAGTTTGGAGCCGTTTTTCTTTTTCGTTGGATGCTAATGAAATGCTTAGGCACAATGGCAAAAATTGGATCAATTTGTAAGCAAAGCGTTTGAGCTTGGTTTGCTTGATTCGCATGAAATGGAGGCCATCAAGGTGGCCATTACCCACGAAGGTAAATTTGTGACTTTTTTTTTTTGGTCAAGGGAGGGGACACTGTTCGCTGATGCATTTCGTCAGATCCAATTATTCCAATTCTCTTTGGAAGATACAATAAGAATCTCCAAAAACTTACTGAAGTCCTCAAAGCAAAAGTGTGGCAAGTATTGATTGCTCAAAACGTGCACCGTCAAAAATCAGAAAAATCTTCGAAAGCGCTCAGTACTGCAAGAGTCAGTGTTCTTTCTCAGAGAAGTGCAGGTGGAAGGGATTCGGAAACACGAAGGGAGTCCCAATCAATTCGTACTAGACGACGATCAAACCAATCGACTAGATCTCGACCATTGACAGGAACTGACTTCCAAGGATTCAACGTTAATACATTCCAAGATGATTTAATCAGTATGGAAATCCGAGAAGAGAATGTCCCATCGGTTTCGCCGTCTAGACGCGGGTCAAAGGCAATTGAAACGAAAACTCCAGCATCTAAATCCCGACCAATCTCGCAGCTTAGTCATTTGAAAGATTCGAGGCCTCCTTCTCACTTACCTGAAACAAAGAATGTCGACGATTCCGCTCACGCTGGATCCATTAGGACGTCGATAAACACGCGGTCTCGACCCATGTCAACAGCCTTTGAGAAAGCTGTGGAAGTTGAGCTAGAATCAGCACCACAAAGTCGGGCTGGCAGTCGTCCAACAAGTGCCATATTCCCAAGTCACACAATCCGAATCGAGCCTCCAACACCAAGGGATAGTTTTGCGCTACAAGCCCATCAAAGACCAGTTTTAAATTCTAATTTGTTGAATACCTCAACAAGTTCCAGTGTTGGAATGATAAGAATTGTCGAAGAGGATATCAAACCTCAACCAATGATAACTTTCACTCCTGGAACTCCAAGAACTCCCAAGATCTCACGAATTTCATCCCAAAACGTACACAAATCCGAAAGCTCGGTTTGCACCACAACTCAGGCTGAACCTATGAATGAAAAGCCAGGTGCTGGAATGTTACGTGCCTCATCTTTGAAGGAAGAGGATAGAAACACTCCATGTCTCTCGAATACTGCCACGTCTGAAATTGTTGCTCCTTTGGTAGTTTCCAAAACACCTCCAAGCTCACCCTTGACTCAATCCGTGCCCCCACCGCCAAAGCAACAAGCCGCCCACCATCTCACGATTGATGTGGCATCTACTGCTACAACAAGCAACATTCGACCGCCCACGTCCCCTGTTTCTCCAAAGCCTCAGTTTAATAGGGCTTCCAAGGTGTCGCCAAATCTTGATCGTAAAAAATCTTTTCAATAAAGACTATATTATTACATATTATATATGCACTTTCTTTTATTTTTTTGCAATTAAACTTTCTTTTTTGTAAAACATAACAAAACTTTACAATTAACGCCTATTCTTTCTTGGTTTTAAACCTTCTTCCTTATCTCTCACATCCATCTTTCTGAACAACTCCGTTGCGCGTGTGTCGTAATATTCCTGAAACTCTTCCCTCGATAGTTCAAGAAGCATGGGAACGACAAACTCCTCCTCCTCTGCCAAATGGAGCCTCAAAAAAGAATCATAGTCTGCCATAGCTGATTCTAATAGAGTACCCGCTGCGATGAGAGAGTCAGATCCATATTGTTGGGGACTGTTTTCAAAGTTCAGGTAACGGTGGAATGCGGCCAAAACCAAGTCTCTTTTCTCATGCATCTCTTGGTGCTCTTGCTTTAAGTACCTTGTGTCCACATCCCATCTTCGACAAAGAAACGGATACAACTTTGATTCTTCGTAAGCTTCATGTGAACCCATGGAAGTGTGCCAACTTCTAAAGTGGGAAAGAAGGGATCGTGGAGAATCCCCGCTCTGCGTCTTGAAAGAATCGTGATCCAGTGAGCGAATCCCTTCCAAGATGTCGGCTGATGCTTTGCGAAAGCGCTTGTGTCCTTGTATTAATAAGATGTTGTTGGTGTAGTTTTTATGGGAGGCCCACAGTTCTCTTGGAATCTGCAAGTGTTTTGGAAGAGCTGCAATCAATGCACGGTGTGTCTCTGTGGTTTGTACTTTGGACATTCTTTTTTAGAGTAGTATCAATTTGCGGTTCTTTCCGTTTTCTCAGGAGGCGATTTCAAATTGATGTCAAATTGATTGGTTATTGATCGCTAAAGACCCCTCCCAGATTATTTGTTCTCGTGATAAAGTATTTCGAAACATTATTGGAGTTTCGATGCATTTGTATGGGGAATATTTCGAAAGCAGCTCAAAGCAAACATCTTTCAGATGAAACGTCACAGTGACTTTGACCACCCAACTTCAAAGGTTGCGAACATCCAACAAGCAGCTCTCAAAACAATTACAGTGTCTCCAATCGCTCGGCTCCAACGAAAAGCAGCAGCTTTTAGACAGCCCAAAGAAGTTGCCTGCTTCTCGTACACTCCATCAAGAGAACTTTGTGTGAATGACTTGAGCGCACTTAAATACTACCATCCTATGAAGCTAGACGGGTCATCGAACGACTTGTCTTCTGGCTTTGGTGATAGGTACTTGTCTTTGACTGTATAAAGTGAACCAAAACATGAGTATGAAGTGAACCAAAACAAACACACGAACGTCCAGGTATATTGCCCGGGAAAGCGCGATAGAAAACCTGGATTCGATGCTGGAAGCGCTAAAAATTGAGCCAGAAACCGAGAGTGATCCAGCTGGAAGCTTATTAACTTCTGGAGACCGAGGCGATGGAAGACCGCGATTCTGCACATGTAAGGGGGGAGGGAGCGTTGAGCTGCTTGAAAGTTATTGACGCCACCTCAAAAAAAAAAAAGGGCGAGGAATCATAACAAAAATCATGTGCGCTCCCTACACTACAGACACGTGGGAACTTCGCGCAACTCTGCACAAGGGAACGCTTTATATTATGGAAGACCCACACACCTCTCGCCCGACATCGTCATTCAACGAAAGTGCTCGTGGAAAAATGATGACATATTGGGGATACCGATTCGAAGGACTATCTACCATTGACCATGATCCACGTTATCTGGATCCAGAGGATCTAATTCAACAAGAACAAGAGAGAGTTCAATATGGGGTTGTGGATACACATGTTCAGTTTTGCAGCATTGTGAAAACAAGAGTTGGCGCGCATGATGTCTTTATGGGTGCCGAAGTCGACTGCTTAATGCCCCCAACTGATGATGCTTCCAAGAATCATAATCAAACTTCTTTACCTTCGCCTCTGTCTTCAGATGTTCGGCAATCTTTATATGCTGAACTCAAAACCAACCGAGTCCTCTCAAATCACAACCACACCGCGTCTTTCCACAAGAATAAGCTTCTTAAAACATATTTCCAGTGCTTTTTGGCCGGAATTCCGAAGGTTGTTGTGGGATTCCGTGATGATCATGGATATGTGGAGAGTTTGAAAGTGTTCAAGACGTTGGAGATTCCACGAATGGTGAGGGAGACAGCCGCTGCAAAAGGAGAGACATCATGGGATCCTGTAGTTTGTATTAATTGGGCAGACGAAGTGTTGTCTGTACTTTGGAAGACTTTGAGTAAGGCTAACGCCGAGTTGGTGAAAGGGCAGAATGGGAACACCGACCCTGTAAATACAAACGATGTCGTGTATAGAATCAAAATGAAATGCAATGGGGATAGTCGGGATAAGGGTAGAAATGATGGCCGGGCACAGCTGCCACTTGTAAATGAAGGAGGTGCAATAGAGATATTTCCTGGCATTGTTGATCCATCTATCGCATTTGTTCCTACATGAAGGATAAAGTGTTAAGAGAAAAAATTGACCTTAAAAATGACTTTAATAATAATGGACATGAGAAAAACAAAAGACGAAACGAGACTAAGCAGGCAAAATCCGAATCTCACGACCGCAAGGCAATGCACGAAATATGGGCAATCCCTCTTCCTTCCCCAACCAACACATACATACAGCTATCCTTGACGTCCAGAATTCTCGCCCCTCCTTCAACAGGAATTGACTGCACAAGGTCTCCATTCAAATCATGGAAAACATCAATAGCATGTCGACTGACTGCCAAAATATATGGCGAAAAGTGGGCAAACTGAGTTGGGAGTAAGTTTCTCCAATAAAACCCAACTGAGCCAACAGCGAGTTTTCCATTTTTGGTAATTGCGAATCCTTGGTCTTGGAAACACAGCAGAAATTGAGAGTCGTTCAATCGGAAAAGACCAAGGGGATTCAAGTCTTCGCGGTTTCGAATGAATTTCAGGTTTTGATCAGTGCTATCCAATAGCGGGGAATTTCCATCCGCGCCTGTTGAGAATTGACCTTGCGTTAAAAAAAGAGCCAGTAGCATGAGGATAAAAAATCAACGAACCAATCAGTTTCATGTGAACCATTTCAAAACCACGACAAGTTCCAATCACAACTCGAACTTTCAGAAAATCAATACAGGTGACTGGTGTAGGGATGAAAATATCCTTGTAGACGTGCATTTCGTGGGATTGAGAAGTTGAAAAAAAGGACTTCTTCACTTTCGATGCAGGATCGAGCAGCTTCATTTGCCATCTGAGCCCGGTATCACCGACAGCACAAATTAGAACCTTATCGTCACACACACCAATCTTGAAGAATGACACATGCGACGCAATCTTGTGTCGATTCCCCGCCTGACTTCTGTTATTCGACAGCACAGCTTTCAAAGAGTATGAGAATAACACACCCTCTATTTGTAGACTATGCCGTTAGCGACCTTGCAATACACAGGTGGAAGTCGCGACAGATGTACCTGCAGTCAAAACTAGCAACAAATCAAACTTTTCCAGAACATCAACTTGTGTTATCCTTTCACCAACAGACATTATGGGGCTATCAATCAAAGAGTACTTCGTTCCAAGTCCCCCACGGCTTCCCGAAGAAAGACCCAGATAAGCAGCTGTTTGAGTCGCAACCATCAACCGCTCTTTCCCCTCGGAATCAGTGAATACAGTCGCATCTACAAAACGACCCACACGATTAGACGCCTCCATGACAATAGTATTTGTGAATGGCGTTTTGGAGTTGCGAACATGTTGATGCCCTTCAATCTTCTTCTTCCATTGCTCCCGCAGAGTTTCAACTTCAACAGTGAAATGGTGGGGGGGTGCTTGAATTGCGACAAGCATCACGGAATCTTGGATGTAAAAAGTCTTCTTGGTGTCTGAAGAAGCTGTAGAAGTACCAGTGGTCGTTCGTGCAATCAAATGTGCAACTGTTCCAGTAGATGAGCTGGATTCTACAGTGTTGGTTCTTCCCATCACGGAGTTTGGAAATTGGACAGTTACATTGTCCACATGCATAGGCTGTGACACATGTGTTAGTAAATGAAAAAAGGAGAGGCGAGACCGACTTATACCTGCTTGTATACTTTGTACAAGTATTTTTTTGAAGATGGAGTGGGACTCACGGGCTCATCGTCTTCGGCATCCTTTTCGGTCAACTTCAAGAACATTGCAAGAAAGTTGTCAAAGAGAATCAAATCGACTGAATGCGTACGACCACTTGGTTTTACATATGTTAAAGTTGTTTGGTAAATGAGCTCACGCGATGGATGCAACAAGTTGAGAAGTTTCAGCTATTTGAGTTTTGATTGTCAAAAACAAAAACATTCCATATTGTCTTCAACTTACACTTTCTCCAGGTGCGGTAGACCTTTCCAAATATTGCAAACGTCTTTGATTTTGAGTAACTTTGGCAGCATCATTCATTCTCGTGGCAATGAGGCTGATTTCGGCAATAGCCTTCTTGATGTCTACAAAGTCCACCATGTACTCATCTGTTCTTTCCAAAACCTTTTCCAAATTGGATTTGTAGTCTGAGAATCGTCGAATGATGTATGTCAAGTCTCCAATGGGTTCTTGTGCCTTTTTCGAGGAACTCATCTGAAGCTAAGGGTTTTAAGGGGATGTGGGTTAGGAAAGGAATAGTGCAATCATGAAAGGAAACAGGGGACTCACTGAAATAAAGTTGGCAAACTTTGGATTCCTTCTCTTTTCGGCCATATAAGCATCTCTAGCGGCTTCGTTATTGGCGGCGTAAAACTCAAAGACCCGAAAACCTTCCGAATGTTGGAGAAACGTAGATCCAATGAGCAGGTCTTGCTGCACTGCTTCAGTAAGCTCCTCAGCATTACTTTGCTCCCCATTGTCGCCCGTGTGTGTCACAACAAATGTGTTTTGCTGGTCTTGGAGAGATGAAAGCAGCTGGCGGGAGACTGTAATCAAGTCTGTAAGAGGACCAAAGACATTGAATATAAAGTCCCAACGAGTAGACGAGTCGATGATATCGAGAGTAACCAGGGGCTCGTAGTAGTTCTTTGGTGTTGAGTGGGTTGTTAGATTTCAGTGCTTTCATTATCGTCTCTTCGCCCCACTGGCTCACCTCATAGAGGGCATTCAAAGAAGCAACAAAGTTTGTTTGGTTTCCAATAACTTCATCAATGTGGAACATTCGCTTCTGTGCCTTGCTGCCCATTGGAAGGACATCAATTAGTGACTTCCAGTCTGAATTCGAGGCTTCTTCAGGTCGGACAGGAGCATTCAAGCTGAGATCAGAGAGCAGTTCGAGACTGGTGTTTCTAGCTGGGATCTCAACCGAGCTTTGGTGGTGAGAAGCCATCATTGATTTTGATTGAACAAATTTCAGAAAGTCGGAAAGGTGATGACTTTTCTATTATGTCGAACCTCGGCTGCACGCTCCACTGAACATCACAACGCTGCTCATTTCCTTTTTATTCACTCTGACTTCATGACTTGCTGTTTGATCACGCACGCAACACTCAACTCCCTTTCTCTCTTATATCTGTGCTTAAAATTACCATTCTTAAAAGCAACTTGCCCATCCACATTTTATACAGTCCTGAAATTGTAGTAGACGGTGGACATCTTGGGATTTACGCAATAACAAAAAAACAAAAAAACAAAAATAACAAAATGAGGTCAGTGCAACACTTGTTCTTGCGGCCCAGTCCTAAATATCCACCAGCGACGACGATTGGGACAATGACGAAGACTTGGATATTCCAAAGGTTGTGATTCCACCGGTAGTTGCCGCTGGTGCTGGACAGTGGGACGATGAAGATGCCGAAGATAATGCTGATGTCCAGGTATGAACGCTGTTTTCTCTACCTTGCCTTGCATTGTCTTGCTTTGCCTTCCTTTGAGAACGGCATACCAGTGTTCATGACGGGGTGGCGGTGGTTGTGTTGTTGAGTCCTGATGAGATCTCCACAGGACGACTGGGATGCCTCTGATGACGAAGCCGCCTCGCCCAAGCCAGCCTCTGCAACTTCCTCTACTGCTGCCGCTGCTGGAAAATCTGTAGTAGCTCCGCCAAAAAAGAAGAAAGGCTTGAAGGAGGCAATTGCTGCCAGAAAAGCCGAAGAAGAACGAAAACTGCAAGCTGCTCTCGAAGAGCAGAAGGTACCTTTCTTTTTTCTTTCTTGCAATGGTCTGGTATATTCACTCAACCGTTCACTTAATTATTAGCGAAAGGAAGAAGAGGAAGCAAACAACACTGAAACTGCTGAAGAAAGAAGGAAACGTGAGGAAATCAACATGAGAGAAGCCGATTTACAAAACGCCCGTGATTTATTTGGAGTGACCCTTGACAAGACACCAGGTGTGAAAGTTGTCAAAAAAAATTGTTTTTTTCTCACTCTGTTTTTCTTTTCCTCAGCCGTACAAGCATCCTTTATCGACACCATGAAACCCAAGAACAGAGAAGAATTTGAAGCGTATGAAAAGAAGCTGGTTGAGAAAATTTCAAAACATGAGGTAATTTACTCTCCACAATTTTTTTTGTGAGGTCTCACCTTTTGTCAAAAACAGAAAGCGGCAGCTTACGCCCAATTTGTCGAGAACTTGGCCCGTGATCTCTGTGTATCTCTTGGTGTTGATGACATCAAACGAGTTTCATCTGCTCTCAACGTTCTTGCCAACGAAAAGCAAAAAGCGTCCAAACCGTCTGCCAACAAAAAGGGTGCAAAAGGAAAGCCTGTTCCTGTTGTTGCAAAGGCAAGTGCGGGAGTGGATATGACCAACTACGATGATGTGGATGACGACTTTGATGATTTCATGTAATGAGAAAAAAGAGAGTGATTAACGGTGCTGCTTATAATTTCTTTCTTTCTTTCTATCGTTATTTCTTTTGTTTCTTTCTTGATGCTGTATCAACTGGATGTGTTGAATAAATGAGATGATGAACAGTGACGCATTTTGCACTTTTTCTTTTCAATTCTACAAAAATGATTGTTGGACTTAGAACCGTGGCTGTCGCAAGACCACTCCTTGCCCGTGCTGGCTCCTCTGCTGTTGGTCCATGGGGTAAGTTGCTTTGGAAAGGTGGATGTAGGAAGAGACTGTGGATGGGCAGGGTGGGAGATTGGTTTGGAGATTCACTCGGGCGATTGATCCAGATGCATCCCCAAGATTCTAACGCCCTGTTTATTTCTTTGGTCTATAGGTCCAATGAACTTTGCGTAAGGATCTGTTTGGAACTATTGGCTGAATTGACTATCGAACCTCTAAAAACTTGGATTCATTTTTATCATTTTTATCCATGTTTAATCTCCTCATCAATAACCATCATGTTTGAACTGCGGAATCTGTGTAGTGGCTCCAACTGGGTCGGCAAGGGGGTGAGTCATTTTTTGCAAAATTGCACAATCCGTTAATAATCTATACAGGCTCTTCCATTCGGATTCAGAAACCGTACCGTCTGGTACATTGGATTCGTTACCACGACTGCTCTTATCTTTTCTATTCCCTTCATCAGTTTGGTGTTTTTGTTATGTGGAAGCTTGGTATTTGATTCACTTAAACAAACCCCCCTTTATTTAGACCTTGAAATTGCTGTCCACTCTGCTCGCCCAGCTCAAAGAAAGGCCCAAGCCGCGCTTATCGAGCAAATGCGAGAAGAGACTTCCATGAAGTTGTAAAGATGGACTCGCCTTCAACTTTTCCTCCCAAGAAACTGAAATAAAACTTCATGTTTGTTGATACATCACCGTGATCACGTCAAAAACTGCCCATACTTAAATTGAAGTAATTCCTCATGTTAATGATAATTTTTTACTTCAAGGGCCAACACCCTTTTCAACTTTCTTTGCATTCGTCACTTCAACATACCCCATTTCGAATTCGCTATCGAAATCTCCAGCACCGTTTACACTCTTATTCTTTCCTTCCCTTTCTTCTTGATTATTATTCATCCACCGGTCTCGTTCCCATCGCGGTTTTCGATTCTCGGGCGACTTTTCAAAATCGGAATCAGATGCGCCAATTCCATGACTGTTGCGTTTCAAAATGGATGTCGGTTCAATCACGCGATTTGGAATCGGCTCTGGTGGTAAGTTCTTGAAACAGAGACCATAGAGAAGAGGTCTGGGGGGGGGGGGGGGGGGGGGGGGGGGGGGGGGGGTTGGAATAATGGTGTTGATTGAAAATAAAAACCCTCTCTTCTTGTATACTTACATATCTGTGGGAAATGCGCGATCATCGACATGTAGATCGGAAGCAACGTCAGTTCGAGTTCGAGGAAGAAGTGGTTTTTTGATGTTTGCTTCTTTTGTAGTGAGACAGATTCTCAGTATTTCGTGGTTGTTGTTGTTATTATTATTATTTTTTTGCCTCTCACCTGCATTTAGAACAGATATTGTATTCTGTTTTTTGTTTTATGTTAAAGTCAAGAACAGGTTTGTTGGTGGGTATTTGCTGTCACATACCTTGAATCCATGAAAGTCAAGATATTCCAAGATCAATTCATTTAACACATTCGTTTCGAACGCGTGAGCGGGCATTTCAACCTTTTGTTGTTGTTGTTGTTTTACAGGTGTGCGTTATTTCTCTGGACCCGCTCAATTCTCTCTCACATCTTCATGAAGACTCTTGAATATTTCCGCCCTGAGTTTTGCTTTGATTGTTCCGAGAACTCCTCGTGATTCAAGGTTCTGTGCCAGGGCTGTTGTGTATTTTTTTTTTGTAGTGCATGTTGAAACAGGGAAGATTCGAGCGTCCATGATGGAATACATTGAGGTGAATTAGCTTAAGATTACTACAGATGGGACGAAGGGCATTATATTGATTTTACGGAACCTTGTTTGAGGTCATCAAATGTGGCTGCCATTCTGTTTTTTTTTTTTTTATATCTTTGTTTTTAATAAAAAACATATAATTGATTATTGCATAAAATTTCAAAGAATTTAAACAGACTGCACCTAATCAATAATAACAACGATATATTTTTTTTTCCTTTACTTTTAAATTCTACTTTGTGGGCTTTCCCTCCGCAACCCAAGTCAAAATCCCCACAACCGCACCCCCACCCACAACCCACCACGGCTGAATCTTGAAAGTATCCATCGCCACAAACGCAAGCACCATCACCCCAGTCCACCCCGTATACTCCCCCAAATTGGTCACCCCACTCCCCGGAAGCGCAATCGCCTTCATCCACAGGATATACACTGCCGCAATCAAAAGCCCCACAGCAGCACTATTCAATCCTTTAAACACCTTTTTCAAGACCGATAAATCGCGGTATTTCGACCAAATCGGTAAAATGGCGGATTGAATCAAGAGGCCTGGCAAAAACACTGCAATCCACGCGAGGAAGGCGCCGACAAACATTGTCCCGCCGTTCATACGGTACGCTAGGGCGCCACAGAAGGCTGCAAAGTTGTAATTGGGACCCGGCATGATGTTTATGATTGCGAAACCCATGAGGAATTCGGTGCTGGAGAGCCAAGGGTCGGGGATGCTGACAATGTAAGAGTAGAGGAGGGGGATCACGACGGGGCCGCCCCCGAAAATGATGGCGCCGACAAAGTAGAAGGTTGAGAAGATGTTGATTGGTTGGTTGATGTTTTGGGTGCGGAGGATGGCGGAGAGGATGATGAGGATTACTGTGATGGCGAGGAGAATCAAGGCAGTGCGGATACCGTAGGAGACGAAGGTGTGTTGTTTGTCATTGGTATCGTTGGGAGTGAGGTTGGTTTCGTCTTTGATGGTGTTGTTGATTGGTGGATCCGTATTTTCTGGAGTTGGTGATGAGGAAGAGGTTTCTGGAGCAGCAGCATCTGTTTGTAACGATGAGGTGGTGGTGGTGGCGGTGGTGACCGGAATTGCAGTAGAATCTGACGTGATAAACTCGAGCGGAGTCTCCTCAGTAATTGTATTCTTCTTTCCGCCCTTGTAGTACTTTTTGGTCCAAGTTGGTAACTCTGCCTCAATAAACGTTGTCAACCCACTAACA
Source organism: Obelidium mucronatum (assembly GCA_025765595.1). Classification (NCBI taxonomy): domain Eukaryota; kingdom Fungi; phylum Chytridiomycota; class Chytridiomycetes; order Chytridiales; family Chytriomycetaceae; genus Obelidium; species Obelidium mucronatum. The sequence continues at coordinate 282,787 of JAIVFH010000025.1, forward strand.
GCCATCAATAGAGGAATCAACCACGGCACCGAAGTAAAGTTTATCACAAGCACGATGGCTACAGCTGCAATAGAAATACAGGTGCTATCGTGCAACAGCTTGTAAGAAAGTTGCTTTGCTGCAATGGCGATCAAAGCAATCGCAACTGCAGCCAGACTGCGTTCAATATAGAGAACATAGAATGGAAGCGCATTTCCGGATGAGGTTCCAAGTAAGCTGATGGCGTACGCCAAACTTCCCATAACAAGGGCTCCGGGAAGACAGTAGCTGAAGAAGGCAAAGATGCCTGCGGGAACGCCTCCGCGGAGTAATGCAATAGTGAATCCAAGTTGAACAGATGGTGGCCTGGAGTGAGAGGAGTGGTTAGTTGTGAAACTGAAAATAGAAACAGATTGGTCCCTACCCTGGTAGTGCATTGCAGATGGCAAACAGCTCGGTAAAGGCTTGGTCAGAAATCCATGCCTTCTTGGTTACAAAAGTGTCCAGGAGAATAGCGATACTGGCCTGCCGACAAGAGGAAATATGAATGAGGAATCATTGTGGAAAAACTTGAACACACCTGCGGACCACCAAATGTATAGAAACCAAGTGGAAAGAAGGTAAGGAAAACTTCCTTCAAGCGTTCCGACAATGGTCGCATGGGTTGCTTGTTTGTTTGTTTTTTTCGTGTTGACATAATTTTGGCATGTTTCGCTTGTACTATCCTTGATTACGCCATACCTCCGTGCTGTCGCACGTGCAACTTCAAACGAAAATATAAAAAATCCATATCAATTTAAGAAATGCTACATGAGAGACAGATATCAGATCTCATTTGTCAGCATCCGTTTTAACTTGCCACTATTTGGTTTATTCTGCTTTGGTATCAGAAAGGCGGTATCAAAAACACAGAAATATACCGCCTATATGGCGGCAGGGACCAAAACTAATAAAAAATAACAATAAAATGGCAGCAGGTATACCGCCTACGGCTGTGGCTCGGCGGTGGCTCAGCAATGTGGTGCCGTCTACCCTACCATAGGATTTCGCTTGTGGCGATAAATAAGCGGCAATTTCACATACGGTCAACATTCATTATAATTAATTTCAATAGCAACAAGGAATGAAATGGGACGCGTCGCATCATATTTGTTGTCTGTCCTTCATCAGAGAATACATTTTGTGAAACAAAAAGCATCAACCAAAACAAACTGAAACCACAAAAGAATCATCCACCAATAATGGCGTCAACGACGCTGAAGGAACTCCAGCGCATGATAACGAATTTAAAGCAGCAGCAGCGACAGGCGTGTTCATCAAGCGAAGTTTGCGACAGTGTATATGACGGGGGCAGTGAAGGGTCAAGCAGTGGGTCGCCCACCACAACCGACATGGACGACGACGCCAACCTCCCCGTGTCTTTGCTGATGGATTTGGTGCGCAGCGTGTTTCGCCACTTTGACAGCTCGCTTGCCGGCGCCACAGACGACACCAACACAACCACCAACACGCACTCGGACACAACCACCAAGAAGACGCATCTGCGCAACAGCATCCGCCAGGTGGAGCAGTTCCAGCGCGCAAACCCGGGTCTCGTGCTGAGTGCCCAGGAGGTGCTTGACGTGCTGGAGAAGGTGGTGGCGGCAAGCGTGGTGCGCTCGCTCCTGAGCCAGAATACTTGCGCGGACGCGGACGAAAAGGAAAAGGAAAAGAAAAAAGAAAACGAAAAGGAAGACGCAAAAAGCGAACACGAAAAGGAAAAAGAAAACCGGTGTCGCTCGCCGCCGCCGCGCCGCTTGACGCCGTCGCACGTTTCGTTCCGCTCGCCGATTGCGGCGCTGCCGCTGGCGCTGCTTGGCGGCGGCGGCGCGGAGACGGCGGTGGAGATGGACGACGACGACGCCGACGCCGACGTGTTCTTCACGCCCGCGTCGACGCCGTCGGCGAAGCACGCGCCGTTCAGACAGCGGAAGCACGCCGTCGTGTCGCCGTCGCCCGCTTCCGCTTCGACCCGCAAGTCCGCGATTCCTCGACGCGTGCTGTCCGCGTCCACCACACAGCCCGTTCTTCAGCACCCGTCGTCAGCATCCACTCCCGCCTCGCATAAACCCTCTCAGCTGTCCAAGTCTATTTCGGCCGCATCTCCTTCATCTCCGTCTCCATCGCCATTCGCCTTTCCTTCATCAACAACAACTGCAACAACTGACACGACTGCTTCTTCAGAAACTGAGAATTACTTTTCTTCAAACCCGCTATTTTCTTCTTCTTCTTCTTCCTCTTCCTCATCTTCCGACAGTTGTCGTGAGAGTTCTACCAGTGATTTACCAACTGGTGCTGGTTCCGATAATGACACTGTTCGTAATGGTTTTCCTGGTATTGATGCTGAAGGTCCTCCCTTCTCTTTATCCTCTTGCGCTGCCGATGACGATGTTGCCTTTTCTCTTGAAGGAAATGGGTCTTTGGATAAGGATGGCAAGCTGTTGAGATTTCCTGTTGAAGAGGTGTTTGTTTGTTTGTTTTATTGATATCCGCCGTAGGCGATGGGAATCTTCTTTTTCTTCTTTCTTCTTTCTTTTTCACCGCCCCTATGTGCTGCTTCTAACAGAAAACATAGAAACAGGAACTTCAATCCACAATCTCAAGCCTCCAAAAGCGTCTCCAAGAAGCGAAAAAGGGATATGAGCAGAGTGCCACTTCTCACGAACACAGAATCATACTGCTTCAAGAAGAAGTGGAGAGATTGAAAAAGAGTGTTGGTGGTGGACGTAGCGCGCGAGGTTCTATTTCTGGTGGTAGCATTAGCAGTTTGTATGGGTTTGGATTGCATGGTAGGAGAAGAGAGGGGATAGAAGAGCTGGAATATGTGAGTTATCGTATGGACCGCCGAAGGCGGTGATTTCTGTTTCCTTTTTCTGTATTCTACCGCCGAAGGCGGTGATTTCTTTTTCCTTTTTCTGTATTCTACCGCCGAAGGCGATGATTTGTTTTTCCTTTTTCTGTATTCTACCGCCGAAGGCGGTGATTTCTTTTTCCTTTTTCTGTAAACTACCGCCGAAGGCGATGATTTGTTTTTCCTTTTTCTGTATTCTACCGCCGAAGGCGGTGATTTCTTTTTCCTTTTTCTGTAAACTACCGCCGAAGGCGATGATTTGTTTTTCCTTTTTCTGTATTCTACCGCCGAAGGCGGTGATTTCTTTTTCCTTTTTCTGTAAACTACCGCCGAAGGCGGTGATTTCTTTTTCCTTTTTCTGCATACTACCGTCTTTGACGGTGAATTCTTTTTCTTAATTTCTTTTCCTTTTGCCTGCATACTACCGTGAATCTCTTTTTCCTTTCTATGCTGCAATTACATACTTTCAAACTCATTCTTTACACCCTTCAACAGCTGGAAGAAGAAAACGCGAAACTTGCAAAAGAATTGTCAGACTCTCGTGGACTAAACACAAAGCTCAAGGCGCAATTGGATCGACGGAATGAAGCCAATGGCAAACTTCGGGAAGAACTTGATCAAACTCTTATTGTTTGCGGAGGTCTAGAGTATCGAATTGATGTATTTGAAAAAGAAATGAAGAAGGTGGCTATCGTTGATTTTGGTTATGCTTGTACTGACTGACATTTTGTAGAAAACGGATGAATCATCTGCTCTTGCTTCTATCGTCACTAGACTCCAAGCTGATGTCAATACGTCTGTTCAGGTTATCGAATCGCTTACTGAAGAAAATAGGGACTTGGTGGCTGCAAAAGAAAGTTTGGATGCCAATTTGAAAGAAATTATGGAACTGATGCATGTTGAGCAAGAAGATGACGAAAAACGGGAAGAAAATGAAGACCATGATGATTTTAGTTTCTCGAGTGCAAAACATGATCGATCGAGAGTGAGTTTCTACTTTTTCTCTATGCTTTTCACAATTTCAATTTCATTTAAATTATTTTTACTTTGCACTCAAAAATCAAACCAGTCTCTTCACTATGAACTCTCCAACAGCATTCTCCACGAAACCCATTTAGAAGAAACCCCATCCTTTCTCCAAACCCTCTCCAAATGCGCCACCACCCGCCCAAACAGCACCCAAACAGACAGCCCATCCAACACAACCACATCAACACAATCCATCCCACTTTTCGAATTCCGTAAATCCCAAGGAACCTGCACCCTCACAATCGAAACGACCAGTACAGCAGTCCAAAGTGTTGCCAAAACGCGTGACGCAGCCTGTCTCTACAGTCCAACTTTCGCAAGCGTCCACATTGGGGTCCAGACAGTACGACACGAGGTTGTAGAGGCGTCCTGTCAATCCATGGACCCACCTTCGTATACTAGCGTTGACGTGCAAACAGTGGGAGTCGGGAAGCGGGAGACGAGTGTTGAAACGGATGTAGTGTTGAGTGTTGATTTGTCAGTGCAGACCGAGACACGAGGGTTAGTAGACACTGGCGCCGTGGATTTATTTGTAGGTGTTGAACGTGTAGGGAGGCAAGAAATTGATGTTCAGACGGAGGGACCAGGCGTTTGCATGAGTGATGAGACTGTTGATTTGTTTGTTGGAGTTGAGAGAGTAGAACGGGTATCTGGGGGAATGCAGACGGAAGCAGGTGTTGGATCTGCTGGTGCTGCTGTGCAAACGGAAGCGCCTGTGAATGTGAGTGAAGCGTTTGGGGTGTGTATGGTTGAGAGTCAAGTTGAGACGATGGTTTCTGGGAACGATGTGGCGGCGATGGTGGAGGCGGTGAAGAGGGTGAAGGAGTTGGAAAGTGTTATTGAGAAGATGGAGGGGGATTTGGAAGGGGTTTGGAGTGTGGAGGTGGAAGGGTGGGTTTCGTGTTGTGTAAGTTTTTTTTTTTTTTATAGTTATTATTATAATTTTGGGAAGTTGGTATGTACTGACTGACTGCTTTACTTTGTTTTCAAATATAGGAACTCTTGAAAAGTGAGGTGAAGGAACTTCAGATGGCCATCTTGGAGAACCGTAGAAAACTCAACTTGAGGAAACACTATGATGAGGAAGTTGAGAGATGGATTGATGAGTTGAAGAATCAAGTTTTGAATGTGGAGGAAGTTATTGGTCCTGCGAGAGAAGGTGAGGAAGTTTAATTTTGAATGCTGAAGATGTCTTTTTTTAATTTCCAAAAAAAAAAAAAAAAAAAAAAAAAAAAAAAAAAAAAAAAAAAAAAAAAAAAAAAAAAAAAACAAACACAGCTTTGGAGAACAGACAAACTCTTGATGATACTTTGGTTCATCGGGTTCAAGCCTTGTTGGAATTAAAGGGAGAATATGAGGAATCGATAAGGAGGTTGGAGGATGCTCGCTTGGCTGACCATGAGGTATACTACTTTGAAGAAATGGGAGGGATGGATGATTAATCGCAAAAAACACCACGGCCAACAGAAACATCACCAACAAATGTTTGATATGTCTTTAGTTACTTTGAACTCCCAAGTCATTAACGGTTTGGTTCTTTTTTTTTGTTGGTTCTTTTCCTTGGCTGACTTGTTGTGGTGATAGATCCCATTCCTGCTGAAGAATGGTCAGACGAGGAAGAAGAACATCAACAGGATGTTCGCGAAAAATCCGCCGCACGACACGCGAAAGCCCGAAATGCACGAAAAAGCAACACCACCACACAACAACAGAAACTACCAATGAGCACATTATTCAATGGGGAAAAAATAGCTGCTTACGTGATTCTCCCTCTCCTTGCAATGTCATATCTGTCTTTGTCTATTACGTCAACAAGGGGCAATCTTGATGGCGTAATAGCAACCTCAAGCGACGCATATCTTCTTCAGCAACGAGGAGCAGCACCTGGCCGCCCGTCTAGTTCCATGACACCGTTGTTCAACAGTGGAGGAATCAGTGGTGAGGCAGGGCCTGGACTTGTGGAGCGGGTAGATCAAGCAATGGTTGTTGTTGAGGGAGCTGTTCGTCGTGTGGTGGGATGGGGCTCATCAAGTCAGGTATCAGATGAATTCGGACAAAGAGAGGCGTCGTCGCAAAGACCGCGAATCATGTAGATTTTTTTTTTATTGTTGTCCCCTCGTACAATCGCTGGCACTGTTTTTATCTTTTGACCTTTGCGTTTTATTTTATACGAAAATAAATTTGTCTGGTTTGCGAATTACTGTGGGAGATTGGCGCGGTTTTGTACTGGAGTGGACAAACGTTCAATAATGGAAAAAAGAATAAAAGTACACGGTATTTTTTTTTGTAGTAAAAACGCAAAATGTCTCTCTTCATTGGTCGTCTTCCAAGCGAACTCAAGGTATTTTGGATGGATAACTGCTTTCCAATCTCACATTTAACCTCGCTGCTTTTGATTAGGTTCGCGACTTGGAGGATATCTTTCAGAAGTTTGGGCGAATTAGCCGGTATGTCTAAGCTGCTGGACTAGACCCACTGACTGACTGACCACCATCACAAATCTGCCACTGTTTTATGTCAAAAGACTTGATATCAAGCGTGGAGCTTCGGTAGCTACTACTTCTGTCCCCCTTTTTCTGTTGTTGTTGCTAAGCAATCTCACATCTCTTTTAAACAACAGTTCAACTTTGCTTTTGTTGAGTTTGAGGACAAGCGGGATGCTGAAGATGCTCTTCGTGAGACGGATGGCAAGGAGGTAAAGCACGGGGAGGGGTGGCAGTGGTGTTGTTCCTACGGCGGGACTGACTTTCTTTGCTGTACCACCACCATCAACCAAAAAAAAAAAAAAATGTAGCTGCCTGAGTTTGGAACTCGTCTTGTCGTAGAACTTGCCAAGGGCGGTTCCAGACGTGAAGGAAACTCCAACGAATGCTTTAAGGTGGAGATGACAAAGATATTTTATCTTATTCTAACCTTTCTTTTTTTTATGAATTCAAGTGTGGCCGCGAAGGGCACTGGGCTCGTGATTGTCGTGAAGGCGGAGGCGGTGGTCGTCGGTTAGTATCTGCTTTGCTTGCATTTGGACCTTTCCTAAACCCGCCATTTTTTTTCGCTCTCGGTAGTGGCGGTTCTCCACGTCGCAGGTATGAATGTATCCCTAGCATGGCCTTCAAAAAGCCATTTTTTCCCTCTAAAATACCAAAAAGACTTATTTTATGGCTCTGACCCCCGAAGCCTGTCGTCTTGATTACATCCCCTCTCCCATCGCTTTTTTTCATTCCCCTTGTATGCTGCTTGTGCTGTTCCGGTGGCTTTGCAGATGCTGCTTTTATGCGAGATCCGTGCTGATTCAGAAGCATTGCCCTCTGGTCTAAAAAAGAAGCCCGAAAGCTGCAAGTCCCTTCTCATTTGATCTTGCCCGCTCGTCCACCTCTTCTTCATTATTCTCTCATGTTTTGTCTCTGTAGTCTGGCAACGAGTGATTGCTGATTCAGGGGCCTGCTTGATTTCATATTCCTTTTTCTTTTGCAAGCCGACAATCCAATGCTGATGACTGTTCTTTTCTTTCACGTCTTTACTCTCAACAAAGACGTTCTAGATCTCGCTCCAGATCTCCTCCACGTCGTAGATACGACAGTCGATCTCCTCCTCCACGCAGAAGATATGATGATGACCGAAGACGTGATGACTCGCCACCACCACGTAGACGCGATGACTCTCCACCACGTAGACGGGATGATTCCCCACCACCACGCAGACGTGATGATTCGCGTTCACCAAGACGTGATTAAAGTAAGATGTGGAGGGGGGGTTTGTACGGATGAAATTGTACGGGGTGATGTTATGCCGCCTGTGTGAGTTTTTTTTTTAAGTTGTTGTTTTGGGTTTTGTTGTGGAGGTGAATTATGTGTCCTATTTTTGTGGAGTTCATAATAAAAGAGGGACTTTATAATCGAAGATTTCAAATTGTGATGGAAAGTGATTCTGACCCCGACTGGATCGATGTCGATGAGCATCAAGGGACGCAACGAGGCGACGACGAGACTGAATCGAGCCGCGAATCTGAATCTGACGAGGAAGAGTATTGGGATGCAGAAGCAGATGATGATGATGGTGATGATGACGTAGGTGGAGAACAAGCGGCAGCACTTGAGCCCAACAGTCGCTCCACGTTCCCAAAAGCAGCTTTATTCAACCATTTCCGCTCGAGAGACTCTGCAATTGTCTTTTCTCCCTTTGCAAAACAGCTCCTTCTTTCAAAGTTTCTGCCATCAGCAAAATTGCTTTCTTTACCCCACCACTTGCTGTGGAAGGAATACACTGCAAAACCATACTGTGCCCAATTCAGCGACGATGGTTCGCTCTTCTACAGTGCAACTCAGGACTTTCAGCTGCATCTTTACAATGCCCACAACAACTTCTCCAAGATTGCTACAATTAATGCGTGTCCTGGTCGCTGGACTATTACCGACTGCGATATGAGCAAAGATTCACGCTCTCTTTTGTACAGCTCGATCCACCGCACTATATTCTTTGTAAATCTGGCTCCTCTTGTGAACAACGAATATGTAACAGAGGATGACGATTATTCCTCGCATATTCCCCTTTCGATGGGAGAGAACTGTGGTATTTGGTCTATTCGGTTGAGTGATGATGGCAAGGAAGTCGTTGCTGGGGCGTCTGAAGGTCTGATTTTTGTATACGACGTGGAATACAAGCGCGTTCTTCATCGGTGAGGGAACTTACGTTTCTTTTCCTTGCCTCTACCCTTACCAGCTCTTATTCATACTCACTGATTAATCGTTACAGTGTTGATGGCCACCAAGATGATGTCAATGCAGTAACGTTTGCAGATCAGTCCTCCAACCTCCTTCTCAGTGGTTCAGACGACGGTCTTTTGAAAGTCTGGGATAGACGTAGCTCTCTTCAATCCAACACGCCTGCCGGAATTCTCCCAGGCCATACCGAGGGAATCACTTTCATCACCACAAAGGGACGTGATGGACGCACAGCCGTTTCCAACGCCAAAGATCAAACAATGAAACTTTGGGATCTCCGTAAACTGGTGTCTGCTTCGGGTGAAAAAGCGCGTGCCCTTTCGCGTGTTGATTATAGCACTGGATTCGATTATCGTTGGCAGCCGTACCCCAAAAACCATGCGAGGACGAATCCTCATGATGTCAGTGTGGGTACTTTTAAAGGGCATTCCGTGTTGAGAACTTTGATTCGATGTCATTATTCGCCGGCGTCTACTGGGCATCGGTATTTGTATACAGGTAGTGCAGATGGGAGTGTGTACATTTATGATCCAGTGTTGAATCCGTCGGGTGGAGAGCCTATTCGTGTTCTTAATAGTTCTCCACTGAGAAGCAATGAAGGTGCAATGACTGCTGAGGAAGAGGAAGCGGTTTTGGAACGTTTTGCTCCTGACGATAGAGAAATGACGGCTGCAGAGCGGAGCTATCTCTTGAGACTGTTGAGACAAAGGCAGCGACAAATATCTGGAAGAGAAGTTTGTGTACGTGATGTTGCTTGGAATCCAGATGGTCCACAAATTATTGCAAGTGTTTGGAGGAATGAGGAAGGTGGATTGGAATCTTTTGAATATCAGTGAGCAATACATAAAGGAGTTCTTAAAACAATTTCTATTCTACCAATCAAGCCTATTTGGGAATATCCAAAACGAAATAATATAAAGGCAGGGGATTTTTTCTTTTGACTTAATGCAGTTGAACAACGAAGAGGGGAATGAAGAATCCTTACGGTGTTACGCGGAATACTTTCGCGGTTTTGTCGCTGCAACCCATCACAACAAAGTTCCCACACGATGAAACTTCTGTACATATAATAGAAACTGGATCATCCTTTCCATCAGCTTTAGCCAAAACTGTACACATGGAAACAGCTGCTCCACTTGCCCCATTGCCACTGGCGGTCAAGTTTCCCTCCTTGAACACGCACATTTTTCCATTCATACCCGCAACAGTAAACCACAAGCCACTACGACTATAGCGGGCACATCCCCACGGTGCAGGTTTCCCATCAACATCACCGACATCGAGATACACACTCCCATCATCAACCCCATTCCCTAACCTCCCAACATCTCTCGTCAAATATCGTTGCGCAACACCATCCTCCAAACCAACCGTAAGAATTGGAATCAATGGATTCAAGTCAAACCCATGAACCCCACTTCTAAACCCAAACCGTTCCAAACACTGTCCACTGGAAACATCCCATAACCGAACACTCCCATCACAGCTCCCCGAGTACAGTTTTTTCCCATCGCGACTCAAGGAGGTGCACGTGACGGCGCCAGTGTGGCCTGAGAAGGTGAGTTTGTGTGTGAGGCTGTCCATGTCCCAGAGATGGATCTTGTTGTCGCTGCCTCCGACGAGACAGGTTTGGCCGTCGTGGGATAGCGTGATTGAGTATGTGTCGTGGCCGTTGGTGGGTAGTTTTGCTGTTACATGGGGTTGGGTCTGTTTTTTTTTGGGGGGGTTTTTTTTTTAATATTTGTTTTATGATAATTTTATGAAAAATAAAACGCGACTTACAGTATTGATATTACAGATTGATACGTCTTGGCCTTCTCCTCCTGCTACCAGAGTTTTCCCGTCGGATGATATTTTGATTGTTCGTATGTAACTGCTTTCATTGTGGTTATACTGAATGTGTTTTTTTAAATGGGTTGTTAAGAGAAGAAGAAGAAGAAGAGAAAAAAAAGGAAGACTTTTACGTTTAGTTCAATTGTTCCCACTTGAGGTGCTTCTGGTAATGAAGTACTGATATCCCAAATTTTGATCGTTCCCTAAAAGAGACACAAGTTAAAAATTGCCAGACTTTTCTTTCTTCAATAACAGCAAGAACAACAACAAAAAAAAAAAAAGTTTGGATTCTTTACCCCACATGCTGTAAACAGGTACTTGAAAGGCCTGCTTAACGCCATCGCACAGACTACATTCTTGTTTACGACTTTTGAATATTGTGTGTACCCTGTTGGCGCGTTCACTTGCATTATCGCAGGCAAGCTTTTGCGTGTGATTGATGGTAGTTGATTGTTGTCATGTGTTGGTGGTGGTGGTGGTGGGAGAACAGACATGGATACTATTGTGGAGCAGCCCATTGTGGATCCAGGAATATGCATTGGTGGGAATTTTTGATGATTTCTTGGATGCGCGTTTTGTTGTTGTTGGTGTTGTTGCTGTTGTTGTTGTTCTGGTGGAACAGATCTGGTGTTCAATATTGGGCTTTCTCCAACAGTAGGTACGGTGACTTGGGGGAAAGCAGTATCGGCTTGTTCGGGCGTGGCGGACTTCCATCTGATTTGTAAACATTTTTTTTTTTTTTTCGTCAACAAACACCACACAAATTGATGGATGAAATGGGGGAGGATATAACCTGTATTCCAATTCTGGACTTTCAACGGAACCAACACTGTCTCCTGCAGCACTATTTGTACTGTCTCCTCGCATTCTTTTGTCTCCAAGAACAGACATTGGACTTCCACTTCGTTTTCCAAATGGATTCACTGAACAATCTAGATGCTCAAACGACTGCTGTCGTGACGAAAACTGATGTGGATGCTGCATATTCAGTGCTGAAGAAGCACCCGACATTGTTCGTACCGGCGCAGAAGCAGCCGCAACCAACGGTGGTGGGCCACCACTTGAAAGCGCAACCTCTGATCGAGAAAACCTCTCAATCGCCTCCAAATCCATCTTCACACCCACACGAACGTTTTGTGGAACAATGCCTACAAGCTGCCTCAAAATTCCTAGATATTTGGCTCCAATTTCTTGGTGTTTCCCACACTCTTGGACCAACGCGCGGCTTATTTCGAGGAACTGGTTTCGTTCCTTGACGGCTGCGAGGATGAGGGCATCGCATTGTGTGAAGGCGCGGCGATGGGCTTCAGAGAGGTCTGTTTGTGGCTTCAAGTTTGCTTCGGCGAGGATGTTGGAAGTCCATGAGACTGTGGGACCAAGAGTTGGGTGGGTATAAGTCTGAGGGGGTGGGATTTGAGTTGCGTTCAAGTGTAGCTGTGTTGTGATGGCTGTCATATTGAGAGTGGCTGTTGTGGCGGATTGTACTGCAGGAGGTGCCTGTTGCCATTTCAAATGGATGGGTTTGTGAGTTTGCGTGGTTTCTTGCTGATAAATTTCTTGGGGCTGTTGTTGAAGTGGCGGGAGTGTGTGGTTCTGATAGTTGCTGTAGTTTTGAGGAATTTGGGTTTGGGAAGGGGGAGTCTGGCTCGGCTGAGGCTGTGGAACAGGTGTATTTGATTCAGGAGCCAGATAAAGGTTGCTTAAAGAGTTGGCTTTATGGCGCAGTGGGGGTGGCGGCTGCATAATAGATGGGGCGGCTTGTGGGTGGAGTTGAACTTGGTTGGGATGTGGCCGAATTGCCTGAAATCCCCCATCTTTTCTCTGGCCGACTGGTTGCATCAACGCTTCCAGACGGTGGACGGCAGATGTAATCCTTGGGTCTCCGCCATCGGCCGGTGCCCGTGTTCTTATCTGTTCACACTCGACATCAGGCAAAGTCCTCCGTCCTCTCGTGTAATCATCCCTAACCATCACAGATGGCTCGGCAGTGGCTGCTGCATCGGCTATCATGTTCAAGTTTGACAGTGGGCTGTTGATCAAATTATCAAAACGCGGAGACGCGTTGAGGACGACAGCGGCATGAGCAGCTGCACTTGATTTCTTTACAATCGCCGCTTTGGTTTCGTCGCTGATCATGCTTGGAGAGTTGTGAAAATATTTTGTTTGTTGTTGTGGCAGTATTTTGACAGCAATCTACAAAGATCTCGTCTGTCGAATGAAAAGTGTATTTTTAGCCATGATCTAGGGACATCGTACTTTATGAATCAATACCTTGTCTTCTTTGTGCTTATATTCAGATGTCGAACGGCGGGTAGGTAGGTGACAAACCCTGAATAAGAGACCTTGTGGCTTGACAGGATGTGTATGAACTTGATTTGTCAGTGATGTGGAAGAGACTGGTATGGTCCGTGAAGAAAGGTCCAAGTCTCTCGTGTACTCTTTCAAGTTTTTGAAGAGTGCTGAGGTTGAATTTCGTTGACTGGAGAGCGAGAACTGGCCAGACGTCAAAAAAATTGTCGGTCGGAATATGAAAAAATCCTTGCCCTTTTAAAATTACCTGCAAGGAAAGATTTCCTAGCGATAAAAACAAAGAAGCTCCCGTTTTGGAGTTTTGATCGTATTTAGTGTTGGTTATTGTTTGAAGTCACCGGCCTTTTGGGGGGGTCCGTCAAGTTTGACAGCTGAGAGTTAAGAAATTTTGAAGAATTGAGATCATAGAGACATGTATGAGTTTCGTGTGGACCAGCAGCGTAGAAGACGCATTTGAGGATAGAATTTGTCCAATTCAGTGTTTTATTATTCATTCATCACTATCAATAAAATGGGCAACCAGCAGTCGCAGCTCGCGCAGCTGTCGTCGGCGACGGCGTACTCGTCGTCGAACGCGGCGGCGGTGTTTGTCGCCGACCTGGGCGAGCACGGGATTTCGTACGAGAAGAGGTTTGGCGCAGTGTGACTCGGCGGTGCTTGTGCGGCGCTGACCTAAACAAAACAACACAACGCAGCCTCGGCGCGTCGCGCTTCCTCAAAACAATAAAGTGCCGCCACGCCGCCGACGGCGCCGCGCTGCTCACGAAGGCTTTTCTGAAGCCGCTGGTCGCCGCCGCCTCCGACGACGCCGCGCTGCGCCAGCCGCTGTCGCTCAAACTGACGCTGCGCGCGATCCAGGCCGAGTCGGACATCCTGGTCCACATCCCAAATGCCTTTCCCTACTTGAAGGTCGTCGAAACTGCACGCGCGGGATACATGATTCGCCAGTTTCTATACAGCAACCTGTACGATCGCATCAGGTACTCCTTCAGTGTCGGATTCCTCGGTCCATGGGGATAGGGGATATATCTCTGATCCACAAACCCGTTGTTTCAATTCAGCACCCGCCCGTTTCTCACTACCGGAGAAAAGATTTGGATAGCCTTTCAGATTCTGGTCGGAGTGTCCCAAGCTCATGCAAATAATGTAATATCATCTGATAAACTGCAACGCGTTGGTGCTTAATTCAATTTGGCAGATATTCCATGGTGATATAAAAACTGAGAACATTCTGGTCACAAGCTGGAATTGGGCTTATCTTTCGGACTTCTCAGCATATAAACCTGTATATTTGCCCGAGGTAGAACACCTCAAAAAAGTATCATCAACGCGCTTGAATTGAAAAAAAAAACCCCCAGGACAATCCCGCAGATTTCAACTTTTTCTTTGACTCAAGCTCTCGAAGAAGCTGTTATTTGGCACCGGAGCGATTTTTGGCTCCAGGCGAAACCTTGTTTCATGCAAAGCGTGCAGAATTGACACTCGAAATGGATATCTTTTCTGTTGGGTTAGGAGATGGTTCTTGTTCCCGCTTGTTTGCTCAAGAATGTGAACAATAGATGTACCATTGCCGAAATGTTTCTTGAAGGGACTCCGTTGTTTACACTTTCTCAACTTCTGCGATACAGAAGGGGGGAATTTGATCCAACTGTTACTTTGGACAAGATTGAAAATACCCATGTCAAGGTTCTGCTTTTTTTTGAAGGAGACCCACATTCTAACAATCATCCGGCTCTTTCTTTCAGATAATGCTCAAGTCCATGATATCTATTGATCCAAAGGCGCGAAAGTCCGCAGACACATATCTCAATGAATTGTTAGTGGATAATAAGTCCGTCACACATTGTTTTTGACATTCCCAAAAACACACAGCCGCGACTTGATTTTTCCTTCTTATTGCCACACGTTTCTGCATTCTTTTATCCACAGTCTCTCACTAGTTCGCTCCGCTCCAGGTGAAGGAGCAATTCCAGTGAACGCAGTTCCTCTTGGAACAGATGCCAAAGTTGGACGGATTTACAACGAATTTTGGAAAATTGCTGAAGCGACTGGGATTCCTAATGTACATAGTGCTCGTTTTCATGAGATAGCAAAGGGCAAGAAACTCAAACGTAGGTGTCCCAACATGTTCATGTTTGTATGAATCAACTTTTGCCACCTTTTTAGGCTCTCCGCTTTCCGGGGTTGGCCGAACAGTGAGTTGTAAATTTTTTATTGACCGGCAGTCGTCTTTAAGAATAAGAACAAACGCAACGCCCAATAGCACGCAATTCCGTTGAAGCTTAATATACCAAACTATACAACCAATTCAGAGGATATTGAAATTGTAGAATCCTGTCGTTAAGTATCGACCGCTGCTACATTTTTTTTTCCTCCATGCCTGACTCGACTCTTTTTTCTTGTAGATGATGTTTGTTTGATTCTTACAACTGTTCTTTGCACCGCAATTCGCAACACGCATTATCCGTCATCTCGTCTTATGGCTTTGGAACTGTTGCTTGTTCTTGGTATTCAATTGACAGACGAAGATCGCCTTGATCGTGTTGTACCGTACCTTATTCAGTTGCTCCAGGATGAGAATGCGGCTGTTAAGGCGGAAGCCATTAAAGTATTGACTCAACTGGTCAGTTACTTTCCTCCAACTCTCAGTTGAGCTATTTAAAACTTGCATCTAAAAGGCTTTCTTGTAGTTGTCAATGGTCGAGAGCATAACGACGGCTGATGTGAATATTTTCCAAGAATACATTTTGCCCGTGTTGAAAACCTTGGCATCTTGTCCCGATGCGCTCGTGAGAGTCACTTATGCGGCTTGTATAGCAAATATAGGTTAGATATTGTTTTGAGTATGGTTGTGAGTGCAGTCACTGAGTATCCTTGTAGCCGAAACTGCCATGAGATTCCTGGAGATATCTCAGTTATTTCAGCAAAACTTTATCGATAACGAAGGGGATGGAAATGTACATCAAGTTGAGTGTTTTCTATTTTACTTATTTTTATTTTTTATTTTTGGATTTCTGGAAAGTCGGTTCTTAAAAGTCCAGTTGACAGCTTTCATACGACGTTGCCCTTTATGAGCTTCGAGAGGCTATTCAAGAAGATGTCGTAATTTTTCTCAGTGATGCTGATGTAAATGTGAAACGTGCATTGCTTGGAGACATGCCGCGGCTTTGTATCTTCTTTGGTCGGCAACGCGCGAATGACGTTCTACTAGGGCATATGATCACTTATTTAAATGATCGCGATTGGAGGCTAAGAAGGTGAACGGATTTTGGAAAATATCGGACTACAAAATTTTTTTTAACGGGAATTCTTTTTTTTATATTATTTTTCGGGTGGTTGAATGCAGTTCTTTCTTTGAAAGCATCGTGGGTGTAGGCACATTTGTTGGAAGCCGAAGCTTAGAAGACTATATTCTTCCGTTGATGGTGCAGTCTCTAACAGACTCGGAAGAGTTTGTCGTGGAAAAAGTGTTGAGCAGTCTGACTTCTCTTGCTGAACTGGGATTATTCCAAAAACCGAAATTGAAAGAACTGGCGGGGACTATTTTGCCGCTCTTGTGTCATCCAAGTCCTTGGATTCGTAACAGTTGAGTAGTAAATTCCATGACAAAAAAAAACACACACACACCGTAAACCAATGCCAAAAAAAACAAACAAATCAAAATGAGAATAGGTGCGATTTCATTTATTTCTAATTGTGCGAAAACTCTTCCATTGATTGATGTGAGGTGCATTCTGTATCCTCTTTTGAAGCCGTTTTTGAAGAATGGTATTGGTGAAATCACCGATGTGAATCTCTTGTATGCGTTGAAAACTCCCGTAAGTAGCGAGAGAAAGAGATAGAAACACAGAAATGACGGGTTTTTCTTAAACATTATTCGATATTCTTAGTTAAGCCGGATTCTTTATGACCAAGCTCTGCTTTTGGCGTCCAAGACCCCTGTGGTGCCTTACAAAAAAGATCAAATTCAGGATTTATTGGATCTATCAGGAGAGAGGGATTTTGGAAATGGAAGGTGTGTGTGTGTCACAAAGTGTTGGTGAAACCTCCTGTTGTTATTTTTTTAAAAGAGAGAGCATTCTTAGTACGGAGCTGATTCTACGCCTCAGGGAGTTTGGTATGACCGACGATGACAAGGAAAAGCTTTTCGCTCTCAAATACTATATTTCAAAGTCGACTCAGAGAAGAATTGGTGCGGCAGCTGGCAATTCTGATTCAGATGAGCGAATTATGAGGGTATTGCAAAAAAACGTGTCGGGGATTTCTTCTTCCGCTAACCTGATGATGTTTAGAAAATGCCAATAGCTCCCCACACAGTGTTTTTGACGCCCCCAAAGTACATGAGCTCTGGATTTTCGGTGGTTGATGTAGCATCATCATCTAAACACTCTCGCCAATCTTCTGAAGCGCTGACAATACGTAGTACAAAGTCACCAGAACCAGGCACTTCCAGGGAGTGGACTCCATCATCCACCTATCAAATTCCCGCTGCGCGACATATTCGCCATAACTCTACTGCAAGTTCTGACGGGGGTTCCGTTGTTTCGGGAAGCCTTCCACCCCGATCGGCAACACCATCTTCCCTGAAACAAAGAAATTCCGGAATGAGACTCGCTGGACCTTCTCCTCGACCTACATCGTCGGTCGCAGCGGCGGAATCTAGTAGCAGGAGTTCTATTGTTGCGTTTGTTCCGAATTACACTGAAACTGAGGTGGATCGGTATTCAAGTGTTTCCGGGGATCTCGATGGTGGTAGTGTGGGGAAAGGGAAAGGTCGTATTGCTCCGAGTGTTGGGTATGCTCCAAGTAGTGCGGTGCATCGGGGTGCTGCTTCTGCGTCTGGTAGTTTGCGGAAAGTCGCTAGTGCTGTCAGTGTGGCTGGCGGCGGCGGTGGTGGTGGCGGTGGTGGTGGTGGCAGTGGTGAAAGCAATGGTAGTGGGATGGGATTGAATACTGTGAGTGTGATATCATCTGGAAGTGAGTTTATATCCTTTTTTTTTTCTTTTTTGGTTATTTAATTTCTTTTTTAATTAGTTGATGGTCGCGATGATTACGTGAAGGCTTTGATTGATGCAAAACGGATTGAGTTGTTTCCACCTCCGATATATGGTAAAGATTTTTCATCTGTTTATGAGTATTATGGAAGGTTTTTTTTTTTTTTGACTTGAGTTCATTCAGAACTTGGTGCAAGAGTCCAAACACCAGTCTTCAAAAGCCGGCGTCCTACTGGAGCAGTTGGGAATGGATTGGATCTCAAGACATGGAGACCGAAAGGTTTGTGCTGACTCTTGTGGGATTTTTTTTTAAAAAAACTTTTTTTTTCTTCTGTTTTCTGGGTGCAGGAATTCTGGCAGCACATTTGACAGAACACCGTGCTTCAGTGAATAAGATTTGTGTGGCTCCGGATCACAGCTTTTTTGCGTCTGCTTCTGATGATGGTACAAATTAAGTTTCTGTTATATATAAAAAAAAAAAAGAACGGTGGGTCTAAATTTTATGGGTTTAATTTCAGGTACCATCAAAATCTGGGATTGCAAACGGCTGGAGCAAAATGTGACAAATAGGGCGCGATTGACGTATTCACAGCAAGGTATTTGTTCAGGCGTAGTAGTTTGGAAATTGTGAAGTGTAACCGTTTCAACTTTTGAACGACAATAGGCGGGAAGATTAAGGATATCACTTTTTTACAAAACTATCATACAATTGCATCGGCATCGGACAATGGAACCATCCATCTGGCTCACGTGGAGTATATGAGTGTGAGTGGGATCAGCAAGAGTTCTCCTGGAAAATACTCTGGTATCAATGTTGTCAAACACGCCTCTGTAAATGATGGTGATCGGGCTGCTGTGCTGGATCATTTTGATTCGGGTGAGTGTTTTTTTTTGTTGTTGTCGTTTGAATGTGAGATGCTAACTCTGGGTCATAGATCAATCGTCATTACTTGTCTATGCAACAATGCAAGGAAAACTTTGCGGCCTAGATCTTCGCTCCATGAAGCCTGCATGGACTTTTGAAAGCCCACCCCATTTGGGGGTAATAACTTCGTTTGTGTCGGATCCACGAAATTCATGGATTTTAACGGGAACACATCGTGGTGTCTTTGTCCTGTGGGATATTCGCTTTGGTGTGCGTGTCAAGTCATGGGCTCATCCGTCTGGAATGCCGATTTGTAGCCTTGTTCGAAGCAGATTGAGCAACTCGCCCGTGAATAGACGCCCAACCACAACGTCGCAATCTTCGCCATTATCAAATTCACATAGTTATTCGTCAAAATCGGTGCTGGCATCTGTGGGCGGGACAACAAGTGAATTGGGTCTTTGGGATATTGAGGCGGGAGAGTGTCAAGAAGTGTGGTGTGCATTTGGAAGTGGCGGTACTATACAGCGTCAACAGCAGCATCAACAAAATGCGGTGTCTGCTTTACAGTCAGGCTCGAATGCAGATGATGTGTCCAAGGAAATGAACCGCATTTACGGAAAGGGGCTTAAAGCTGTTGTACCGTCACCGGGATCTCAATTCTTGGCGTCCATCAGCGAAAAAGTTGCGATTGATTCACCTCAAACAGAATCCAGTCTTTCATCCATTTTCTCGCCAGCAGATTCGCCGTATATTCTGACTGCTGGAACGGATCGGAAGATTCGGTATTGGGATCTAGGGACCGTTGGAAATTCTTATATTGTATCTGGGTTAGAACCATATGATTCCAAGCCGCGTTACAGGTTTTGTCCGTGTTTTTTTTGTTCTGTTTTGATTGTATGAAGCAACTCACATGCAACAAAAAAAAAATAGCTCCCACCCATACAAGGATTTAAACTTCAACATTGAATATACACCTCCACCACCTGCGACATCTACTACCCCTGCGCGACCATCTTTTCATTCAAATGCTTCTGGATCATTCCAGAACCAGCAGCAGGTTGGCGGAGGAATCAGCGAGCTGCTTGAAACTCCTCCTCAAATGGCAAGTCCGAGTATCATTAACCATTTGGATGCCATTAATGATATGGCCGTGACTCAAATTCCTTATCCTATGATCATTTCGGGAAGCAGAGATGGTGTCATCAAAGTGTTTAGTTGAGTGAAAAATAAAATCAAACAAAAAGCAAGACTCTGTAGCACAAGAATACACGATGGGCGAAAGTGGAGACGTCAGAACTTTGACCTTGTTATTTTTTTTTTTTGTTTGTTTGCAACGTGGTTGGAAAAAAAAACGCGGTGGAAAATGGTGGAAATTTCGAGAATCCTGATGACTCATCAAAAGAAGTATAAAAAGGGAGGCGTTGTTTCCTCTACACACATTCAAAATCAAAACAAAAAACAAAAACAAAAACAAAAACACGCATGAAAATGTTGAATTCTGTACGTCGCAATGCAGCAACCAATGCAATGTCCAAACGTTCCATGTTTGGTCTCTCAAGAGCTGCTCAACTTAACCCGGTGGCGCGTTCTGTGGCCAATGACCCCTTCTTTGAGCCTTTTGCCGCCATGGAAAGACGCATGAATAACTTATTCGGAGATTTCGGTTCTGTTCGTCCTTCCCTTCTTTCGAATTCTCCTGTTTCCTCGGGGGGATGGACGTCTCTGATCAACACGCCAAGAATGGATGTCAAGGAGACGGATAAGGCGTATATTGTTAGTGCAGATTTGCCAGGCATTCAGAAGGTAAAAAAATATACTTGGAATTTCATTTTTAACTTGAATGATAAACATATCGGGAAACAAAAACAACAGGAGCAAGTGTCTGTATCTGTGAAGGACACTGTCTTGACTATTTCTGGAGAATACAAGACCAGTTCTGAGGAAAAGAATGAAGTGGTGAGTGTTTGTTTTAATTTTTACTTAATTTTTTGACACTTTTATGCATAAATTTTAAACCTTTTCTTTTCATACAGCACCATATTATTGAACGCGCCAGTGGATCATTCTCTCGTTCCATTGCACTTCCTTCAGATGCATCGCCTGATGAAATCAAGGCTTCGATGGTTGATGGAGTTTTGAAGCTTGAAATTTCAAAGAAGGAAGTGAAACCTGAGGAAGGAATCAAAAAGATTTCAATTGAGTGACGAGGTCAAAGACCCCCCAAAAATGCATGATGTTCTTATATTTGTTATTAATGAGTCAAATAAAATATGTAAAAAAGAAACCGATATAGTTTTGCTGTTTTGGGTGGAGCCTTGTGTGGCTGGTTGAACATCGCCGTTTAAGTGTTTTTTTGATTAAATCGCTTTTTTCGTTCTTGATTTCACTTGCCGTTTAAGTGTCTTTTTTTTGATTAAATCGCTACAGTATTTATCTCGGCTCAAAAATCCCATTTAATGGTTAAAAAACCAACAAACCAATGAAGCTTTCTGTGTTGATATCTCTTTCAAGCGCTGTTCTTGCTGCTGCTGCAGACTCTTCTGCATTCAAATGGAGTTCATGTCCTGGCAAGGATGAAGTCAACTGGAAGTGCGGAGCCCTTCCTGTTCCATTGGACTACAGCAACGTAAGTGGTGATCCATCCAGTGCGCCTCTTCTCTCTCTTTCGCTCTCTGTTTATTCACTTCAACTTTTTGCAACTTTTGGGGAAAACAGAGCACATCCAGAAAGATTGAGATTGCGGCGGCAGTGTACAAGGCGCAAGTTCTCCCCTCTCTTGGAACAATTGTCTTCAATTATGGTGGGCCTGGTGCACCTGGAAAGATGATCCACTTGTCCTCAGCAGAATACTTGTCCTACGTGACTGGTGGCCGCTACGATATTCTTGGGTTTGATCCTCGTGGAGCTGGTGAATCAGCTCCAATCGTTTGCTTCAAGAGTGCGCTCCACCATGCTTACTACAATGCGCAATCCGCACTCTTGACTTCACCTTTTATTGGGGGATCAACCACCAGTTTGGAGGCGTATGCTGCGACAAAAGAATCATTGGCACATGGTTGTGGTTAGTACTACCAACAAGCAATAGTTCATTTATTTATTGCAATGCGTGTTGTATACACTGAACATGGAATGAACAGGGGACTATTCCAAAGATATCTTGCCATTTCTCGGAACCATGAATACTGCCCGCGACATGGACGAGATTCGGAAAGCGCTTGGTGAAGATGTCTTGAATTACTACGGATTCTCTTACGGCACAAGTTTGGGGGTCGTGTATGCCAACATGTTCCCTTCGAAGCTTGGACGTGCTGTTATTGACGGAGTGATGAACGTTGAAGCGTATGTTCCTTTTCGCTCTGGACCTTTCAACAGCATTCGTTCTAATATCTATCCCATCATCCCTGCTGCAGATACATGACTGGACCGCTGTTCAACATGCAAGACGATACTTCCGACCTTGACGAACTGGTCGACGCGTTTGGCCGCGAATGCGACAAGGCCGGACCCGCAGCCTGCCCGCTCGCACGGGCCGGCGAGAAGACGGCGAGGCGCGTGCGCCAGTTCCTGCGCACGCTGGAGAGCGCGCCGCAGTCTGTGAAGGGCGGCGCAGTGCCCGGGGTGCTCGGCGCGCCGGCCGCCGCCAAGGCGCTGTACCTCGCGCTGGCGTCGCCGGCGGCGCTGTGGCCGAGCTTTGCGGCGGCGCTGGCGGCGGCGATGGGCGGCAGTCCGCAGGCGCTGTTTGCGCAGGGCTTGGCGCAGACAAATCTGGACGCGTGTCCCGCCGCGGACGAGTCGGGCTTCGAGGCCTTCTACGCGGTCGCGTGTCTCGACTCGACGGGGAACGACGCCGACTTCAAGACATGGAAGGCCGCTGCCAAGAAAGTCGACAAGGTCAGCTTCATTGCCCAGAACATGTTTTGGCAGTACCTGCCATGCAAGTACTGGCAAGCAAAGACAGAGCGATTCAAGGGCCCTTGGAACCAAAAGCTGAAGAACAAGGTAAACTATCTGATTTAAAATATATATAAAAATATATTCCTAACCTGCGTGCCGTGCCACCACATCATTCCAGCTCTTGATCATTGGTAACACGTTGGACCCAATCACTCCTCTCCGTCATGCCAAGGAAGTTGAGCGTATCATGGGCGGAAACGGAGTTGTTCTTCAACACGAAGGCTACGGCCACATGTCGATCGCCCAGCCAAGCTCATGCACCACTGGTCACATTCAACAATTCTTTACCAACGGCACATACCCAGAAAAGGGCACCAAGTGCAAAAGTGATGGTATTCCTCCTTTTCCAGGCGCAAGCCCATTGAAGACGGCTGCAGGAGAAAAAAGCGGCGCCGAGTTGCTTCAATCCCTGATTATTAAGTACAACGTTTTTTAAAAATGAGGTTGAAAAAACAAGGCTTCCTTGCTTCTCCGTTTTTTTTTCTGCTTCTTTCTTTGTCTCTTTTTTTCTGATGGTAATGCAATTTCTTGGTGATTTCTATTTGGGAATAAAATGTTATTCGGTGTTTGATTTATTCGTTTTGAGAATATCTCACTGCCTTTTATTTAATGTTAGTTACTTCTCTGGAAGTTGTTATATCGTCCAACGCATCCTCAAAGTCTTGATTTTCCAGTATTACGTTTTGAAAGGGTTGCTCGTCCTTTTTGTTTTTAAAAAAAAGGCGCCGTAAGTATCGAATAAGATGAAGAAATAGCAAAATAATAAAGACTCACCATCGTAATGCCTGCATATTCCTGCCCTCTTTTTCGAGTCAATCCCACCAACTTTGCTTTTCGAAAGAGCTCCGCAATCCCAGCCCCACTAAACCCCTTCACTCTTGCCGCCCAATGACTCCAATCAATCAACGACGAACACCTTCCTCCTCCTCCGTCTACTTCCATTTTTTTGGCAAGCACTTGAAAAATAGATATTCGTTGCGCCAAATTCGGAGAACGGACTGCAATCAAACGATCAATTCGCCCTACATTTTTTTTTTTTGTCGAAAAAAAATTTTTTTAAATAAAAAAATTAAGAAGACTTGAAAAAAAAAAAATGTTAATCTTTTTTTTTTCTTTTCTTTGAAACAAACCTGGTCTCAAAAGAGTTGTATCCATCAACTGCGGATAATTTGTCGCCGCAAGAACAACAACTCTTGTCGTCGAGTTTGATTCTCCCGCCGCCGCCGCACCACCACCACCACCACTAGCATCCTGTTTCCCTGAATACGACAATGCATCCATCTCTTGTACAAGCTGTGCCAAAATCTTTTGTGAAAAGTCACCAGAGTTTTCGCGGGACGTGAATATGGATTCAATCTCATCCAGGAATATTATGCATGGACTTGTTGCTTTGGCTTGAGCAAATAAAGATGTGATTTGCTTTTCTGATTCTCCAATCTGTTGGTCGTGTGTGTGGGTGTGGTAAATTAAAAAAAAAAAAAAAAAAAAAAAAAAAAAAAAAAAAAAAAAGCAAAAAAAAACAACGTACATGTCCCTTTATAATAGCAGAAACAGATATCGAGATGAAATTGGCCTTGGTTTCTGTTGCAATCGCCTTTGCCAGAAGAGTTTTACCAGTTCCTGGCTGAATGACGAGATTGAAAAAATGTTTAACCAAAGAACACAATGGATAGAGAAGAACACAAGAGATAAGAGAAAGAGATAACATACTGGTCCATATCTAACAAAGGAGGGAAAAAAAGAGGGGGGCATTTCAGAAATCGTCATAAAAGCACAAAAAAAAAAAAAGTCTTGAAACCACTCACAACAAAACACCCTTGGACGGCTGAATACCAAATCTCTCCAACGCGTCTGCTTTCCCATGAAACCAGAAAAGACTCTCCATCAAAAGCTCCTTGACTCCTTCGAGTCCTCCAATATCCCCAAATTCAATTCTACCCCGTTCTTGAATCTCAACGCCATGGGTTCCCGTTTTGCGAATGTGTGATTTTACTTTGGTGATTCCATCTTGGATGTCGTTGGATGAGATGATTCTTGGTTGGCTTGTTGCTGTTGATATTGCTGTTGTTTCTGCTGTCCTCGTTGTCATTTCAGCGTCTGTTCTTATGGTAGCTGAACAGTTGGCATAGTTCCAGACGGCTGCGAGGTCAGCCAATGTGAAGCCAGAACAGTCGCGCGCAAACGCCGCAACTTGATCTGCTGTCAAGTCTGGACTACATTCGGTAGTGGGGTTTCCGGAGGATTGCGATAATAGCGTTTTGAGAATATTGGCACGTGATTCGGTAGTGGGTTGAGAAATTGTCATTTGTTCCTGTATCATTTTCGGTAAGAGGTCCAAAAAAGTAGAAGAAATTACAATAATAATAATAATAATAATAATAGCAAACCGGGAAACAACCGGATAGAGACTGCATATTTACACGCTCAGGATAAGCCGTAACTCCAATTAATAGAACTTGTAGTTTCCCCACCGCAGCTAGTTGCTTGATTGTGTTTATTGCCTGATATAGAAGCAAGTAGATTTCGCTCATAGTTTCCGAAGAATGTGATGGAAGAGATTTTGGAAATAAAAGCTCAAGTTTATCTAAAACAACTATAAAAAAAACGGGGGTGAGTGTTGGTTATTCTAGTTGCCTCCTGGAAATTATTTTACGAAAGGGTGTACGAAACTGATACTCTGTTGAGATGAAAGCGCGCGATCAATAATGCTTGTTAGCTCTTTGACTTGGTATCGAGAGGGTACAGTGAGGAGCCTGGTCATGCTGATCAAATGCGGTGTGACTCCATGTCCAATACAGAGGCTATTTATGAGAGATGATTTCCCTGAAAAAAGTGTGTGAGAGAAAGAATGAAGGTGAGGTTTGGATGTATAAAAACAGGTATGAAGGGTGATGATTTACCTGATCCTGTCGGCCCTAGAATCAAGGCACCGTAAAAGGCATCAATACATCCCAATTTGAACAAGAGAAACAAATCATTCAATCTAAAAAAAATGTTGAACAATAAACTTTAATGTCTACTGGCGAAGGTGGAATGGGAATACATATAAATGTTTTTAAAAAAGGAAGAAAGGTTTACCGCCTGCGGCGGTATGGTTCCGAAATGTCATCAAGAAATTCAATCGATCCGCCTTCAGCATATCCGCCTTCAGCGGCGTAAACAAATAAAAACTGAGGAAATCCACCGCCTGCGGCGATAGGGAACCGCCTACGGCGGTATGAACAAATACCGAAAGCCAGTGGATCCAAAAACATTATAATGAAAAAGAGATTTTTCACGGTCAGGCTCAATAGAAACGGACGAAAGACTTGGGATCAAAATAACTGTCTCATCAACTACAAGCCCGAATTCGCAGGCAGAGGAATCCGACGACAGTTCAAGATTGACAATATCAGCATTGACAGCGACACCATCCAACGTAACGAGAGAAATAGAATTCACTGAATCAACGACGCTTCTTGCATCCAGAACGACATTCAGGAGTTGGTGCTTGATCCAGTCTTTGGGGAAAGTGTCCAGGAACAAGGGGCCCACGCTGTACGCCAGCTCCAGCTTCCTGACCCGCGGAATAGAGTTTCGCGAAACAATGTCAGCGGCGATTGGTGCCTTGTCTTGCAGCGCTGCAAACAGTTCCGGCGGAAGAACCAGCGTTGCGGGCGCAGCGCCGCCGCCCAGCTTCGCGATTTCGGCGTCGGCGACAAGATCGACGGCCAGCGGGGCGCGCGCCGGGCCGTGCAGCGCCACGTGCACGGTGCCCTGCGCGCCGACGTGTGCGGCGGCCGCCTTGGCGCTGCGGCGGCGAGTCAGCGCGGCGGGCATTAGTCAGCAGCATTCGCTTACCGCAGCGGGTGCACGTGCGGCGAGGACGCCAGCCCAGAAAACGTGAGCGGCATTTTGTTGGCAAAAAGAAATAAATACTGTGCGGGAAATACAGGAACACCATGGCTCTTGCGCGCGACGCCACACACATTGCACACGCCGGGAGAGTAATCAGCGAAGCTGTGTCCCGCTTCGGGTTGGTTTGCTGCTTCGTGTTGGAGACTCGAAGATTTGGACAAAACTGAACCCAAAAACACACACATACATACATACACACACACCCTCTCTCTATCTCTCTCTCTCTCTGCTTCAGCATATCTGGCCTAGGAATGAGCTTCAACGGCGGAAAAGACTGCACAGTCATGCTCCATATTCTTGCCTTGGTCCTGAACCAACACCAGCAAGGAGAGTCTGACAGTTCAAAGCTCACTGCTTCATCATTACCGAAATCAATCTACAAGATGCCTTCGCTTTATGTAACTGCAACGGATCCCTTTCCGGAAGTCGATGCATTCGTTGATCATATGGCAGACTTGTAAGTGATGGAAACCCTGCATTAGTAATTGCGCCATTTTTGACCCTCCTTCTCTTCTCTTTCAGATACAATCTTGAAGTATACAAAACAAGTGCATCCATGAAGGATGGTCTCGAAGACTTTTTGGGAAGGTATCCGAATGTGAAGGCTGTTTTGGTTGGGACAAGGAGAACAGATCCGTATTCCAGTTGAGTATTCAGATTTCGCTGTATTTCTGGACGCATACCGCACCAGCCACCGCAGGATGATTTTTCTCTTTTTTCTTTTATCCATTCCGCCGAAGGCGTTTGGCTGTTACTGGATCCATCGAGGGCAGATGCATACTTCGATACGTACTGCCGTAGCCGGACCAATTTCTTTTTCCGGGTTTTCTCTCTTTGTTCCATTCCACCTTTTGATTCTATCAGTTTTTCACGACACACTCATCAACAAGAACACTATAGATCACTTGAAAGAATTTGATCCGACAGATAACGGTTGGCCAGACTGTGTTCGCGTACATCCTATCCTCGATTGGTCATACACTGAGATTTGGGACTTTTTGAAGGACTATAAAGTGGAATACTGCTCCTTATATGATAAAGGGTAAGCCTTTCTTTTTCACCACCGTAAGCATTGTCGTTTAAACATTCCTTTGTGTTATTGCTTTTCATATCCAGATATACTTCATTGGGTGGAATTCACAACACATTACCAAATCCCGCACTCAAGAACAAAGACGGAGGCTATCATCCAGCATATTTATTAACTGACGGTCAGCGGGAACGCGATGGTCGTCTTGTCAAACATTAAAGGAAAAAATTACTCTCCACTCAATTCTCCAATCTTCGCTTTCCCTCCAAATACAGCATGCAGTCATTATACGACCTTGGCATAACACGATAATCAATACTACCCAATTTGGCCCGATCCTCCTCCGCAACCACAAAAGTGAACCAAAACTCATTACTCAACAATCGACCTTCACTGGCAGGATCAACTATATGCGCAACAACTTTAATCACCATTTCTTGGCCTCGTGTGTAGACCACTTGACTGTGTAAATCAAGGATCGCACCAATCTCCACAGGCTTCCGGAAGGAAATATCATCCAGTGCTTTGAATTGGAGTGCTTTTTTGCAAAACGTCATTCCAGTGACAATACTGAGTTCATATGCTCGACGCATTAGGAATCCACCAAAGATTTTATTGTGCAGGTTGCGGTCTATAGTTGATGTGGTAAAACGTGTCAGCTTCATTTGCCAAAGAAGAAAAGCGAAAAATCAAAGAGACCTTGTGGAAACGTCAAGTTGATCTGCTGAAGGTTTGTATCCTTCATCCAAACGACATTCGATGGCTTCTTCTCCGTCACGGGAGGTGGGGCGCTGGTTTCTGTCATTTCGTGGCGCGTTGTTCTGTACGCGCTGTATTCCTTGTACAAATCATGAACCAGTGTCATTTCTTCAACGCTGGGTGGGCGTAATGAGAGGGATGTCTGGGTCTCGACTTGTTTCCGAGCCTTGTGTTCTGCTCCTTGTCGGAATAGTGAGCGTTCCTGATCGGTTTCGAGATTGAGTTGATGGACAGAAGCAGCTTTTCCGGTTTCGGAGTCGCGGGCAACTTGTGATCATCTCGTTTTAGTGTTCGTTTTTCTCCATGTTTGATTTTTGTTTTTACCCATGATAAACTTTGCAGAAAGGATCAAATCGCCAGACAGCATTTCAGCAGGAAGCTTTGACCGTCTGTAAGTGGACGCGTCGACTTGATCTGGTGTAACGCCACTATCTGGCAACACTGTCTCCATCTGAACAGTCACTTCCATTGACGACTTTCCAACGTACGTGACGTAGGCAAACACGGAGATATCGCGGTCTAGCGGGATTTCACTCAACATTTCCATTCGATCGACGCTTGCTGTTTTTTTTTTTTTTTTTTTTTTTTTTTTTTTTTTTTTTTTTTTGAGGGAGTGTTTTTTCAGTGTTTTTTTTTTTCAATCTCCTCAAATCCAAACAAACCCGTAACAATCGTCAACGGCCGTTCAGACCCAGCACAATGCATATACGCAGCAGTGGCCGCAAGGCAATCCAAATCCTCCAAAACCATCCCCACTCGAATCCGGTTGTGTGAATTGATATATTCCTCCTTCAACCCAGGATCACTTCTGAACGGCAAAAAGGCCTGCACAAACGAATCCTTCATTCTTTTCTCGCCAGAAATAATAGTAGAACCCGCAGCAGCAGCAGTAGAAGCAGAGGAGAGAGAGCCTGTAATTTTTGCATTGGTGGATCTCAACTGGTTCAGCCGGGATGTCATTCGATTGACCCATAGCTGTGATGTCTGCAGACTTCTTTCCCGGACTTCTGGTAGGACTGCATCCGGTTTTGGTGGTGGTGGTGTGAGAGTTGAAGCTGTGTTCAAGAGCCTCCTGGCGCAAAGTTGCCGGTGGTGGTGGAGCGTGGTGGTCGTCGCAGTCAAACGGAACATTTCGGGGCGAATCAAATTTCAATTGCAAAAACAACGAATGTGCGTGAAATCACCACCTCTCATGTGGGCCACAGTATTCTATTCCAAACACGCTTTCAAACAAATACCTCTCACTGGTTATTTGAACCTCTTCCATCCTTTTGAATGCAGGGTCCAGTTTCCAAACACGATTATTCACGATATCAATTTCAAACCGCCTCAATTTGCAGTATTCAATCATTCGATTGACAAAACTGGTGGACTGCGTCAAATGAAACATTGCGACTCCGAGCTCATGGAACTTGACAACTCTTAGTTCGATTCTAAATCATGTGGGGTGTAAGAAATAAATAATGAAGTACAAAACTCACGGTATCTTTCGCGCCAAACTCTCGAAACCTACGAATCCCAGAGCCGCATTATCCTCTCGAGAGTGAACTGAATAGATGGAGGAACTTAATACACCATTCCCTTTTTTTTTGGAAGTTAACAATACCTTCCAATTCAAAAGAATGTGTGAAAGACTCCATGACACTAGTAAACAGCAATGATATCTCATTTTCATCTCTCAAACTGCCTGTCACAAGCGTATTCATGCACGTCTGGCATGGACAAACGCGTTTCGCATCAACAACACTAGGTTCTTTACAAATCAAAATGTCCAGATAGACAAGCTGAGAGTCCCCGCGTCTTCTAGCCCCAACTGGAAGACAAAACATTCCAAGCAATGACAGGCGGTTGTTGATATGAAACAAGCATTGGTCATATTCAGTTCTTGAAATCAAACTTTCGGAATTGACGGATTGGGAAACTTTGAGACCAAATTGTTGCCTTGGCGTCAATAGAAAGCAAGGAGGAGGTGTGCATTCCGTCGTTCGAACGCGCTTGAGCTTAAGTGTAATGAAAAAAGAATGAAGGAAGGAAATCAAGGGAGAACAAAAAATTACAAAAAAAAAACCTCATCAACCAGCGAAGATGCGTTTTCTGCTTTATGAAATTCAATCAACCTTTTCGTTAGATTCATATCCCATCCGAGTATGTTGGATATGAGGATACTTTCTCGTCCCAAGAGCTGTTCCTGCGTCTGGTCGGGAATCGCGTCGAAAAGACGCGAATCTTCAATTATATCTTCAATATTGTTTCGCATTTGATGGATGTGAGGCATGGAGGATGGCGGCGCGGATGACCCAACCGTTTCCATTCTTTACATATCATGTAAGACAAACAGAATTACAGAAAGAAAGAAATGCAGAAGAAACAAAAGATTCCAAACTTGATTAACGCTAGAGAGTCTTCTAAAGCCCAAAACGCGAGTTGAAGATCAGCATCATCTTCCAAGTTCTCTGCCTTTGCGAGCAGCCACCCCACCACGATGGCACACCGAGCTGCAAGCTCAGTGCCAAGTGCATATGTCTCATAGATAGTAGCGCTGGTTGCCGTGGAATACGATGCAACAGCCTGGCAGACTGCAGTCAGTGAAGTCAGGTCCGTTTTTTCCTCGACCCACCCCTAGCATCCATCGTCGGCGCCAAGGACACCTCGGGTTTTCCTCCGAGTATTATTTCGCGGGACTCGTCAGGCAGCGCTTCTGCCAGGGGTTCGGTCAGGGGCAGATCTTCAGTGGCCTGGGAATCAAGCGACGCGTGGTGGGCAATTGCATCAAGTAAAGATGCTCCTGCAAAGAGCCCGTGATTTGCAGCTGGAGGAGAGGCGTTGTTCCTTGGTGGATGGGGGATTGAGGCGTAGTCTTCAATGGGGAGTGTGTTCAAAGAATCCATGATAAAAAAAACGATAGTATAAATACCGTTATAAACCATTTATTTGATTCGAGAAAAAGGGCATTAAAAACTAAAAATCCTCCCCCCACACCACTTTAAATTCCATCCATACTCAAATTAGTTTCTTTGCTGAACTCCAGACGAGACTAAAAAGACTATTTTTTGGAATAAACAACAAATACTATTATTCATAGACCGGCTTTTGTCAAATTTCCTCTGAAAATAAAGTCAGTTTGAAGGTTTAAGAGAAGCAAATGGAAAGGGTAGATCCCACCTTAAAATACTGTGATTAACGATGGCCAACACCGCTTTTATCTGCTTCGTGTCAGTCGCCCAAGTAAAATGTAAATAAATGCTTTTTTCTGGAAATAGATTCAATGCAATGAATCGGGAGGCAAAGTATTCTGAGCAGCTCTCATATGTATTCGGGCCTATTAAAAAATTTAAGATTAGGTAAATTCTTTTGGCTCATGATACTCGTTTCTTACCTTGGTATGTTGGGAAGTACTGTGATATGGGTTGTTTTTCTAGTTTTTCCTTGAAGAGGTCAATTTTGTTCATGAATACTATCATTTCCGTCATTTTGAAAAGCGGATGGTTGCAAATCGAGTCAAATAGATTCATTGATTCGACCACTACACGTCCAGTTGCGTCAGTATATCTGAGGATGGCGACGGATGGGCTGTACTTACTTCGATTTGTTGAACTATCTTCTAGACACACTTGATCATACGAACTGATTGCAACAAGATAAATAATGGCGTCCACATCGTCAAAGTACGGAGCCCATTTTTTTCGTTCCCCTCGTTGACCTCCGACATCAAAAATGCGGAAAATTTTCTTTTCGACCATAATTCTCGTCTCCGATACTGTGGTTGTCATTTGACGCGTGTTTAGGATATCTTGCTCTGTCGGATTATATTCTGGATTACAGACTTCTTTGGCTCGATTCAAAAAACTGGGCTCAGATGTCAGTATGTCTTTCCACGAAATAAAAAAACTCAACTATCCACAGCAATCAACAAGTTGATATTCATTTGCTCGACTGAAGCAATATTGAATCCCCGGATCTTTCCAAACCACCTCCACGGCACCCACGATTTCATCCGGCAGCGTTTCGCCCGGTGAGATACCGAAACTCATATCAAATGATTTGACTACTTTTGCTGCGTCTACCCCTGTTCCAGTTTGTCGACTCCGCCCACCAGCCCGTTTATACATTTTGGCCGCATATTTTGCCATTGGGTTTTCAATTTTAGGTATCTCACTTTCTATTAGTGCCATTCGATCCGATACTTTCTTTTCCTGATCGGGCTCATATTCATTCTCGTTTTCAAACACTTCCTCAGCAGAACCACGGTCGTCTCTGATCTTATCGTCTTCTGTGAGCGCGTTGTCATCATCTTCATCATCCACTTCCACTGCTGGTAGAGTCACTGTTGCCGGGTCAAAACCATAGGGAATCTTAAGCATATCCATCGCGTTGATGAGGGATAGAGTACAGGTCATAACGTTGGTTAGGATTGTTGTTCGGAACGCCAGTTTCTCATTTGCAGTGTATCCCTCGCCATATATCAGTTTAAATTGTTTCAAGACTGTGGATTTTCCTGTTTCACCGGGACCCAGTAGTAGTAGTTTGATGTTTTGCTGTATATTCTTTTGCTCGAGTTTCAGTTGTTTGTCAATCTCGTTGCTCGCAACTACAGCCGCTGCCGACTCTGACGATCCACAGTTTCCCATCGGATATTTCGTGGAGCTTTTGTTTGATTGATCTTATGAAGTATAGACTGTGTGTGTTGGGGGAAGTGGGGGCAGAGGTCAGGCAGACGTGGGGAAACCGACGGGTTTTTTCTCCTTTGTTCAGAGGCCACTGAGAGCAAAATAAGCTCTGTTGATCGAGAACCCTTTGACGCGTCTAAAATAGCTGTCTCTAACCGAGCCGCGCGAGAGAGAGGCGTCTCTGTTTTTGAAGAATGGGATTTGCAAAACTTGGATCTGGACGCAAACCGCGATCAGGAAGTGGGACTAGACTGAAAAATTTTGTCAATCCAACAATAGAAAACTACTTCTTTGCTCAACTGGCAGCAGCAGAGCAGGAACGAAAGATAACCTTCAGTCTGATCTTTTGTGTTTTTGAGACGCGCTTCTATCAGGGCCCTTCTTAGAAAGTTTGGAGAGGAGAACAGACGTGATCCTTGGAAAAGCGGGAAACCTTTGGCTGTTTATATTTGATCTCCAACGCTCAACAAAAAACTATCATCAAACAACAAAACCATGGGAAACGTCTGTTCTGGGACATCTAAAGAAACTATAGTCGCAACAGCAGCTGTTGTCGCCAATAGCAAGGAGATTGATAAACAACTGAAGAAAGAGGAGGAAGCGAATCTGGACACAGCAAAACTGCTACTACTCGGTAAAAAACGCGTATTTGGCAAAATAACACCAGTGCGTCCAGCCTAAACTCGGTTTTTTTAGGCACTGGAGAGACGGGAAAATCAACGATTCTGAAGCAAATGAGACTGATACATGGCGTCGTATTCACCGAGGACGAATACGTTGGATTTAGATCGGCAATTTTCATGAATATTATTACGTGTGCCAAGTCGCTTATACATGCTATGGATACATTAAAAATTCCATATGGCTTCGTGCCACCTCCGACAGCAGCAGCAGATCCTGAAAACAGTGAAGGGGGAGAGGGAGCCCTGCCGCCGAAAGATGACACTTCAAAACGAACCCCATCATCATCAACAGACCCTGCGAATCCTGATGATCCCAATGATTCTAACCCTGCCGAACCACTCGTTAAGAAAAATGATCCAGTGGCAATAGCAGCAAGGGAGGCATACGCGAAAATAGACCCCGATCAGGGTCAAGTAGGGCCGACTTCAGAAGCAGCAGCGCTAATTCGAGGAGTCAACATCAGATTCGGTTTTGTAAAAGGAGAAACGCTGCCTCAAAATATTATTGACGCAGCAAAAATAATTTGGAAAGATACGGGAATACAATATTGCTATACGCGAGCAAACGAATATCAATTGATTGACTGTTGTGCCTAGTACGTTTTTCTTGGGGGCAAATCTATCAATGATTTTTAACTCCTCTCACTCTCTACATCTAGTTTTATGAATGATATTGATCGAGTGTGCAATCCAGATTATATGCCGGGGGAGCAAGATATTCTGAACGCACGTATGATGACAACATCCATCACAGAAACTCGATTTGAAGTACAAGGAGTTACATTCCGAGTTTTCGATGTGGGTGGCCAACGAAGTCAACGGAAAAAATGGGCACCATACTTTGATGATGTCCGAGCAATCATTTATTTAGTCGCCATGAACTCGTACGATCAAGTTTGTTTTGAAGATAGCTCAGCGAATCGAAGTGAGTTGTTGGGTTTCTTTATTTTCAGTTTGCATCGGGACTTCTGATTGATGTTTCTTTCCTTTCGGTACCAGTGACTGAATCATTAAACGTCTTCAAGTCAATGTGCAATCACCCAATGTTCAAATCTACAGCAATAATCCTGTTCATGAACAAAATTGACTTGTTTCGAACAAAGCTAGAAACTGCCATGATAACCAATTATTTTCCCGAGTTTCAAGGTATTTGCTCAAATATGGGGAGGGTTGTACAATGTTTTGGCTGAACAGGATCTTATTTCAGGACCGAATACGTATGAACGTGGATCAGAGTTTTTTGCACGCCAATTCCTGACACTAAATAAGAATCCGGAGAAAAAGATTTACGTACATTTCACATGGGCAACTGACACAAAACAAATCAAAAAAATTCTTACTATGGTGAATGAGATTATACTAAGGTGCGCCTTTTAATTCTTTGACTTAAATTGTTATTTAACAACTTTTCTTGTTTTGTTTACAGCTCAAATATGGCATCAATTGGGTTAATGTGACACAAAGACAAATCAGTAGTTTTAAATCTTCAAGGGACATTTTTTTGTTTTTCTACAGTAAAAAGGTTTTCATGCGGGCGGTGGGGTTTGGTTACAATAAACTTCTGTAGTTACCAGAATCGACCGAAAAGTTACCAGAATCGACTGAAATTGAATCTCACAAAAAAAAAAAAAAAAAAAAAGCGAAACAACCCTGCCTGAAACAACCCCGCCCTGCCTACTTTTGTGATTATTTCGCACTTAAGATAACATGTAAAATTTCTTTTGCTCTTTTTTTTAGTTAATTTCTCCTGTATATCAATCTCTCCATAAACTTTTTCTCTTCAGTGTTTCCAAAGAAACGAAACTCATTTCCCACCTCCTCTCTCACAAGGTTTCAATTGTATCACAGGTTAGCGTTTCCTACAGTGAGAGAGTGCATGTATTTTCCAGTTGTTAATAATCACCCAATAGGTGCCAGTAATACATTAAACAAGTCTCCTTCTTCAAAGCTTCAAAGTTAAAAGCCAAACTAACGAACCAACCAGCCATATACATAATAGAAATGTCCAATATGACGACAACAGGGAACAGCAGTTTGGAGCAAAAACTTGTCAACACCACTTTCACAGTGTCCTGCTTACAAGAGAATGTTGAAGGCTTACAACTCTCCAGCTGCTCTTGACATTTTCCTGACAAGCCGAAATGAGGTTTCGGTTGTTATGCCACGAATGGTGCTCTCACTGGAGCACCCGGAGGGCGAGAGGCCTTGCCCACAAGTTCATGGCGTTCGTGGTTGGCCAGGTGGCGAGTGCAATCCACTACATCCACGGGATTGAAATGGCACATAAACACGTGAAGCCAGCCAACATTCTTGTTGGTAATTACGGCTCTGTCAACTCGATAAGTTTTTTCAAAAGTTTCAAATTTTTTGTTAAAATTCGAACTTTTAAAGCCGATTTTGTTTTCACAACCAGTACTCGGTTATCCAGTCATTACTTTCAAGTTCTCAACTTTCTCAAGCTTCTGTCCGACTTCTGCCAAATCTCACTTCTTTTGTCGGCTTCTGATTCGTTGCCTTGCATTCCAGGTCATGCTGCATATTTTCCCAGATACAAGGTTTTCTGTGATGGAACGGTCTTGTACTATGCAAACAACCAAAAAGAAAGAGAAAGAAGATATCAAATTGTTACAAACAAAACGCATTTACGCTCTATGAGCATCCTCGACAAACCGAGCCACCTTCTGATGATCCTTAATTCCCTTTGAAGCCTCAACACCACTGGCAACATCCACACCTGCTGCCCCAATCAATTTAACTGCTTTTCCCACGTTGTCTGGGTCTAATCCACCAGCAACCCAAATCGGAACACCCTGCTCCAACACAATCTGTCGGGCCAAGTCCCAATCAAATGTCGTGCCGGATCCACCCTGTTGAAGAAGCCCCTTGATTCCAGTGTCCAAAAGTGCAGCAATCAAGTTCCCGTTTCCACGTTCAAGTTGAGCAAGAATAGTTGCTGGAGTGTCTCCAGAGTGTACATGGAAAGCCTTGATGACTGGAACACAAATCAAAGGTGCAATCAAACTTGGGTCTTCGTTTCCATGTAACTGAACAAGGTCGAGGCCTGTCTCACGAACAATTTTGTTGATTTGTTCAAATGGCGTGTTGCTAAACACTCCAACAAACAAAGGCCTATTGCTTGGCAAGTGGGATCTGAGGTACGATTGACCACGTGTGTACCAGTCTTGGACTGTGCAGAGTGGGGGATGGCTGGGAGTGGTGAGTTTAGCTCGTTCCGTTTCGCCACCAGAAAGAGTCGTGATAATTTCTTTGGCCTTTTCAGGTGTCACTTGGCGAGGACTTGTTGCGAAAATTAGACCGATAAAGTTGGCGCCGGCTGAAGCGGCTGCCTGAGCATCGGCTACGTTTGTGATTCCACACACTTTAAC
This sequence comes from Obelidium mucronatum, assembly GCA_025765595.1. NCBI lineage: Eukaryota > Fungi > Chytridiomycota > Chytridiomycetes > Chytridiales > Chytriomycetaceae > Obelidium > Obelidium mucronatum. The sequence continues at coordinate 319,784 of JAIVFH010000025.1, forward strand.
CAGAGTCTTTTGGTGGCTGGCGGATTCAGTATTACTTGGAGTAGAAATATCCATTGGCGTTGGAAGACCAATCAAGTCGCGAATAAACAACTTCTTATCCTTGGATTTCATCAAGTGCTCGCCAACAAGAACTCCAGCAGCACCACTGGCAACATACTTTTCAACATCAGCACGGCCAGTAATACCACTCAAAGCAATCAAAATGGTGTCTTTAGGAACCATGGTCGCGAGAGAAGAGGTTCTGGACATATCAACAGTAAAAGTGTGCTGAAAACAAGAACTAACTGTCAGACTCTGGTGACATCATTGCCATTCCGTTCAAAACTCACCAGATCACGATTGTTCACACCGATTACTTTAGCGCCAATATTGACAGCAATTTGCATTTCAGCTGCATTTGCAACTTCAACAAGAGGTTCCATCCCAAGCGACCGTGAAACGCTCAAAAACCTCTCCAAAATGCCATCATCTAGCAGAATTGCCACAATAAGCAATACAGTGTCTGCACCGGCCAAGCGAGCTTCGTAAATTTGATACTCATCAACAATGAAATCTTTACGAAGAATCGCTGGACGGTTGGCAAGTCCATCAACAGCCTTTCTGGCCAACTTCATGTCTTCCAGTGTGCCCTTGAACCAAGTTGGTTCTGTCAGAACAGAAATAGCGCTTGCACCGCTTGTTGCATACAAGACAGCTTGGGACGGAGCATGCGTAGTCATATCAATGGCACCCTTTGAAGGAGAAGCTCGCTTAATCTCCGCAAGAACAGCAACCTCAGGAGCAGCAGCCAAAATTCTTGCCCCAAAATCAATCTGTGGCGGGGCCAATCCAAGCGCCAACGCATTCATGACATCCTTCAAAGAGTGACCAGGTTGTTTCACAGTTTGCTCTACGTCCTTCAATCTACGCTCTGCAATTCTCTCGAGGATAGTTTGTTGGGCAGTTGGCTTTGGGGAAGCAGAGATTACAGAGTGGTGGTTGTGTTCTGATTCTGTTCCTGTACTGTTCATTTTGGAAATTTTTGAGAGAGGGATTCCGGCGCCGACGACTCCACGCTTTCGTTCGTTCTTTGGAGTGGGTACATAGATTGGCCTTTGAATGGTTGCGTTACTTCAAACTTTTATGTGAGTTGAGGAAAAAAACCCCTTACTTTTCAACCAATGTGTCCCAGAGCCCTCCTTCCCAAGACAAAAAGTTTGCAATCAAGCGATGACCCTCTTCGGAGGCGATGGATTCTGGATGGTATTGAACACCTTCCATAACATATTCCTTGTGACGGACGCCTGTATTTCTTTTTCAACAAAATGGTAGAGCTTCTAGCGAAAATATTATTTTACCCATAACAACTCCAGAAGGAGTGGTGCTGGTAATTTCAAGGCAGTCTGGCAAGGTGGTCTTGTCCCCTAAAAAGCAAACAAAATCAGTAACCGAGACGAAAAAACAAGGAATAATCTGCAACAAAAAAATGAGTCCAACCAGCCAAAGAGTGATATCTGGTAACTTCAATCCCTTGAGAAACGCCCTTGTATAGCCCCTTTCCGTCGTGGGTGACTGGGGACGTCTTCCCGTGAACGATTTCGCCCGCATACTTTACAGTTCCTCCGTATACTTCGAAAATGGATTGTTCACCCAAGCATACTCCAAGGATGGGAACCTTTCCGGCAAATTCCTTGATGACAGCCATGGAGATTCCAGCGTCTCTTGGGTGTCCAGGACCTGCATTTATGCAAAAGCAATTTTAATTCAAGTTTCGATTGCAGAAGGATGTGGGACAGTGAGTGGGGTGGATGATTTGGAGAAAGGGTGAAACGGCTGATCAAAAGATAGATAAAGAAGTTCTTACCAGGGCTAATAACAATGTTCTTTGGCTTCAACGCCTTGAGTTCATCAATAGTAATTGCATCATTTCTAAAGACTTCAACGTCGGCACCAAGCTGGGACAGGACTCCATACACGTTCCAAGTGAACGAGTCATAGTTGTCGATCTAGCAGGCAATCGCATTTACTTCTCTGAATCATGAAATGGCAAACATGCGTTGATACAAAGATACTCGTGGACTTACCATGATGGTCTTCCCGGTTGCAGTTGCAGTCATTATTGGTTGTTTTTCTTTGTGTAATTTTTCAGTGTTGACTTTAACCACAGACTTACAGAGAATTATCGAATGATTTCATCTTAAAACTTCGCTTGGAAGCCCAATTATCGGATTCCTTATTTCATCAATTATTTATATTGTTTTCAAGTTTTATGTTAAAAAGCGATACGATTGCGTGGACATCTGTGCCTTTTGCGGCAGGAATCGCCCTTGTCCACAATGCCCTTGCAGTCTCATTTTCACTCGCAATATTAGCTTACTATGCTACCTATCGCTTCATACCCCTGGTACAGCAGGTGTTTGTCAAACACGGACGCTTTGGGAATGATCGGCTCAAGAAGGACACACCTGTAGTGTACGATCAACGAAAACCCCCACACCTTATTTTAATAATTCGAAATTTATCTCTCTCAGAGCCGAGAGCATGGGACTTATTGCTGGTTGCGTGTACCTTGGCGTCATGTTCTTGTTCATCCCTGTTCCATTCGTTCCATTCTTTCGTTCATCGCAGCTGTCGAAAGGACAAAGTGGATTAGATTTCTTGGGAGTGCCGATGTTTCCGCATGAAACTGTTAGTTGGTTTTGGCTGAGGTGTGGCTGATCATTCTACTCACAGCTAGGACAATACCTGGCTGGTCTTTTATCTCTCTTTTCTATGTTATTTCTCGGATTTGTTGATGACGTCGTTGACATAAAGTGGAGAGTCAAGATCTGGATGGTAAACAAAAGAGTTGAGAGTCAACAACTTTGGAACCGACAACGTGTTTTCTTTTGTATAATTGCAGCCTCTTATCGCTTGTATTCCGTTGCTTATGGTCTATATGGTAACACATAATGTTACTCATATTGTCGTTCCGATTCCATTCCGTGGTTTATTTGGACTAGGGAACATCGTGGACTTGGGTAAACAATTGCTGATCGATGTCTGTTATTTTTTGTTTATTAATCTCTGCTTCCTTATTGAAATCAAGGAATTCTGTATTACGGATACATGGCTGCGCTTTGTATCTTTGCCACAAACGCCATCAATATTATTGCTGGAATGAATGGAGTAGAAGGAATTCAATGCCTTGTGATTGGCTCTGCGCTCTTGTTGAACAGTCTGTATCAAGTATCTGTTACATCTTTCTTGACCACCAAAGAAGCCCATTTGATTGCAATATACTTTTTGTTGCCTTTTTTGGGCGTCACTATCGGTTACTTGCGACATAACTGGTAACGACTGTACCCCAAACAAAACATATGAGAGACAAAACGGTGCTTTATTTTTAATATTGTTTATTTTGTGAAGGTATCCTGCAAAGTGCTTTGGCGGCGACACCTATGTCTATTTTGCAGGCATGACTTTTGCAGTTACGGGAATCTTGGGTCGATTCACAAAAACCGTTCTGTTATTCATGGTGCCACAAATTTTTAACTTTTTGTATTCATGCCCCCAATTGTTTGGGTTTGTCGAGTGTCCTCGGCACCGTATGCCACAGTGAGTTGTTTCTCTGTCTCTTTATCTTCAACAATAATCGAAACCAAAAAACAAACAGGTTGAATGAGAAGACAGGAAATGTTGAACCAACTCGAGTATCACTGTCAAAAACAAAAAGCATGGGGAAGGCAATGATTTTGTTTTTGGAACTGCTTTCTCTTGTTGACGTTGAACGGGACCCGAAAACTCGTGAAATGGTCAGCTGCAATAACCTAACTCTCATCAACCTTCTGTTGGTGAAATTCGGACCTACTTCTGAGGCTAATGCGACATTGCGCGTTGGAGCGACGCAAGTTTTGTTTTGCGTGGCCGGGTTTTGTGCCCGCTATGGTTTGGCATTTTTGTTTTATGGACCTGAGTTGGAGAGGAAACACGCTGGTGGAAGTGGCGGCAGAACCGAGTTGTGATTCAATAAATCAAAACCAAACTGAAACAGTCCCGAGTTTAAAGAAACCGACCGGACGGTTGAGGCGCGAAACTCGCGACGACCAATTAAATGGTTTGATTCTCTAGCGCCAAAAAGCCGCTGTGAGGGCGAAGGTGCGTCAAGTGTCAAGACGCCAGAGGTTCTTGACTGCCAGCCCTGACAGGAAAGATTCTATGATCGAGCTCGCATAGTGAGCTTGATCGAGCTCGCATAGTGAGCTCTTGTTAACGGCTGTAGACGCGTAATTGGTCCTGAAAAAAGTACTGAAGTGGCAACTGCGGACACGTGCCAGTCACGCGAAGAAATTATTGACCGAGTCACGGGGCCGGGGAAACTATTTAAAAACGAATCCAAACGCCCTCTTCAGGCTGTTAGAAGTATGCAACTCTTGAAATCGGCGCTTCTGGTTTGCCTGTTTGCGATCTCCGCTTTGGGAGCAACCAGACAGTTCACTCTCAATCTTGCTTATGGCCGCTTGGCACCTGATGGATTCCCAATGGACATGATGCTAGCAAATGGCCAGTTGGACTATCCTATCGTTGTTAGCAAGGTTTGTCGTTCAAAGGTTGCTTGTAGCTGCTAATACTTTTGGCACTGCGGGTAGGGAGACACTGTTGTTGTCACTGTTATCAACAAGCTGAATGTATCTACTGCTATTCACTGGCATGGAATGTATCAAAAAGGCACCCAGTGGATGGATGGGGCATCAATGGTGACTCAATGCCCGATTGGACCAGGAGGTTGGTTACACATCCCGCCAATCCAACTGAAACTGACATAACCCATTAAACGACGTTACATTTTCAAAAGATACTTACATCTACAAATTCAATGTTGGAACGCAAGTGGGAACCTATTGGTGGCACGCTCATCATGAATCGCAGTACATCAACGGGCTACGCGGTCCATTCATTGTCAATGACCCACAAGATCCATACAAGTCCAAATACGATTACGACGTCACTATCACACTCTCTGATTTCTTCCATTATGGATCGGACTATATTCTTAACACACTCTTTTTCAACGAAAACAATACACTGGCGTATGAACCAATTCCAGAGGCTGGTTTGATTGGAGGGGTTGGACAATACAACTGCACATTCACGAAAAACAAGGGCTGCAAGTCCAACAACCCGCTCAAACGATACAATGTCATTCCCGGAAAAAGATGTGAGCCATGCAATAAGTTTGTCCTATGTTGTCCTATGTTGTTAAACGATTTCATTCCAGATCGTTTGAGATTAATCAACACAGCTGCTCAAGCGCACTACAACTTCTCCATTGATGGCCACGATCTCACAGTTATCGAAGCCGATGGATCTTACACGAATCCAACAATCGTCAATGAGATTTCTATCCATAGCGCACAACGATGTGATTAATTTCATTAGTCTCGTCCTTTTTCGTTACTTAACACCTCGTTTCAGACTCTGTGATTCTTACGGCCAAGGCTGCTGTAAGCAACTACTGGATTCGTGCCGTTATGTTTGACACCTGGGGCCCAGAGTTTATCGTGAATGGTGTGCATTTTGCCTTGTTACATTGAAAGTTCTAAGTCTTGGTTAGGGCTGAACATGGATGTTCGGGCTATTCTTTCCTACAACGGAGCATCAACAACTACATCTCCAAAGTCTCTGAAGCAAACTCAAGTGGTACCACTGGATCCATGGTTTCTTGGTGAGCTCAATGGTATCACGGAAGCAGATCTTCCAGACTTTTGGAGCTACAATCAAACGCTGTACATGTAAGAAAAGATTGTTTTTTGGGAGGATATCAAACCGCAATTTCATTTAGATCTTTCTTCTACGGTCCACCATTCTACACCTACCCGCTTGCCACAATCACGCTTGATAGTGTTCAGCAGCGCTTTAAGGAATCTACATATGTGATGCCAATGATTGGAAAAGAGGCACCGACTTTGTCAACACTTATACGCAAGAAAGACACTGAGTTCCCAGCATCAATCAATCCCATTTATGTCAATAACAATCAGTGGGTATTCATAATGATCAAGAATCAAGGTGCGATGGTTTTGATGTTTTGTCCCCATTAAGTATGCAACAAAGCACTTATCATTTTATTTTGAGAAAGATGCCATGGAGCACCCCTTCCACTTGCACGGACACTCCTTTTACGTTCTGAATTACGGTGAGCTACTGATAATCGATATACTTTTGTTCATCGTCTTTTTGAATTGATGATCTTTGGTTTTGGTAGGAAACTTGAGACACCAAACAACACCACCAACAACAACACTTTCCAGGAGAGATACAATCCAGGTTCCTGCCTGTACTGGAGGCACTGGTCAAGGTGGTGAAATGGGATGCAACATTGGTTTTGTCACAATGTAAGAAGTCTCTTGTTTTTCTCCTTTTTCATCTATTCCCTCTAGTGCGGTGAAATTCGATAACCCTGGGGCATGGCTTTTCCATTGTCGTAAGTTTTCTTTCACTTGTTGGCTTCCGGACTAAATACTAAATTTTTCTCAGATATTGAATGGCACATGGCTGCTGGCATGATGATGACTTTTATCAACAAAGGAGATGACGGCAAGAATCCACTGCCCGATTTAACAAAGACTCCAGATGCGATTCCATGGTATGCGTTTGACACTTGTTGAGCTCTGATTTCGGTATCAATTTGAAGGAAATGGTCTATGAGTGTTTAATTGCTGCCGTTAATAAATAAACTGATTTTTCGGGGGTTAAATTAAAGAGAATATGTATAAAATCAAAGGCTGTTTGATCCGCTGACCCCAATAGTCCAGCTGGCACGATCACGGACAACTCAGGAAGACGTTAAGATTCCGTTGTTGGATGTTGCAGGATTTCTTTTCCCCCTTTGTGGTGGTCTTAGAATATTAAAAACTTTATTACGGGTTGAAGCGCCAGTCCCCTTCCACAAAGGTGCAGAGTGTATCGTACAAAAAATAAAAAAGGGTGAAAACTCAAACAAAGGGTGAAAATTCAAACAATGAAAGTACCAATCAGGCAAAGCAAAGAAACTAGCAGATTCATCGCGCCCGGCCTCAATCTCGTGGAACTGTTTGATTTTGTCATATTCCCACCAATTGTTGGAGCATTTTGGTCAAACGCAACAAAGCCACACAAGGGATCGTTGATCATGTTTCCAGGTCCTCCCGGATTGCAATACAAACTGGCATCCTCAGGCTTAGGGAATCCCGCCTGATTCTTTTCCGAAGAAACCACGTCGATGCAGTCTTTTCTTGGTAACTGCACACAAACAGTATCATACGCGGTCAAAGTAGAACTTCGACTGGCAGCAACATCTTGATTTGGTGACTGGTTGCAGAATTGCGAGCTTCCAAAGATAAAAGAAAGCGACATTTTGGCATCCTCACAAGAAGATTGGCAGACGAAGCGGGATGCATCTTTGTTACTGGTTGTGCAGGGATTCTTGTTGTTTTGTGCAAGTAACGTAAGCATTCCTTGAAAATAAGTGCTGTGGAATCGCTGGCTTTGACCCATCCAACCAGGGCAATCGTAGTTTGATTGAAACTGCTTCTGGTACTCGAGATTATCGTCCATGTTTTTGAGTATGAATGCATCGAGGGAGGCAGTGTCGGTGACCATGTTTTGCTGATCGATGAAGAGAGGATAACCGATAAAGTCGGGCATCGTTTTCGTTGTGCCATCGATGGAGAAGCAGTTACTGGAGGTGGTTGGCGTGGCCATTGCTAAAGGGGTGATGTCGATTCCTCGACATTGGAAAGGAAACAAGGACCCGCATTTATTGCCAAATATCTTCAATTATTCATTACCGTTTCATTTCATGATTGAATGAGTTTTGCACCAAATTTTTTGCAAAGCGATTTTTTCCACAACTTCTCAATGAATTTGAAAGTTGTCACGAAAGGGAACAGGAAACGCAATGGCAGAAAAGGCGCGATCGGATGCTTCAAAACATCATCCACCGAAATACCTTATAAAAGAAGTCATACTGCACAAGCGCACTGTGTCTGGTCTGTTAATTTTGGTACATTTCCTGTGGCAATCAATAAAGTTGTTATCTCACCGTCACCGCCGATGAGAGCTCAATGCTCCTTAGCAAATCTGTAATGGAAAAGTGCATCACAACTGCTGCATCCAAATTTGGAAAGTGGAACATGATTCTATAAATAGAACACCCAGGTGACGGATCAATAATAGCAAAAAATGGGCCATCCAAAGTCCAACACTCTTCACATTCCTCCTCATATTCTTCAGTTCATCTTTCGATTCTCTCTGATTCTCAGCATATTCTTATGGCGATATGGCTCATTCTCCCGTTGGTTCATTGTCACCCTCATTTGTGTTGCCACAGATCCAAGCAAGTTCGTTATCGCTATGCTTGAAGCGATAGAGCTCATTAATGTCTTAAACTCTTTTTCATTGATTAGAAATGCGAACAAGCTGTACAAGGCTTTCATGGCTTGGCCGGAGTATGACATTCGGGAGTATGTTCCTCCGTCTGAATGGATCATGAAGCCCTTTATGACTCCTCTCAACTTTCTGTTTCCTCTCAAAGGTTGAAATTTCGTATCGATCAACCGTTTTTATCCTCTAGAAGCTCATGTTTCCCTTTCCCCCTTAGCTGAAGGCGTTGAGAATATTCCTGCAGATGGGCGCTACATAATGGTAGGAAACCACCAAAATATGATCATGGACACATGTTCGTTCTTTACTTTTGTTTATTGGAGTACCGGCAAATGGGTTCGTCCAATGACCGATCGAGCACGTGAGTTTTCTTCATTCATGCCTTTGGAATTGCTTTTAAAAGTTGCTACTTTCCAGACTACACGATTCCTTTCTTCAAACACTACATTCAATATGTCGGGGGATTTGCGGGGACACCTGAAAACTGCGAAAAGATGATGGAGGCAGGAAAACCACTTCTCGTTTATCCAGGGGGAGCAAGTGAAGTTTTCAAAGACGAAAGAATTGCTCCTTATACTCTCATGTGGAGCGATAGGGCCGGATTTGCAAAACTAGCAGCAAAGCATAATTACACCATCATTCCGTTTGCAGTTGAGTTTGTGTACAGTGAATACCACAATTTGATGGCGCGAAAATCTTACTATTCTTTTATCACCTTCTTAGAGTGTTGGTTTTGAAGACGTGATGAAAATTTGGTTTTCAATACCCGCGTATTGGCTGTTTATGCTTCTTGGTGATAAACGGGGGAAATCAGAATATGCAAAGTTTAAAGCAGCTCAAGTCGGATCGCCCGTGTCTTCGCCCACATCTGAATTCAGTAAAGGCTACATTCCGTCACCTGTGCCAGACTCAAGGATTCCTGTCTATGCCCCCTGGACATTCATGCCTCAATCCAACTACATTGTGTTTGGACAACCAATTGACACAACTTCTTTTGATGCGTCAAACAAAGAATCAGTGTTTGACTTGCGCGATGTTACGCGTCATGCCGTGCAAGGTTGCATTGACAGGGCGAAAGAAATGCAAGCCGCTGATCCTGAGCGATTCACAAATGTACTGGCTGGAATAATCGGTGAAAAGCCTGATGGAAAGAAGGGAAAAAATAAGGAAGAATAACAGAACCCTTTTTTCATCTTCTCTATTTTTTACAAAAGACCTCATAATTAATAAAGATCACCTCAGTATATTTATTCGCTCCTTAAGCTCTATTCGTGTTCGTCGAATTTCTTCGAGAGTTCCGAATTCTGGCGTATCCAGCCGTTGGTCGTTCTAGATATGATGAAAGTTAAGCCCAATTTACTTTCAACTTCAACTTACGAGCATTGCTTGAATAACAGCGTCGGTTTTTTCCACAATCAGTTTTGCGTGATGGAGTAAGAACAAACCGCAATCACAATTATTCAGCTGATTCTGCACCTGGGCGCAATATTACCAACCAATAGCAGTCGAATAGAATCATGTAACTTACTTTTGCATGGACAAGGTGCAATTTTACTGGTGTTGGGACGACGCGACCCAACTTATCCAACGCCTCCATTTTCAGATAATCAGAAAGAGTATCTTGAACACATGGATGCTGTCCATTAAGTGAGTCAAATATAAAAACCGTTGCTTGAACTGCATTCGTGTCATATTGCAAATCACTGTCAAGCGCGGCTAAAAAGGCCCAAGGATTTATGATTACAGCCAAATACCAATGAAGATTTTCGTTTATAGGAATAACCAAGAACCGCTTCATGAATAGGTTGAATTTACTGGTCCATTTGCGCACACGTTGATAGCATTCATTGAATGGAATTTTCCTGTAAGAAACTGTTAAACTCTCTCGCGACAAAGAGTTTAGAGTAAAATTACACACCTTTTGTTTTGGTCAACAGCCGTCAATTGCGAGTAGAAAAAAGTGTTGAAGAAATGAAATTGGTGGTTCCTATTGCTTTTAGGAGTTCCATGCAGAAGGAAGCGGAGCTGAAATTCAATCAGGGAATCATTCAGAAATTCGCCATCCGCGAGACGAGTTAAATCGTGTTCGTAGAGGGTGACGGCATTGATTCCAGATGAAGGATATATCAAGACTTTTTTATCGGAAATCCCAAATCCAACGTCCACTTTTTCACTGTCTGCATCGTCACAATCACTGTCAGAGAGGCAAACGATCTCAGAAGTTCTGCTGTCTTTGGAAAACTCAAGCTGCTCTATTTCTTCGAAGAGTTCACGTGTCGGCTGTATTCCGGTCACTTCAAACGATTGAAACATGCTAATATAATGCGAAAAGGCGACTTCGCTGTGTATGTGTGAGGCAAGACAACTGTCAATAACAAGAACAACGGAGATACCTCAGAAGCACACATTTTTCATGAATTATTTCGAGTACTTGATTTGTCGCTTCGTAATCGTAATAGAACCCAAGGACAAGAGTTTCTGAAGAAGTTGGATCAGGCAAATCAGTTGTCAGAACAAAGATCCCACAACCGCGTTTCGCATCAAGACGCATCTAAGATGAAGTATAAGAAGATCTTAAAAGCGAAGATATCCATTGGAGGTAAGAAAGCAGGATACCTTTGCATTAGTCCCTTCCAGCCGACCGCCAACACCATCGTCCAAATAGAGCCATATAGCGCCGTCTTCGATGGTGAGACATAGCTTCGATGAGTTTTTCTGCTGTGTGATTTTCAGAGACTGCTTTGATGCAGCAAACGCCAACTCAAGAGACATTATTATACTTTTCAAGAGATATTATTTTTGATCGACAAACGCCACCCACGTTCTTTCCATGCATAGAACTAACGCGAAAATAGAAATTGGATTTGTAACTCTTTTGGGCGATGCGTAAGACATGAGAGTATGAGGCTTGGCATTGGAGTTCAACCCTTTCAGCAAATTCATTTTCAACTTGAAAAAAAACTTGTGTTTAAAAAACATTACCCGTGCCAACAATGCCACTTGGATTCAAGGAAAAGATCGAAGAGAAGATTGAAGAGAAGATTGAAGAAAAGGTGCTAGAGACGATCCTGGAGCCATACGTTGGGGAGGAAATGGGCGACAAGATTGCAGAGTCGTTAGTCGAAGAGTTGAACGATGGCAAGACTGGAATTAATCTCGTGGAAGTGTATACGGAAGCGCATGGTAAGTGTACCATGAATGGTGCCTGATCGGATGTTTGCTGAACCGTTGCAATGCAGCGCCTCCAAAGAAGCATGGATTCGATGCCTTTGTGGACAAGATCTCTCGCCCTCACGGTGAAAAGCCCCCAACCCCTCCTCCTGCTGATCCTGCACTGGCGCTTCTTCAGCATGCTCTTGGGGGCGAGCAAGAAGCCGGTATGTTTCAGACTCAACTCAGATTAAATTGCTAATCGATGAAACCACCCGTTGAACAGCACCTCAGCCGCCTAAAAAGGAAAGTTTCTTTGAAAAGATTTTCCAGCAGGAAGAAGCGAAGCCTGCGCCTCCTCCCCCCAAGAAAGACCAGAATCTCCTTGAAGAGATTTTTCGCCCTGAAGAAGCAAAGCCTACCCCCGCTCCACAACCAAAGAAAGACGAAGGATTCTTTGGCAAAATTTTTGGCGGAAGTTCGGAACCTGGTGAGTGACCAAATGATTTCTGTCTCATCCACCATATTAAGAAATTTGCGTAGCTCCTCCTCCACCTCCACCAAAGAAGCCTGAGGGATTCTTTGATCAATTCACCCATCACGAAGAAGAAAAACCGACTCCTCCTCCACCCCCACCAAAGAAGGATGAAGGCTTCTTTGGATTCTTCAAGCAACAAGAAGATGAAGCAACTCCTCCACCACCTCCTCCAAAGAAGGAAGAACCCAACTTTTTTGGGTTCCCATCATCCTCGTCTCACCCGCAGAACCATGTTTCGAAGCCTTCCGCAACTGCCCAACCTGTGGCTGCTGATAATCAGGAGTCCATTGCAGAAATGCTCCAAGAAACATTTTTAGGAAAGAAATAGAAGTGCAAGTTTGAGCGGGTTTTATTTTATTTTTTTTTTGGAGAGAATAAAACAAGTATCAGTTCGCAGAAGTTTTCCCACCTTCCAATCGTCGCTTCCCTTCCAAATACAACATGCATTCATCATACGATTTGGGAAGCACGCGATTCATGGTGTCTGATGGACCAACAGTTTGAAATGTGAACCAAAATTCATTGCTGAGGAAACGCCCTTCCTCCACAATTCGAACCACCTACAGTACAAAATCGATTAAAACCACATAACCACCAAATACTGAAGCAATGATAGCCTACATGTGCGCTAACTTTGACAACGACTTTCCCCTCAGCTGTTGCATACACTGCTTGGGCAGACAAATCCAAAACGGCTCCTATTTCGACTGGTTTACGGAATGTTATATCGTCGAGCGCCAAAAATTGAAGTGGCCTCTTGCTGAATAAAGCACCGACAGCGTATCCAAGTTCAAATGCCAGTCGCATTAAATGACCGCCAAAGATTTTGTTATGAAGGTTTCGATCTTGAGGAAACGTGAGAACCAAGTTCTGAAAGCGCGTTTCCTTCATCCAAATCACGTGAGCGGGTTTCAGCTTCGAAGGACTTGGTTCCAGGTATTGCTGTGACTCAATATAGAGAGCATGGACTAATGCTAGTTCTGATGGCGTTGGAGGAGTATGTTGAAGGGACTGTTGCAAGGATGCTTGCTTTCGCGATTTGTGTTGGGCACCTTGTTCAAACAGATGCTTATCTGCCTCTGTCAAAATCAGCTGAGGTGCAGGAGAAGCTCTGCCTGAATCTGGATCAAGAGAAACCATGATGAACTTGGCGGATAGAATGAGTTCCCCAGTCAAGGACGTGGCTGGCAGGGGAGTACGAAGATACTTGATTGATTCCATGTCTTCCTTCGAGATTCCACTGTCTGGAAGAATTGCCACTAACTTGATTGTCACCTCCATGGATGATTTGCCGACATCTGAGTGGTTTGGTTTTTGAGATGACGCGCGGAAGAAGCCGGATCTCCCACTCTATGGATTCACTTACACGTAACATGGCCGGAAAGGGATATGTCTCGATCCGTTGGAATTTCGTTTGTAAGCAAGTCCATGCGGTCGACGCTGGCTGATTGCAGATATATTGGTTAAAAGCCTGCAATGGGACAAGGAAAATGAGCAGTGGCAGACTGACCTGTTACCAATGCAAGGTCTTTCTCGGCACCAGCGCAATGAACATAAGATATATATCCAGCTAAAGCATCTAGATCCTCGAGCACTTTTCCAACGCGGATCTTGCCAAAGTGGCTCGAGTATTCATCACGAAGGTGTGTGTCAGTGCGGAAGGCGAGAAACACTTGGACAAACGAGTCTTGCATGTACTTTTCAGTCACTGGTTTTGTAGCATTCGAAGGGTCTCTTTTGGTGAGTTGGGCGAGACGTTGGTTGAATCGGTGGACCCAGAGTTTGTTGGTGAGAAGAGTGTCCGACATTACTTGTTTTGCCTTGAAAAAATATTTTGGTACTCTGCCGGCTTTATTTCACGAAAACCGTCAGTGTAAATATCATTTTTCAAAAGTATCAACGAAAAGTGACCTTCTTTGTGAAATTTCAATAATGATCTATGGAAAAAAGACATCAGCACCACCAATGAAGAAAGAAAATAACAAGTCACCTCCTCCGAAATCACGGCTAGGGCTGGACCTGCTCATATCCCTCTGTGGGGAAGATTGTTTGCTCTTTGGCGTATTATGCAACGAAGCACTTGACGGTTGCATCCGATTCAGCAGCGCGCCATCAATCGGAATCTCCAAAAGAGCCATACTCCCTTTAATAACCCTCTTGAGCTTTGTTTCTGCCGACTTTCGCAAACACACTTCGTCTTCAAACTCTTTCTCCAATTGTCCAATCCGCGACACAAGAGCATCACGTTTGGTTTTCAATCCTTCAATCGACTTTTCTTGGGCTTTGCATTTCTCGTCCAGTTGTTTCTCCGAGTGAGATAGAGTATCTAGTTGAGTGTTGAGAGATGAGAGGGTCTCTTGCGCGTGGGTTAGCTTTTCGCGTGTTTCTTTGAGGATTGAGAGGAGTCTTGTGAAGATTCCGTCGAAATTGATTAATCTCGCTGGAAGTTTCGTTCCACCACTGCCACCACTGCTGTTTGCTTCTATTTGTTGTAGTAAATGGGCTTCCACTTGTAGGTGGTGCTCCGCTTTGATGTCAAACCATTCAGAGGCAATCAGTTCAATGTGGGCGTACTGCGAAGCGTAGTTGGTGTTGAGGGAATGAAGGTATTTGGATTCAACGGTTAGACGGGTAAATTCATTGGTAAGGGCATTATGAGCAGTTTGAAGTTGCGTATGTGTGGATTCGAGTTCGTGAGTGGAGGCATTATGTGCTGCTGTTGTGGTTTCGAGGGTTTGTTGTAAACTTGAGACGTCGGAGAGAGCTTTTTCGAGTCGCTTATCTTGTTCTAATAATTATTTGTTAATAACGGACAGACAGAAACAAAGAAAGAAAACACACCTTCAAGTCGAATTGCAGTCGCACTCATTCGTTGTTTCAATTCGTTGTTCTCGCCCAGAACTTTCACAAGCTCGTCAAAATCGACCAAGCTTCTTTCCACTGTTTCATGTAAAGCCTTTACATGGCTTGATAGAGATTGTTTGTCTCCGTACTTTAAGCAGGACTCCATCGCCATGCCCTCCACATCCAAGGACCCATCCCCTGAATTCTCACTGTCGCCAATATTTTCTCCCTTGAGAGCTCGAATCACTTCCCTTGCTTTCGCATACTTTAGTTTCTCGTCTTCCAAAATAGTCTGCAATTCTTCCACCTCTCTTCTCAACTTTCCTACCTCCTCTGCGTTCCTCCCAGACACGCCTCCTCCTCCACCTCCTCCGGTCCCACTCAATTCATCCACCATTCTTCTCAAAACTTCATTTTCACTCTTCCAGTCAGAAACAAGACCCTCCAAGGTAGCCTCCACCCCCTTCAACCGATTGCATTCAAACTCCAAACCCTTCATCTTATCCAAATACGGCTTAACATCCACCGCGCGCGTGTCCGGGTCTATGATGGGGGGTTCAGCCAGTTTCTCGGCAAGCGCTTCTTGAGCACTATAAGCCTCACGTTTCCAGTCATCTCGTTCCGACTGCGCGGTGACGGTTTCCTGGGCCAAGTATTCCATTTGGGTTTGGAGGGTTGTGATTGTTTCTTGGACGGATTCTTTGAGGTGGTTGTAGGAGTCGAGTTCGGAGATGTAGAGGGTGCTTAGATCGGTAAGGAGTTTGAGGGTTTCTGGTGGGATTTGGGGGGGTGGGGGAGGTGGTGCTGTGGGTGGGGATGTGGTGTATTGGTGGATTGTTTTGTCGAGGGTTGATAGGGCTGTGGTGAGGCTTGGGGGGATGGATGATGTTGTTGTTGAGCTTCGGGGATGGTTGTGGGTGTGGTTGGAGGAATAGTGTTGTGGTGGAGGCCGATTGGTTATTGTACTCAAGAACGCGTCAGAAAGGGAGTCAAGCATGTGTATTACATCTGATCGTGGAATACTGTTACTGATTGCATTTGCGCCATTTGAATGTAAATTTCTACTGCTTCCTGGCTCTATTGTCCGAATCAAATCTTGCTTTCTTTTGAGAATATGGCCAAAGTCTGATTTCAAAGCTGAAAGAAGTAGTTCTTCGGGCCCGGGGATTGGAGGAAAATCATCTTGAGTTCCAACACATTCATCAACAGGCATTTTATCTAATTTTGGTGGTTCTTGGACCTCATCTACGGCAGCGAGTAGCAGCGTTTCAAGTTCCATTGTACGTCCCCGCAGTCGTTTATTTTCGGCCGCTAGAATTGTGCATTGCGATGCGAGAGACTCTATTTCTAACGTTTGACGACGAAGTGGCAGCGTTGGATCATGGTTTGACTGCGATAGTTGAGGTTGGTGTTGCCATTGTTGGAATGCTGGTGGCGTTTGATGTTGTGGAGGGAGTGGTGGTTGTGGTTGCGGTTGCGACCTTTGCTCATATAAAGGTCCCGTATGCTGGAATAATAAATGTGACTTAGGGGCTGCCAGTAGATATTAAAAAGAGGAGAGAGAGAGAGAAACCTGAAATGCTGACTGCAGAGGATCACTTGAAAACTGAGCGCGATTGTCCTGAAATTGAGAGCTCCGGCGGTCAGGAGAAGAAGAAACAGCTGATGTAGTTTGTTTTGGAGCTGGTTGTTGTTGTTGTTGTTGTTGTTGTTGTTGTTGTTGTTGTTGTTGTTGCTGTTGTTGTGTCCGGTGGGAAGATGTCACAAGAGAGGACGCAGGCGGAGGCTTGATGTCAATCAGAGTTGATACAAGAGCCGCCTTCTCAAAATGAAGCCTTCTGTTTTGCTCTTCCAAGGTTTTAAGAGATTCCCGCATTTGTTGTGTGCTGGCGTTTTGTTGGAGCAGATAGAGATGATCACGCGTTCCCGAGTCTGAAACTGGTGCTGGTTGCTGCTTATTTATTACAGCTGGCTTTGCGTCAAATACATGTGGATCTGAGAATATTGAGGATGAATTCTTGTTTTGAGGCGGAGCCACTTTGACAGGTAGTTCTGGAAGAGCGTGATGATGGTCCGACGATTCATGAAGGGTTTTTGAAATAGTAGCGACTGTGTTGAGTAGCTGCTGTTTTCTGCTGCCAGCAGAAGCAGCTGTCATTTGGTGTTAAACGTGGGACAACCCAAAAGAACTTGGGGAATGTTTTTATTTTTATTGTTATCACACATTGTCAACAATGGAAAGCGACAAAGGCGCGATCGATATCTTCCAACCAATTGGATACACTTGTGTCGACTTTGAGCAGTTTCAGGCAGTCCTGGATAGGAATGCATCATGTTATTTTTTCGCTTTTTGGGACATCACCGCACCATCAAGCTTCGCGCCCTGACTTCTCTAACCCCCGCCACCGCCCCAACCCGTCTCTTTCCGCTTCGTCTTCTTTCCACGACAATGGCGCAATCGCTGAAGCCCAAGTACTCGTACGAATCCATCACTGCGGCCGCCGAGCAGCAGGACCTCGTGCTGCGCGGCGCCAAGGCCATGGCGCGCAGCGGCTACGCCTCGAGCGCCTCGAGCGCCTCGAGTGGCTCGAGCGCCTCGAGTGCGTCTGCTTCCAGCACACCGAAACCCGCAAACAACAACGCCAACAACAGCAACAACAACGCTGCCCCGTTCGCGTTCGCAGCAATCGCAGGCCGCGACGCCCAGGCGCACCAAGTCGCCGAGGCGCTGAAGGACATCAGGCGCCACGGCGGCTACAAGGTCGGCGCGCTGGCGCCCTCTTCAACGCCGCAAGCACAAGCACAACCACAACCACAACCACAAACTACGGACAACTCCGACATTGCCGTGCAGATCAGATCAGTCACCGAACGAATCAAGGTGCTCAAGTCCGAGAAGGCGGACAAGGCCCTGATTGACGAACAAGTGGCGTTGCTCAAAGAACTCAACCAGCGCAAGGCTGCCGGCGGTTCCGAAGATGCTTCAAAAAAGTTTGAGCTAAAGACTCCAAAGGTAAACTCGAGAGAGTCAGATTCTCCTGGAATAATGACAACGAAAAAAAAAAAAAAAAAAAAAAGGGTACACGCGACTTCTCACCTGAAGAAATGGCCATCCGAGAGAAAATGTTTACAACAATCACATCCGTCTTCAAACGTCACGGAGCTGTCACTATCGACACTCCCGTCTTTGAACTCAAGGAGATTCTTACTGGAAAGTATGGTGAAGATTCCAAGCTCATTTACGACCTCAAAGACCAAGGGGGTGAGCTCTCATCTCTGCGCTACGACTTGACTGTTCCATTTGCTCGTTTCTTGGCCATGCACGGAATCTCAAACATCAAGCGATACCACATTGCCAAAGTATACCGTCGTGACAACCCATCCGTCAACAAGGGGCGTATGAGAGAATTCTTCCAATGCGATTTTGATATTGCTGGAGAATATGGATCCATGATTCCAGACGCTGAAATTTTGAAGGTGGTTGTTGATGTTTTGGATGCCGTGGATATCGGAAAGTTCAAGATCAAGGTAAAATTTCTGATGCAGTCGGTTTTTTTTTGGAAGGCCGTGTGTCGTCTAAAGCGCTTTTTTTTTCCCTTTTTCTGTTTGTTTTTATAGATAAACCACAGAAAAATTCTTGACGGTATGTTTGAAGTCTGCGGTGTCCCTGCGGAAAAGTTTAGAGCCATCTCGTCTGCGGTTGACAAGTTGGACAAGTCTCCATGGGCTGAAGTCAAGAAGGAAATGGTTTCTGAGAAGGGTCTCGATGAAGAAGTAGCAGACAGAATTGAACAATATGTCAAGCTCTGTGGTGAGGCAATTTCTCAATCGCCTATTCTTTTCTCAAACAATCGATTCATATCAGGTGCCGTTGAAATTTGTGATACACTTGAGGCGGACGCCAAATTCAGCTCCAGCAAACGCGCTATGGAAGGTGTTGCAGACATGCGCTTGCTCTTCAAGTACTTGGACCTCTTTGGAGTCAGCAACAAAATGTCCTTTGACTTGAGTCTCGCGAGAGGTTTGGACTACTACACTGGTGTAATTTACGAGGCTGTTTTCGAATCAAGTTGAGTCTTTTTATTTATTTATTTATTTATTCTTTTTACTTTCATCTCACCTCTTGGCCACCCGCCGTTTTTTTTAAAGCCTCCGATGAGACCAGTGGAGTCGGATCCATTGCAGCCGGAGGTCGTTACGATGAACTCGTTGGAATGTTTAGTCCAAGCGGAAAAAAGATTCCTTGTGTCGGAGTCTCTGTTGGAATCGAACGTGTCTTTGCCATCCTCCTTGCCAAAATGCGTGCAAACAAAGCCACCTCGAAGCCGCGCACAACTGCCACGGAAGTCTACCTAGTCGGTCTTGGGAACGGACACTTGGAAGACCGAATGAAACTCGCCAAGACACTGTGGGACAATGGTGTGGCTACTGAGTTCACATTCAAGGAAAAGCCCCGACGCGATGCTCAATTCAAGGTTGTTGGTGAAGAAGGAATTCCAGTGAGTATTGTGTTTGATGATGCCAAGTTTGGGGCTGGTAAAGTTCAGGTTGAGGATAATGTTGGCGAGGCGAAAGAAAAGGTTGTTGTGGAGTTGAAGGATGTTGTCAAGACTGTGGAAAAGTTTTTGGGACGTGGTGGTAGTGTTGGCGGTGCAGTTGTTGTTGTTGGGAAAGCATCCCGTTCGCGCAGCGCATCTCCAGCGAAACCTGCCGCCGCCGTACCGGCGGCCAAGAAGGCCGCGGAAGAAGATGACTTTGACCTGTTTGCTTCTGAAGACGAAGAAGAGGATGCGGAAAAGGCTGCCCTTGTTGCTCAGCGTCTCAAGGAGTACAATGAAAAGAAGGCTGCCAAACCAAAGCCTGTTGCCAAGTCCATGGTTATTCTTGATGTTAAGCCGTGGGATGATGAAACTGATATGAAGGCGTTGGAAGCGAATGTACGAGGTATTGAGATGCCAGGCCTTGTCTGGGGAACTTCTAAGCTGGTTGCCATTGGATGTAAGTTGATGAATTCATTTTTTTATTTTGACTGTTTATTTATGTGGTATTTGATTATTTGTAGATGGAATCAAGAAGCTCCAGATCACTGCTGTAGTAGAAGACGATAAGGTATTTTTTTTCTTTCTGGAGACAGTGATGTTAACCCTTGTTTTAATGACAGGTTGGAGTGGACGACTTGAGTGAAAAAATTGAGCAATTTGACGAGTTTTGCCAGTCTGTGGATGTTGCTTCTTTCAACAAGTTATAAGTATTTTTTAGGTGTACAAAGTGCCCAATAAAGTGATGCTGCATAATGCCATAACGATTCTTAATATTTACGGGTCCCTTTATTTCCTGTGTCGTTTCCTGAACTCTGCACTCAATCCACCTCTTTGCTGCTCTATATATGCCATGTTATCAGCACCACTCAGTGACTTCATGGACGCAGCAGTTTGAGAAAACCTGGAACCACTGCTGGATCCTCCTCCTCCTCCGCCAGTATATAAGCCGATCGCATCTTCATCCTCTACTTCTTCTTCAAACTGGCTGAGATCAATCATATCGTTCGAAACTAGAATGGTTGCCAATAGCTCCAGCCTTTCGTTGATGGTTCGGTATACTAATGGCGCAACGGTATCCATTCCTTCCATTTTTGTGATTATATCATAAGAATACCCTGATATTTTTTTTAAGTAGCTGAATCACAAAAAAATACAAAAACAAAGAAATAACAAAAAAAAACCTTGATCAATCAGAAACTGCTGTCGCTTTGCACAGTAATATACTTCCTCCGTATCTCTGCTGACAAGGGTATAAAAGAAGGAGTTGTACCCATCATCCCCGCCACCGCCGCCTGTTCCTTTTTTGGCACGGAGAATTCGTCCTAATCTTTGCGCTTCCTGTCGACGGGAGCCGTAATGGGAGGATATTTGAATCAGACATGATGCCTCTGGTATATCAATGGATGTGTCTCCAACTTTTGAGAGGAAAATGGTATTCAGGGACGGGTTGTACTAAAGAGTGCGTTTTTAGTATTTTTTTTTTCCAACCAAAAAGGAACAGCTGTGTACCTTAAATTGTTGAAGCGTTCGTAAACGATCAGCTGTCGACGAGCCACCATAGATGTAAGGCCGATTCAGCTTTGTGGCATAATGCTAAATAAAAATTAGATTTTGGTTTGGTTTTGGACAAAACCCCCACCTTCAGGGCAAACACATTATCCGAAAATACAATGACCTTGTCCCCACGCTGCTCGTGAAAATCAATCAAATACTGACATGCTTGGATCTTGTTTGGGTTCATGACGTAGAGTAATTGTCGTTTTCTATGGAAAGACAAATTAAAAATTAAAAATTAAAAATAAAAAATAAAAAATAAAAAATAAAACCTTGAACTCTGTCCCAAATACTCCTTATAAAATTCTTTCGTCATTGTGCACCAAACCTCTGAACATCTCACATTCGCAATGTGCCCCTTCTTTGCTAAATCCAACCAATTGGCTTCATACAATTTCGGGCCAATTAAATAGTTCAAGTTTCCAATTTTATCGTCTTCTCGTACAAGTGTTGCTGTTAACCCTAGCTTCGAATGCGCCGCTACAATTGTCAGCACTTTACGAAACATTTCCGCCGGAACAACGTGCACTTCATCAAGGATCAAAAGCCCCCATTCGCGCGAGCAGATATAATCCATCATTTTTTGAGCATCATAGGCGCGTTTGCTCGAGAAAGTTACCATAGTGTACGTTGATATTAGAATACCATTATCGTTTGCAAGCTATGCCGAAAATAAAAAAAAGGGAGTCAACACCAAAACCAACATAATTCAAAATCAGAAACGAAACGAACCAGTTCCTTATGCTGAGAAGTAAATTTTGCAACTTCATTATCCTTTATATTCGTCCAACTCCGAAACTCACGGGCCCATTGCTCCACACTCACGGCACTTGTACACAGAACCAGCACTCTTTTTTTAACGGTGCATGCTGCAGTAACACCAACAAGGGTTTTCCCGGCACCGCAAGGCAATACGATAATTCCACTTCTAGCTCTGCCGTTACCAAACATTTTGTTCAAACTCTTTTCCTGATATGGACGCAGAATCGCAGCTGGACGCAACGAAATATCCAGCGTGGGGAGAGTGTTGTCGTTCCTAAAGTCGTATTCTTCCAGGATGGGGAAACCCTTGTCACTACATGCCTTTCGAACGTGTTCAGACTGAAGACGATTGATTTCAAAAGAGGAAATGAGAGTTGGGTTGTTTGGATTATTCGTGAGGGAAGAAGTTGGATCTGTGATTGACCGAATGTCCAGGTTAAGCAAGTCCTCTGGAGTTTTATCCAAGTCTGACAGGGGTATAGGTGGTGCCAAATCAACACCGATTGGTTGAACAGTATCTATTGGTGTGCTAGGGTTCTCGCTGGTAGGATGTGTGGGTGGATTCGCTTCAGCTGTGGCTGAATTAGCTGCAGGTCTGGATCCTCCATCTAAAAGAGCATTCAGTTTCTCCAGCTCTTGTGGATCAATGTTCTCAAACGGATCATCCATAACATCAAACGGATCTTCATCTTCGTCAAAAAGATCAATATAGTCCTTATCAATAGCCGCATATTCTGCTGATAGTGATGATGGCCCAACCGTAGTGGGGGCTGTTGATTTTGGTGCTGATGAAGTATTCATAGAGGCAGGAGCATACGCGGGAGCAATATTGGTCGTAGATATGGCGGTCGAAGCAGATGATGGACGACCAGAAGCACTGGTCGTCGGACCCACTGTTGGTCTGGTGAACGTAACAGGCACAAATGTTTGAACTCGAGTCATGAACCCATGAATTTGGTCCACGATGACGCCCTCGTCGCCAGATCCAGACGGATTCATGGACGACAAATTTTGGGAATCAGGCAGCAATACACGCGCATCTGAAATAACTTTGTCTTGTAACAGCAGTCGCAGTACATCTGGGAATGCGCTCTCGACATATTGATGATTGTCTTTTAGAACTAATTTAACTTTCCCGTAGCTTTTGGTATGCAGGCGGATGAAAGCAATTAGTCGTTCGGGTATCTCCGTTTTACAAAGTTTGTTGAGTACGGATATAATCGAGTCTGCTTGAATGCCGACGCTAGTAGTACTATCAAGTCAATACAGCTGATATGAAGTTTATACAAGCAAACCTGACTGCTGCGTAAAGGGAGTATTCAGTAAGAATGTATTCGTGAATCAGCTTTGGACGAGAAACGGGTTCCGCCACTACAACAGTTTCAGCGAAATGAAAAGCAAGACAAAGGGGTTAAATCAACTCGAAGCACTGCACCAGCAACGAGAAAGTCCACAGCCTGGTCCGCAATTGGCGAAAACGCCTCCAGCCACAAGCGACCTCGTTCGTCAGCAACAATTGGACGCAGCAAATGGTCGCTCTTCAGATTCAAATCGAGAAACGGAAGAAATGATTGCTCTTGTTCGACTTGTTCTTCTTGCTCTTCATCTTGTTCTTGTTCTGCTTCCTCATCCTCCTCATCTTCAACTTCTTCACCGTGTTCAATGTGGACACTTCCTTCTTCATCGCTAAACAGCGGCTCTTCATCGACGGTTTCCGGTTCCTTTTCGCTTTCAGGTTCAGGCCTTAACCGCTTGCTGCGTCTGGTGGGAGCCATCTTCGAGTTTATTAAGTAAAAATCCTGTGGCAAAGCAAATGATCTCTCTCATACACTCTCTGTATTCTTCACAAAGACACGAAGAATGCGGCAAAGTCATCGACTGCCTTCTGAAGAATCCGAAAAGCGCGTCAAGAGACGCGGTTCTGCAGGCTCAGCTCGTGAAAGGCGGGTCTGTTCTCTGGCATTCCTCAACTGACGATTCTGTGCACGATCTAGGCCTTATTGCACGTCATCAAGGGAAAATTTCAGATTCTATTGGAATCCTTTCGGCACTGAAGAATTCTGGCAGTCCCAGCATAAATGTCTTGAAACAACTCGCGAAGTATGTTTCGTTGGAAACATAAACATTCTGATTGCCCAACAGGTCTATTACGTTGACCGGAAATTATGAAGAAGCTATTACGCTATATGACGAGGCACTCGCTCTCTGCTCTGATGATTGGGTGAGAAGGTTTTTTTTGACAGTTTGTAATAGTTGCGTTAATTTGTGTTTAACATAGGTACTACATTTTGAAAAGGGTCAATGCTATAAGCATCTTGATGAGCCACATAATGTTTGCACAACTGGCGTGACCTCGTAAATAATCAATCCACTAAAACGTGTACAATACCAGGCAGAAAAGTGTTTCTTGGACGCCCTTGCGTTACAACGCCACGAAGCGATCGTACTGGAGCTTGGAAAATTATACATTCTTCAAAATAATTTTGATTCTGCGTTATATGTCTATGAGGGGGCTATCAAGTGAGTTCCTTTAGACGTACTTGGAGCTCTTCCCTGAATCACGAATGTACAGATCGCTTCCGTCGAATGCTGAGATAATTTTGGCGCTTGGCTTACTTTACTTGCGAGCTGGAGACAGTGAAAAGGCTCTTAATCTCGCCCAGTTGGTTGTGGATAAAGACCCGAAAAACTTGGGTGCCTTGAAAACTGTGATTACGGTCCTCCAACAACCGTACTCAAACCAACAAGTAGATACCCTCCTTTTGCATAAGAATTACAAATTGTCTCTTGGGGAATCTCCGGAAAACTCTACACTGTGGTCCAACTTGGGAGCAACCCTTTTGAACAATTCGCGAAAACCGCTGGCGGCCCTTTCATCCCTTCAAACCGCGCTACTTCAATCTCCATTGGAATCTTGGGAAACTCCATACAATCTTGGATTGGTGTATATCGAATGTGGAATGTTTGTGGGAGCATTTTGCTCGTTAAATCTGGCTGCGGTCTTGAATCCAGGCTGTGTACAAATATTGGAAAGGTTGCAGTTTTGTGTTGCCTCATTGAAAAGCATCAAATGAATATAAAAGAATATACTCGCGAGTGACAAATAAACAGGCTTTATTGCCCAAGTTCATACATGATTTTGATAACTCTTTTGCTTTCATCCACTAATTCAAGTTTTGAATTCATTATTCTGGCTCGAGCAATCTTGCTTGGTGCTATGAAGATAAGAATCCGCCCATCATATACAAACTGCGTAACGCCTCTACATCCAGATCTAGGAATACCACTGCGGACTTCAGACATCATTTTGGACCCGGCCAAATATGCTTGCATTTCCGCTACAGACTCATACTCGAGTCGCAATGATGGCATTGAAGAGTAAACAGCGGCTTCATCGACTGCGCCCAATTTTGTCGACGTGAAGACTTTTCCAATCTTGTTGACGTTGCTTCCAGCAGATTTTACAAAATCGTTCAATATTTCTAAAGTAATTGGCCAATCCGGTTGCAGTGCCAGTTCTTTTCGCACAATCCTTTCGGCCTCCCCGTTTGTACTGCCGAAATCGACTGTCATATACTTGCTCTCGAATCTTAAATCCCATTTTGCCAATAAAGCATCATCATACACCCCCTTTTCAAAAAGACTATTATACTCTGGATTCGCCAAATTTGCAATGACTTTTCTTCGAGTGGAGAAATCCACCATGTTGTTGGCTGTTGGTCCATTGGCAACTTCTCCTTCCCCAGCATATGCAATCAAAGCAATATGTTCCTCAAAAAACTGACCCCCACTAACACCTTCACTGCCGAAATTTCTGTTTCGTGAGACTTCAGGGATAAGGCATTGTCGACCGCGACGTTGCTCGCTTCGGCGTAACCAATCGTCCCACTCCGTTTCAGGCCATGTGGGAGCAATTTGGGAGTACAGGTCTCGTGTAAGGAGCCATCCCAGACCGGGGAAAAAATCTGTACGCATGATTCGAGTCGAACTTAGAGTGCCGTTCGCATATTTACTGACGTGTGATTTTTTGCCTTGGTCGTTCCACGAAGATATACAAAAAAGTGTGGGATCCGAGTAGAGGAGTGGCAGAGTTTCTTCAAAGTAACTGAAAAAGTCGGGGCTGATTTCCATGTCGTCTTATGTGAAATGTTAGGAAGGGAGAAAACAAAAACAAAAACAAAAAAACAACCTTCTAGGATAATGACGTTATTGTATGATTTGTTGCTGAATACTTTCGCAAGAGCCCATTTATAATGCGTAGCTAGTTTGTAGTAGCCTGTGTGTTTCATATCGATTTCTGATTGAGGAATCACTTCTTGGTGGAGGTCAACTGGGGTCTTCCATAGCGTCAGTTTGCTTCCATATTTCGTCGTGATTAAGTCTTCTACAGCTTGTACGCCACAATCCTATCTCTGCGGGTCAACAAAAAACAACGGCAAGTGACCATCCACATACCAAACTAACAATAATTGGAAACTTCATATCGTTCTTCCGATACTTGATCAAGGGGTCCAAGGCTCTTTCAATCGAAACACGATTGCACCCAATGACGATCACAGGTAGTATTTCCGATTGGAGTTCTCGTGCTTTCATCAAATATTGGAGGCTGCTGCGAGGAACAGCGACCTTTTGCAATATCAATTGGAATGGTTACAATGCAAAACCAGTTTTCTGCCAATGCGGCTGACATCTACCTTGCTAGAAGGAGGCAGGGCAACTGTTGGCACCAGGTTAAGGTCGCCATACATCTCCTCACCATACACTCTTTTGAATGATCGGCCAAAGATAAAGATATTCAGGAAAAGAAAGACAATAACTGCTGCGAGAACAATTCTGCGGTTGAAGAAACCCCGAAAAAGTGGTGGTGCTGTTTTTTGGTGTCGTTTCATCATTTGGTTAAAATATTAATAGAACGTTCTGAAGAAGGAGAAAAGTCGTGACTTCCATAACAAAATTTGCGTGTGCGTTCCTTCTTTGGCACAAAGGAGATTCAAATTCATCATACAAAGCTTTGATTGCGCCAACAAGCTCTCTCATTGCTTGTGGTGGATACTTTTGAAGGAATCAGAAGTCAACGTCCACAGAAAAAATCTGATGAAAAAGGAGTTAAGGCATGAAAAGTCGATTTTTCGATTCTTGTTTGACAAACTTTCGAAGGTTATTTCTCCCAAACCTTGCTTTATGGTTCCTCTGGAAATGCTGATTTTGGCTTTATTCTTTCAACATTCCATATATCTTTCCAGCAATACGCATCAGCGATTCAGGTGTTGGATGACCTCCATCGGCAAGCTCCAAAGAGCACTCCTCTAAGTCAATACGTTCATCAAGGCTGCGAAGAAAGTTCCATTGAATGTAGTTTGTCACTATTCCCATCACCTCATCCAAATTATCAAGCTCTGCCGCCACCTCACAACCCAACAAATCCTGTGCCATTCCCTGTTCAATGTCATCCTTCTTCGCCTCAACAATACACACGCGCTTGTTCCCTCGACGCATTACAAATTCAAAGTGGCCATTCGCTTTGAGAATGTCGCCGTCCATATCTTCTTCAACCTCGATGGTAACATCTCCATTGAATAAGTTCGAAACACAAATAAGAATTGGGGCAATGAAATGAAGCCTTTGCGCTTCCTTGCCAGTGGTGATAGGGCCGAAGCACCTTGTGGCCACAGCAAGGTATTTGGTAAGAAGCTCAAACGCATCATTTGGGAGTGGTTCGATAGGCAGTACAAACGGAGACGTCTTGAAGACCGATTTGACGTCATTCCAAGTTACATAGGAGTAGCCAACCGAGCCACTTGCTTTCATCTTCTTGTTCTGCGAC
This sequence comes from Obelidium mucronatum, assembly GCA_025765595.1. Taxonomy (NCBI): domain Eukaryota; kingdom Fungi; phylum Chytridiomycota; class Chytridiomycetes; order Chytridiales; family Chytriomycetaceae; genus Obelidium; species Obelidium mucronatum. The sequence continues at coordinate 347,379 of JAIVFH010000025.1, forward strand.
AAAATCTTGTTCAACTCCTCCCATCGCCGCTTTCTTGAAAGGTGAGGTTGTTTGATGGATAAGCTGGATTCGGAAGAACTGCTACTAGACGACGCTGTTTCGACTGTTGTTATATCAAGCAAGCACAAAAGCCTCGCCTCCTACCTCTATTGATAACGAGCGGATTGTCGTCAGTCTTTCCACCGGCGACGTCAGAGAGCAGGAGGCCAGGGCGCAGAGCGTCGCTTTCGACTCCATCCACGACAGAATGGAGTGTGTATTGGCCCAAGTCAGCAGGGGCCAGTCCAGGAAAGAAAGCCCCGATCAAGTGAGCGACTGTGAGGAGTGCAAGCGATTGTTGTGGGCCTCGCCCATACGAGGTGTCGATGGCCACAGCGGCATGTGTCTTGTAGAGTATGTAAAGTTCTTTATCCATTTGTGTTTATAAGTTTTTTTTTCCTACCAACCAATATTGGCTGTTTTTTTCGAAACTGGATTTTTGCGAAATGAAATTACAGCAACGGAGGAGGCTCAGGTCTATTTTCAAAAAAAAAAATCGACCAAAATGTTTGCCAACCAAATAGAACTTCAAAAGATGGTCTGCATGAGGCATATCGCAAAGCAGCCAAGATGGACTGCAGAACAAAACTAGATATTTTATTCGAAAACAATCACTAACGCTCCCTACTGATACTACGGGGCTTAGTTGTAGTTGCTCTATGGTTGCTTTATTGTACCAATAAAATATAGAGTTCAGTTATGGATAAACCGACGCTCCCGGGAGGGGTCCCCGCGGGAGCGTCGGCGGCCTGCGCTGAACCACAGACCCATTCTTTATTGCACTCATGTTATCCTGCGGTTTTTGTGTGGGGGTTTTTTTTTTTTTTTTTTTTTTTTTTTTGAGGGAAATAAGGGATGGGTATGTGGTTCGGCGTGGGCCGCAGATTGTGTGAGGGAGGCGGGTGGGTCGCTTCGCTTCGCTCCCGTTTCAGGAAAAGAGAAGATAAATCTATAAATTGAGTCATACGCAATCTCAGTTGCCGGAAGGTCGGGTCTATCTACCCGTTCCATTCTGGTTCCTTCCGATGTGCATATTAGTAAAATAAAACGGCAATACACACCTACTACTATGTGCCTCAATGGCAGGGACCTTAGATGCTTGTTTTCCAATGCTGTCTGCCTCAGCAGCTTTCCGACGTCTTGCCGCTAGACTCTCGAGCCGACCATTTCAATCAGAGTTCGTTGCAAGGTTCATACACCCTTGGTTCGTTGTCGGTTATAGGATTAGGGTTAAGGAAGGAACAGGAACAGGGCAAAACTAGAGTTAGGGTTAGGACTTTTTTTTTTTTTTAATGTTAAAGTTTATTGCCTCCGGTAACCCAAGAGGATAACAACCAAAGATGTAAGTTAAAGAAGAAGAAGAAGTAGAAGAAAAGTTAAAGAAAAAGTCGATAAGAAAATAAAGTCAACTTAAGAAATTTCGCCAAGAAAATAGAGTCGAGCATACGCCTCCGGTAGTTTGTTGGTAGCAATGAGCCGAGGTACTTGTGAATCGGCAGGGAAGTTTCGAGCCAGGTGGTGTCGAACAAGTTTTTGATGTTGGTCGAGAGAGAGAGTAGAATCCCGCAGAACGTTGGCCATACTGTAGGGTGGGTTGAAGATAATAGCTTTCGAAGAGAATCCATCGAGCTCAGCCTGTTTAGTGAGTAAGTTTTTGAAGTGGTTGAAGATAGCAGTTTTGATGTCAGAGTCGACAGGTCCTTTGCGGTAAGTAGAAGAAATGGATTTGATGGTTTTGTTGCTGATGAGTGCTGAGTGAAGTTTGCAGTCATCAGCAGGAATAAGTTGTGGCATCTTGGAAGCCATTCGACAGGTAATGAAGTCAGCCCGGTCCAAGAAGCTTGGGAGAAACAGAAGACGACGGATAGCAGAAGACTGAAGTGGAACTGGTGGTTGCAGTGGCTTGAAGATCCATTGGCAGATTTGATTGGTAAGCCCAGACCCAGCAGATCCAAGTGCAAGACGTTCTGATTGAGAGATGGTTGCGTTAGCGAGAGGTAAAGAATATTCCCACTTTGGTCGGATAAGAGAGACAAAGATGGCCCGGCGAGACTGGGTGGTCCATGAAGAAGCATGTGGAGAAGCGGAGATGGTTTCAAAGGAGCGACGAGCTTGATGAATTTTTCCCATGAAATAGTTGAAGAATTGAGAACCAGCAGTGGAGAGTGGCAGCCCAAGGTAGCGGTCTCGCTCTTTAGCAGGAATAGTGGTACCGTTGTAGATGAGTGGTGGCCCAGTGTAGTTGATGGTGGTACACTTGGATGGAGAGAGCGTAAGTCGACTCGAGATACAGAAGTTGACAATAATGGCAAAAGCCTTTTGAAGAAGAAAATCAGAAAAGGTGCGAACAGAAATATTGTCGGCAAAGAAAGAAGAAGGTGTAGTGCCGCGAGTGGGAGGGAGTTCAGAAACTAATTCAAAAGCAAGAGGATCAATAAAAATGTTGAACAAAATTGGAGAAAGAGAAGAGCCTTGTGGTAAACCACGCGAGCGAGTGATGATACGAGTATACTTGTCACCATAGAGAACCCTGGTGTAGGTACGGTGGAAGAGTTGGTGGACAGAAGCCAAGATGTTGAGGTGGAATGGACAGTTGGACTGGAGAAGTTTAGACTTGAGGCGGTCGAGTAGAATTGGAATGTCAACAGTGTCGTAAGCCTTGTAGAAATCAGTGAGTAGAGTGCGAGTATCCTTGGAAGCAGTGTTGGCAGCCCAGGCTAAGTTGGAAGAGGTGGAACGACCTGGTTGGAAACCTTGTTGTGTAAAATGGACAGTAGTAAAACGACGGAGATAAACATGGAGACACTTTTTGTAGAGTAGACGGAGACAGTTGCCGACCCCGAGCGGTCGGAAGTCGAGGAGAGTTGGGTGGAGCGGTGGAGTCGAGGACTTGGGAATGAGGATGGTGTTGAAGGCCCTCCATTGTTCAGGAATAATACCATTGGAGAAGCAGACTTGAAAGAGACTGGACAGAGCAGGGAGAATATCGGTAGAGTGGACCAATTGTTTGAGCAGATTCCAAGAGATTCCATCAGGCCCTGACGCCTTATGGAGTGGATAAGCAGTGATTAGAGCTAAAAGTTGGTCAGTGGTAGCAAAGACAAAGTTTTCCGGTAGATCTGGCGGGTTGGCAGGGTCAATGAGTGGAGGCGGCGACTGGTAGAGAGGGTCCATGGAGCGGTAGAGATTTCGAAAAGTACTTCTGGCTTCATCGAGTTGTTTTGGAGACGGAGAGAACCCATACTGGAGAGTAGTTTTTGGACTGGAGGAAGACTTTGCCTGGCGAATAGCATCCAAGGTGGTAGTGGTTTTGGTTTTTGGGAGGGGGGAGTGGTGTGGAGGTAATGTTGCCTTCTTAGGGCCTGACGCAGTTTGTCACTGATTTGGTTATACAAATCATCAATGACAGTTTGGGGAGGAAATTGAGATACAGAAAGTAAAGGGATATTCGAAAAAATATTTTTGTGGAGTGGTAAACGAGTGAGTTTTGGGAGGCGATGATAATTAAAACGAACGAGATGTTCAGGGTTAAAAGCTAAAGGGGATTGTAAAATAGTTTTGGGGGAGGATGGATGCATAGAAGCAAAATAAGATTCAGAAGAAAGTGGCACAGCAGTACTGGATAACCCAGCTGAAGAAGAAAAGGATGGAGAGGCAGGTGAAGGAGCGGCACTAGAAGAAACGGCCAAGAAATTAGAAGAAGAAGAAACAAAAGATACAGAAGAACCTGAGACCAGTGGACCAGAAGGAGACTTAACCATTGACTTGGGAAGGAGCTGAAGATTCCATGGCTCCGTCATCGACAAAAGTAGCACGACCTTTTCCCTTGGGAGATGGACCAGGAGGAGCTTGCTTAGAGTTTTCTTCAGCAATGAGAGCTCTCAGTGCTTCAGACTGGGTGTGTTTCTCGTACAAGTGTTCGGCCCAACCAGCAAAGTAGCCTTGGACCCGGACATAAGGAGAAGACTCAGCAATCTTGTAGACCCTCTTGTAGTTCCAGAGCAGTTGCTTGGCAGATACAGAGTCCTTGTCCATTTGGAAGTTTTCCAAGACCTTAAACCCCAGCTTAGTAAGTTTCTGAGCAATGAAACCGGCAAAAGTAATGTTCTTTACTCATGGGGGAGGTTGGGGAGAGTTAGGGTTTCTCCGGAAATTTTTATGATATAAAAGTTGCCTACCGGGGGACTTGAACTCCTGGCCTGCACACCCCATGGATGTGCCTTACCAACTGAGCTAAGGTGATGTGTTTTATGCTGGCAAATACAAGGTGTAAGTGGAGACAATAATTCAAACTTTGCTGAAATTTTTTGTACAAAAACACATAACTTCTATGAATTAGTCTTTTTAAACCTTACCTTGACCAAAAAAAAAATAATTCAGTTTTCTACTTTCTGTTTCAAAGTGAAAAACCTAAAAATCCAAGATGGAAGCGGGGATTGAACTGGCCCCCCACTGGTTCAAAAGCTAATGACACATCAGATGTGCCATAACTTCTATATTTTTTACAAGAAAAGCCAGTTTTATTATATACAAAACCACAAGCCAAATTGGGCTGCTTTGGAATTGGGCTGCTTTGGAATTAGGCAGCCTAATTGGGCTGCTTTGGGGAATTGGGCTGGTTCGGAATATTAGGCAGCCTAATTGGGCTGGTTCGGAATATTAGGCAGCCTAATTGGGCTGGTTGGGAATATTAGGCAGCCTAATTGGGCTGGTTGGAATATTAGGCAGCCTAATTGGGCTGGTTCGGAATATTAGGCAGCC